>JAQMYM010000019.1:2055375-2075381 GCA_030014255.1 Parauchenoglanis ngamensis
CCTTCAGTGTGATTGACAGGCACAGAAGCCACACCTCCTTCAGTGTGACTGAAAGCCATAAAGGCCACACCTCCTTCGGTGTGACTGACAACCCTAAAGGTCACGCCTCCTTCTGTCTGACTGATGACCATAAAGGCCACCCCTCCTTCAGTGTGACTGACAGCCATAAAGGCCACCCCTCTTTCAGTGTGACTGACAGCCATAAAGGCCACACCTCCTTCAGTGTGATTGACAGGCACAGAAGCCACACCTCCTTCGGTGTGACTGACAGCCATAAAGGCCTCACCTCCTTCAGGCTGACTGACAGCCATGAAGGCCACACCGCTCTGAGCATGACTAAATCTGGGAGGTACAAAGGCCATTACTCCTTCAGTGTGACTAATAAATACACAGGATATGCCGACTTTACTAGGATTAACAGACATGAAGGCCACATCTCCTTCCTTGGGACTGCCAGGCACAGAGGCCATACCTTCTTCACAGAATCTGACAAGTACAGAGGCCATTACTCCTTCAGTGTGACTAATAAGTACATAGGCTATACCTCCATCACTAGGACTAACAGACATAAAGGCCACACCTCCTTCACTTGGACTGCCAGGTACAGAAGTCACCCTTTTGTGTTGGAATAATGTGAAATTTCCTTCTGAGTCCTTCATGATATCAATGTAGCATCAGGCCACACTTTCTTAAGTGGAACTGGCAGGAACAACAGCCACGCCTCCTTTGCTGGGACCGACAGGCACAGAGGCCACCAATATTGATATAAAAGTGAACAAGTAGTGACATTGTATATCTAATGGTCTTATTATTAATACCAGTGTTATTGACATTCTTTTGTTTTGTAGTCGTTATCACCTTAGGATTGCTTCAGCAGTACTGTAAATGAAAATAATGAAAGCAATAAAGTAGACTTTAATGGGAGCGACAGAGAGAGAGAGAGAGAGAGAGAGAGAGCGACAGAGAGACAGAGTGAGAGACAGCGAGGCTGTAAAACATAGTCTGAAGCTTAGGCATAGGCGTCTCTCCACCTCTCCTCAGGGGAATCACTGTCTATTCTCAGAGATCAAGACAAGCTCCTGAGCTCCTGAAGCCTGACATGTTGCGCTCTCTCTCTCTCTCTCTCTCTCTCTCTCTCACACACACACACACACACACACACACACACACACACACACACACACACACACACACACACACACACACACACACACGCACACGCACACAGATATGGTCTTGAGATTGATAGAAACAGTGTAGGAACATTAACTATCTGCCCTTTGGGCAGTTCAATGAAGCCCTTTTTTTCTGGTGGTTTGTTTACACAGCTTACAGGTAAGGATTTCTGTTATTTGTGCACTACCATTAAGCATTTTTGCTATGACTTCTGAGGTCTGTCTACCTTTCTGGTAGTTTGGTGAGGACTGGGTGTCTGTGGGTTGTCTGTTAGGCACTTCTGTGCTTGACTTTTGGAATCTTCCAGGGGAATGCTTGATTTTTATGCACTTTTGTGAGTACTGCTTGACTTTTAGGAACGTCTATGAAACGTCTTGCCTTCTGGGTATCTCTATGAAGCTGGCCTATCTACCAGGCACTAAAAATAATCATGCTGCATGATTCTATGGACCTGGACTGTATAGCTGCAGCAAGCAGTGGAAAGAAGAACAGGGCAAATTTGGCGATATATTTATTTAATGCAAAATGATAAGTTTAACAAATAATACTGTTCAAGAGGCTTGACCTGTAGCTTGTCACGGATGTGCAACTTTGACGACAACCACTGATGTTCCATTAGTGAAGCAAAAAAGCCAATGCAAATAGAAACATAATAATACCCTTGCATATAAACACACACACTCACACAGTGAAAATGCTGGCTTTGCTTAGTTACTGACAGCTGTGTGGGAGCTCAGGCCAGTGGCTTGACTTTCACTGTGACTGTCTAGTTGAATACACTCCACTTCTGGACACACACTCACACACACACACGGGACTCCAGGCTGCAGCCAGCAGGGCCGAGAGCAGGGGGTGGATGTGACTTTGAGTGGTGACTACTGCTTGCCAGAGGATTAGAGAACTGCTCGTCAACGTTCACACTCTCACTCTTTCTCTTTCTCACGACTCATCACCGATGCTGCCATGTACGATGAAATGGAGACATGAATAGAAAGTGTTATCATTTAAAATAACTTTCTTCTGCTTTGTTGCAGATCTATGAGGACACTGTTTGGAGAGCAGTTTAGCGTTTTAAACCCTTTCCAACATTGAGGTTTCGATAAATGTTTGGCAGTTTGGTTTGAAGTGAGGTTTTGGCTACCTTTGTTAGGAGCCATCTGAATTTTTTTCCTGGCTTTCCCACCATTTTCTCCATGTATGGATCAGACTTATAAATATGCTTAATTCAGCATTTTACACCAATCCCCCATACCCCCCCAAACACCACCCCCTTAAAGCAACTTCTTTCCCACTCGCCCATCCTCTTTTCTTCATGAACAGCCATGCGATTTCTTGAGGAATGCCTACCTTTTCAGCAGTTTGTTTAGAAGTGCTCTCGTTTTGGAAGTTAAGTGAGGGCTGGAAATCTTTTTTCATCTGGAAGGAAGATGATGTCTAGCTTTTAAGGGAGTTCTACCTTTCGGTTACTTACCTTTCGGGCACTTTGCTGAGCACCGCTCGATAAAGCTGTCGCTGGACACTGGCAAGCTCCGGGCCACACGGGTGGACGAAGGGATGGACAGCTATGAGGACAAAGCCCTGCTGGTATAGATCCTGTAGCTGGGATGGCAGCTCCCGCACCGAGGACAGGCACAGGGTCGATGTCACATCTGCCAGTGGACACAGAGAGAAAGACAGAGGTGAGACATCTTTACTCTGGGTGGTCAGACTGCTCGAATTGCTGGTGAAGCCCACACAGGGATGAACACTGAAGGGTAATTGGCTGCATTCCAGTTCAGAGACTACTTACTTTCCTTAGTTCCTTTAAAGTCAGAAAATCACTGATGCTTGGATAAATAAACTGCAGCGATGTTCAATGTTCAGTAGTCAATGTTTCAGTTTAACATTCACTTTAATGAGTCTCCTTTTATGTAATTTTACACAAACTTAGGAGGCCAATCAACTGGATTTTCACGAACACCACATTGCTTGCCTAAACTCTCCTATGAATGATTTACAAATAAATTCATTCGTATCCAGTTTGATAAATTAGGCCTTCAGTGTTTGATACTGCTCTACAAGCCATAAATCAACAACATATTAAAACAATAAAAATAAAACCTGTGATTTATACTGCAGAGTCATTCCACCTAGTGGGTTCAAAGAGTCCTTTAAGTAGAACTAAATCAGTTCTGTGAATGACACTTGAGTAATTAAGGATGGTGTCTAAATATATGCGTTCTTCATAATTGGAAGTCTAGCTGTTGAATTATTTATGAATTATTGATGCACATTCAATAGTCAGAAGTAAAACACTGCTTAGTTTTTCCAAATTGTAATCAGGAATCTCAGAAGAGTCTAAAACAGCTATTTTTATTCTTACTGTGAAGCCTGCACTGCATTGTTCATGCACGATGCAACAGGAAAAAATAGCAATTGTTTTAGCTATTAGAGGCATGCTGGTGGCTTTCTAACCATTCCTATGATTTAATGGGCCTGGATGAAAATCCAATTAAACATGATTGTTTAGCTCGACGTGAGGTGGGAGCCCTTTAAACTAGGGCACTGAAAGCTTCTCGGCAGGGCAGACGAGGCCAATCACGCACCCTCTTCTGGCATTAATGAGGTACGTTTGATAGACTGACCTGATATTGTGAAAGGGATGGTGGGGAGGCGAGAGACTTGCTTTTCTGTGTTGTCTTTTTTTTTAGCAAAGCCTCATCTCAATCTAAAGCGAAAGAGACAAGGCATGAGAAAACAGCAGACAGAAAGTGTCAGAGCCACCCAGCTGTGCAACAACACGTACACGTAGCCCGTCAAAGAGCATAATCAAAGACAGGCATATGCTAATGAGAACGACAAACATAGAGAGAAACGGAAACAGAAAGAATGAAAGATGCAGTAGGGCAAGGTTTTGGCAAGCTGACTGTTTTCAGGGCACAGTTCCAAAAATGGTGGCATTTTAAAGTCCAAACAGCTGGCCGAGGTGAGGTTTTTCCAAGAGCAATGAATGAAGAGAAGAGTTAGATGGTATTAGATGGAGAGCTAAAATCTATTAAACTAAATGACCAAACATTTGTAGATACCTGACCATCCCAGCCAAAACTGTTGCCCAAAATTGTATAGAATGTCTTTGTATGCTGTAGCACTGCAAATTCCCGTCAATGCAACTAGGAGGCCCAAACTTGTTCCAGTATGACAATGCCCCTGTGAACAAAGTGCGCTGCATGAAGACATGGTTTTCCAAGGTTGGAGTGGAAGAACTCTTGCACAGAGCCCTGACCTCAACCCCACTGAACACCTTAGGGATGAACTGGAACACCAACTGCACCCCAGGCTTCCTTATCATACATCAGTGCCTGACCTCACTAAAGCTTTTGCATCTGAATGAACACAAAGTCCTGACAGCCAGGTTCCAAAATCTAGTGGAAAGCCTGCCCTGAAGAGTAGAGCTTATTATAACAGCAAAGGAGGGCTAAATCTAGAATGGAATTTTCAAAAATCGCATATGGGTGTCATGCTTGTGGTCCACAAACATTTGGTCATATAGTGTCATTCTATCAGCATGACATCAAGTCAACTATAAAGGTTGAGCAATGCTTTATATTATTAGGTCTTAGCAAAACACATACGTAAAGGCAGGTAGGCAGATGCAGCTGTGGTTTCTATTCTTTTTTTAGGGGGTTTCAAATCCGTAGTGCTCTACTGCGTTCATGCCGTGTTTAATCTGATCACAAAAACTGTTAAACTGCCTTTATGAATCATTGTGTTCAAACCAAGAACACTAAACGTACAGTTCTATCCTCTGTCTGTTTTGAAGCTACACTCTGGGCTGTAAAGAAATCGGCCCCTGCCTCTCTTCTTGCTTTAACTTATGACTGTTTGTGGTTCTGTTGCTGTTGGTTCCACAAAAGTCCAAAATAATCTGTTTTAAGACATTTGCTAACAGCAAATGATGTGATGGAGATACCAAAAAAGAATGACGTCTTATTATCTTTGAAAGACAAGAACGGCTTAGCCCTGCTAGGCCATTTATACCAGTTGGCCCTGCGGGCTTGCATATTTTCTTTGTTACAGTTGTTATGCAGATTATTATGGAAATTCTTTACTACCACTCCATTCAAGTTAAATTCTGAGTCGGGAGAAGAGCTCTAACCTTGTTAGTCTTTGAATCTTTTTAGTCCCTCATGGAGGACTTAACCTTTTTATAAAAACTGATTACTGCTCATTGCTTCGATCTCTTACATGAGACTTCATGGATAACGACCATTAACTTAAAAACAGCTGGTCAACAAAAATAGGAAGCCAAAAGTTCTCTGGTTATCTCTTTCCAAATAGAGGCCATAAGGTCAAGGGCAATCTTCCAGTCTTTCTCCAGCCTTCCCATATTGTGTATTGTCTGAACACTCTTTATGTGATGAGACCAAGATGGTAGGTAATTATATCACAGAAATGTTCCCTTTCCTTGGAACATCAATTTCAAATCCATTCTCTCTTTCAATGATATTCCATGCATTATAGGATGAAGTGAGCCATATAAAAGAGTTCAATGGTGGAAAGACTGGAAGAGGAAGAAAAAAAGAGCTGATTCCAGCAGGATCTCAGCCCTCAGTCTCCATTTTCAGCCTCCATTGTAAAAGCGAATTGGAAGTGAAAGAGTTCCCTTCAGGCAAATTGCTGGCCATCTCAAAATAATGCTGGATTTCTCAATCAAATCTCTGCTCTCCATGAAATAATATGATGTCCATCCGACAGAGATAAAGGAATGGAAGGAATGGGGTACAATCGCAAATGCGCTGAAAAGTCTTTCTCACTTTAGTATAATTAATTCCACTCTGTTTGATTTGATTTGACTTTTTGGTTTGCCAACACTGAGAGTCCCCAGAGGCAGAGTGCTGTGTTTGCCCTTCCCAGCGTCGGAGTATATTAACTCACTCTACAGTCACTGCTCTAGCACCTCATGCACCCCCCATATTGGGAGGAATAAATAAGGAATGGTTTTCATTACATGCCGCTGGGAAAATAGCCATGGGGCACTCGCTTTAGTTGGCCTTAATCGCAGTGAGAATTCCCACCCAAACACCACGGCCCATTCCCATGATTCATGTTTTGTTTTTATGTGAGAACAGCTAGTCTGGCTTTGTTTTTTGTTTTTTTTTTAACTAAATTTATAATGCTAATCACCACTGGGAAGGGTAAATTGGACCATTAGCAAACAGGATAAAGACAGGTTTGCAAGTCAACACACTCCTCCGTGACATTTCAGATGAGTCAATAAATGCCAATAAGGTCAGGCCTGTCGTAATACTTTGTTTGGGGAAAAAACCCATTTGGTTTGGATTTCATAATTAAGGCTGGGTCTTAGTAAAATTTTATTACCTTACAAATTGCCTGCCACAGAATAATAATGCTGACCGGCATAACCTTTGCCCAGAGACACAACACAGAAAAAAAGTAAATTACGGCGGCAGTTTCTAGCCATACCCTGGAGACTATTAATAAGAAATGTAATTATTTCTTCATTTACTTTTACATGCTACTCATTGAAGTAGAGCGGGAAATCGCTTGAGGCAAAAAGGACAAAACAAGTTTGGGTTTTTTCCTCCCTTAGTCTTAATTTTTATAATATTGGCTTTCCTCATTCTGCAAGTCCCATAACCTCACTTGGACTTATCAGGTTTTTACTTATAGTTTATTTTCACAAATAAACACTGCACTTTTTTCAGTCAAACTTTCACTATCCATCTGATTGCTAGCCTTTGTACTCAGGTCTGATCCATGTGTGCACACTATTAACCCTGCTCTAAACCAAACTCCTCAGGGTCCTTACATTCATGGCTTGAATGAATAATTATGATATGATTGAGGCTGGGGGATATAAAGGGGGAGATTGGGAGTAAGAGAGGAACACAAGAAGATGAGACGCTAACATGCTTAACTGGTTTATTCTCAACTACACTATTAACTCGCTTTTATAGCATAAAAGCATTTTATTACCAGCGAGTATCTGCCACCTGTGGAAGGTAAAAGTGTCTGGATGGTCTTTATGATTAATTTTATGGCTGACAATAACAGATTATGGCTGGCAATAACAGATTCAACACAGGCAAGCAAGTCGCTATGGAATTATGTTACAGTGTGTAAAAATATGAAGAGACCAAAAATTCCAGTGGAACATCTGGTCTTCAATCAATCTAAACTAGTGTTTCCCAAATCAGTCCTCAGAGACAAACCAGACGGTCTATGATTTTACTCTTTTTCAGGATCCAACACACTTGTACCAGGTATTCTTCCTCATTGATTGCTTGGTTTATGTATTGGGAGAGGGGAAAGAGGAAAAATGGGATTTCTGAGGACTGGTTTGGGAATAACTGACTTAAATGAACACTGGTTTCCTGTAACAACTTGCATCAAGCTCAAGTCCCTGGTGTGTGCTGTCAGAGTAAGCGCTTTCACTTAGCTACAAAATGTCACCCATTAGGGTCTATGTTCCCATCGTGATCACTATGATGTCTGAGTGAATGGAGCCTGGTGATGCCACCACAAGACAATGCCTTGGTACCAGATTCTTCTCACCTGTTGTAAAATAAATTGCTCAGCTTTGACTTTGTTATTTTGAGAACACTTGGTTATTGATGCAGAAACCCCCAAACCTCCACCAATACGTACTTAATAATCTGAAAATTACAATTTACGTCTGATCAATTTAAGGATCATTTGGTCAAGAGACTTGTCAATTAGGGATCATTTGCTTAAGTCTCTGGTCAGTTTGTGGATCAGTTGCTTAAGTCTTTGGTTAGTTTGGGCATCAGTTTCTTCAGTCTCTGGTCAGATTGGGGATCAGTTTCTTAAGTCTCTGTTGAGTTTGTGGATCAGTTGCTTAAGTCTCTGGTCAGATCGGGGATCAGTTGCTTAATTCTCTGGTCAATTTGGAAATCAGTTGGTCAAATCTCTGGCCTCTGTGGCCAGAGTAAAAATTGACTGGTAAAATATAATGTTGTAGTACTTGCATCATGGCTTTATTTAATAACTAGATGCTTGGATTAAAATTCTTTACCCATATGTTGCTTTGAATATGAATCGCAGATCTGTGTAAATACATGAGGAAAAATAAATTCAATATGATATATGGGAGCTGGTGATGAAATAGGCCTTAATGATACAGTAATGGTGTGATCAGTACATCAGTACTCTGGTAGTACTGTGTGTGTAAAGCGAGTTCTTATCATTAGTAGTCATTGCTCATTGTGGGCATATGAGCCCGGGGGCACCGCTGCACACGTTAATTACCTCACTAATAACCCTCTGTGAGAGCAGCCTGCCGGGGCCATGGTGCCTCGCGTTAGGTTTCTACTCTGTTTCTTCAGGTCTCAGCTCACCCTTGTGTATAGATTTCAGTCCAAAAGAACTAATAGCAGTCCATCTAAGCGCCTGATTTTCAGAGCTATTTTCCGACCATGGTCAGGGATCAGAGGAGCTTTATTTTCTCCCTGGGTTCTAGCTGCTCAGGGGTAATTCCCACTTTAATTCAACCTACACTGCAGGGAGTCTTGCTGCAAGCACAATGGCATTTATTGGCTCTTCCAATGCTGAGTCTGAATGGAAAAATAAAGGAAGGACCACTGGAGTAGTGGCTGAGGCCCAAGCATGCAGACTTACCTAAAACCGCAATACCTCAGTCTCGCACAAAATTTGTAAGCCTCTAAGATTTAAATTCTGACATTCATTAATGTTATTTTTCAAGTGTGAGGTTTGGTTTGGTATTCTTAAACCCTAATTCCCAACTGGAAGAACACTCAAAATGTAGCCAGGGACAGGTTTTATATACGAGTCTATTGCAGTCAGCTGACACAAGTTTGAAAATGTCCAACACGCAGCTTCATTGGGCTAACAGGGATTGGTATATACTTTTAATCAAGTGTTGCTCCCTTTGAGAGTATAAAATGATCAGGATAGCATGATAAAGTAAATCAGAACAAGTCTTATACATTTTTAAAGGTTTGGAACTACTGTTCTGGCCAGAACCCAATGACTTCACATGGTATTTTTGTACTCTTTGATGCACTCAATGATATGATGATCTTTATGAGTGCAGCTTTAGGCAATGGGTAGAGAAACATGTCCTCGTTCTAATGGAATGTCACTTCACTGAAATGTATTATGCTCATTAAATCGGCCATTTCAGCCTCAACCCCTTTTCCCTATGTCTAAAGCACAGAGGAACGGAGAATAAAAATAACACAGAAATGTATTTAATCACGACCACTTATAAAGCAAGAATTCCATTAAAATGCTTTATGCCATCCAGAACGAGGACTGCTCCATCCTACCCAAAAGCCTCCATGATTCAGACGCACAAATGAATTCCCCTGCCAATTTTGCTTTCTTTCTACTGTTCTACGATGATTTATGTTGTCTATTTTTTTTTGTGTGTCTATTTTCCATAATCAAGTCTGTCCACTGTGTAAATGCAGTGCTATCTGAACAAATTTTTTTTCCCTTTAATTGTACAATTCCACCAACCTGCTGCATAAGTGTGTGACCGACATTGAAAGACGATTTCCATTCTGATTGGGTTCATTCAAAGAAATGACAACCTACTTTACTGGCACTCTTATGCAGGCAGTGTGTACACCTGGTGATTGGAGAAAACAGGGCTTCTTTTGTCTCATCACCAGCTAACACACAAAAACATGACACTTTCCGGAGTAATTACACCACATCAAGTGTTTATTCGCTGGGCATGGCGTGCACTATTGGTGCTATCAGACCCGTTCCAGTTCTGCGGGGAATTAGTGCTGCATCCAGATGTCATTGCAGAACTAATGGTGTAATCAGTACTGCAATCAGGCTGATACTGTTCAAGCTGAAAAAGATGATTACTTTAATGCTGGACAGTCTTCTCTTGGACGATCTTCAGCCGGATGTTGGGTCTGTTTGTTCACATTACATCACATTAGCTGTCACCAGCATGTGTATCCCTAGTTTATGTATAATAGTAGACAGAGTAGAGTTTAGTTTAGCATGCTCTTGTATAGGCACCTACCACCTGGTTTCTAGAAATCTTTCTAGATATTACAGTAAATCTATATTCTTTATGTGAGGAATAAAGCACTTGTCATGCTGTTATAGAAAAATCATCAACAATACAGCAGAGTTACTGTTACCACACTGATAATTGATTAGTTTCTAATAACTGCATGTCCCTATGTGCTTTACTCCTCTTACAACACAACAATTGGTACTTTTTATAGTTATATTTATTTATTTTATTGTTATATTTAATGTTGTAAAAACATCCACGAAGGATCATTAGAACAGACACTTGCAAAGAGACACTGACACTGGAAACTCCTTCCAACAATTCAAAATAAAAAAAAACAATATTCTTGTTTTTTAAAATCTGTTTACATCATTACTATAGAAACAATATTATACTAGAATGACTGTATTAATACAGGTGTGGTATAAATGCAGAAACTCTTCCATGAAATTTGCTCCATCTTGCTGGTGCTCCATGCACTTAGCATCCCAGACTACCCTGTCTTTTTACTCGATTGCATGTCTTACTTGTCGTTTGTTGTTTGCTCACTGATCTCTTGATCGCTTGCAAACCTTGATGCTAATTTTAAGACTGGTGTTCTTATTAGGAGGCAGCATATGGCTGAGTGGATTCTTTCCTATACATAGCTTGTAGTATACTTCAACCACTTCTTTTTTCCTGAATGCCTCTTGCATTAACCCTCTGTTAGAAAAGAAACACTTCACAGTATTTTCATTATGAGTGCTGGCAGCGATGTCGAATTTAATATCCAACCAGTACAGGTAGAGAGAAATATTTTAAGATTACTTAACGGTCTATCATCTATCGTGGGAAAAATAAGGTTCCTCAATGGTTCCTTGAGGTTTGTTTAGAGAGGCAAGCTTCCTAAAGGTGGTTGTACTTGTGAATTCAATACGAACCTTTTTTTTTTTCTTTTTACATAGAACCTGGAATGGTTCCCTCAGAGGAACAATAGTAATAGGTTGATATGGTTGACTGGTACTACCTTTTTTGATGGATTTTAGGATTTGGAAAGGAAGAGTGGTTCTCGGGTGTTCTCCTGGGGTTTAAACTGTCTACTTTCCAGTAGCAAGCGTAGAACCTTAACCACTGTTCTGCACCAGCCCATTTTAATAAATGTTAAGCCATGCTGTTATTAAGGCAAGACCTCTTACCTGCCATCTGCCTTTTGAAAACCTTTTGAACAAGGTCATAGATATTTTGAAATGTGCTGTCAAATGAAGAAAATGGCTAATGGGTGCATATAAAGACGCCTTTATTTTCCTTTCTCAGAGCCTTCATTCTAGTGACCTTTTGATAAAATGGGATAGTCGTGTTTCTAATGAATATAATGCATCTGGTATAATGTACTTTTGCCTAAAATGGCACAAGTAGGGCACGATTGCTCTTCCGCTGCATAATGCAGCCAGCTAATAAACAGTTCTCAAAAAATGTAGTCTAAAAAATATAACAAATGTTAAACGTGTATTTCAAAACATTCCCAAAAAAAGGCTTCTTTGTTCTCATATCCATCTTCACTCACAGTAATCTCTTACAAACAGTGATGCACTGAAACTGATACTGGTATCCGTTTGATATTATGATCATTTACTCCTGTACTGCTACGAAAAATGCTCCGATACCAACATCCAATGATCTGGACGTACTCCATGATTAATAATGGAAAGCAAAGCGAAGCAGACTGCAAACTAGGCTGTGAAAATATCAAGAGGCGGAACCACAGAATCTCCCTACAATACAATACAAGTAGCCTGACAATGGTGGGGAAAAAAACGACATTGCAAGTTGAAAGAAAATAACAACGCTTATCCAGTATGTTGTTCTTGACAATCAGCCACTATTGGTGCGTGACAATGACGGATTGCGACGCAACGAAAACAAAAACATCTTTTACTTTCAGTTGTACAGACGTGGTTTTCTGCAGTGAATCAATCCACTGTAACACTACTCAACTCAAGGTAACTGATGTAGCTAGCTAATGCACTTAATTTACAAACCACTCGCAAACATTTTGAAGAAGGAGCGGGTCTAGTTGAGCAAATGCATGAATATACAGTGTACATGTGCACTTTTCATTGCTGCTATGTAAGCCGGGGAAAAATCAACATAACTAAATAACATGTTTTGTGATTGATTAATACCAAGTAGACTCATTTTGGTATCATTATTGGTGTTTATGAGTGCCAAAAACATCAGAAACAAACCATTATCAGTGCATCCCCAGTTATATTGGACCAACCCTGAACTGCTCAACTCTTTACTGGGTTTGAATACGACCTCACTAGTAAGTTTCTTGGATAAAACTTTCTGCTGAATCAATAAATCTAAATAGGTGATAGAGCTAAGCTTCTGAAGCCAATTTTTGAGCCGTACCTAGCTTTGTGTGAAGTGCCTTTAGTGGAAAATGGAAAACTTTAAGCTCAAGCCCCCCAGCTATAGCACACCTCACTAACCTCTCCACAATCCTCCACTTCTCCGTCTGTGTGTCACCTCCCTGGGCTCCTTCGCTTCTCCACCGCTTGAGTTTCCTCTTTCCTCTCATTTATGGCCTCTCTGGCCTACACGCCAACTTTCCCATGAAGATGGATAGAACAGGAAGCACTTACTGCGCCCCAGAGACCCAATCAGATTTGGTGTTAGTGGAACGTGAAGGCTTTACTCAACTCTTCTCACATAAGTTTTCATGCTGATTCAGATCTTATTGGATTCACCAGCTAGCATCAGTTCTCAAATTTCCAAACACTGTCTCAGCATGAGACTTGGATATTTGTAAATTCTGCAAATTCTCCCAAGCTGATTTGTATGAAAGGTTAGTACCAGTAAGGTTTGGAATAGTAATATAGCAATCATAGATTTTCTTACAACATTTTGAGTTACCTCTCAGAAATTTCTGGCATGTCTAGTTATATATGGTTAAGGTTAACTAGCAACAGAGTTAACGATACTAATTTTTCTCACAACTTTATTTCTATGGACATGAATTCTACAAATTTTATATTACATTTCCGTGATATATCAGATAACCCCTCTATAAAGGGAGTATGCCATGCAACATTAGCATGTTTAGTTAACACATGAATGCTAGCAAAATCTACCTCATGCCAACTCATGATCTTTATGTTGCGACCCCATTCTTAAAAATGGTCTCCCAAGGAACATTTAAAAACATGTACAAGCAGATTTGAAAAGATTAAGAATATGATTATCAACAGTTAGCAATTATGCCTTTTCTTGCACCTTGCAGTAAGCCCGACAAAACCCAGCACATAACTGCATTTCTACAATGTTTTGCATTCATTGGTAAACTTTTAGAATTTTAGTCACATAACTTCTAACTCGTGATGGCCATATTAAATCCGACACAGCTGGATAAGAGTTTGCACAAACAACTCATAAAAAAGTGACACATGCTTCAAAACAGTTAAGGCTATTATTAGCAACAGAGTTTGCAAGATTTCCCTTATGTACCGTCCGGTGTAATCACTTCCACACGATTTCAATTTCAGTAACTTTGGAATGATATAACTTTTTTTTTGACCTACCAGATATATGTGAAAGTTAAAAAGGTTCGCTTGAATGCTAGCAGCAACTACTTATTTTACTATTATGCTTCCATGGTACACTAACCCTTATAAAATCATCCTTCAGCTGGGTCTTATAAAAAGCATTTACTTTCACATGGTAAGCTGAAATAAAGTAAAGCTAAAATTACTTTTCTTTAACTTTTAAAATTTAAGAATACTAAATAAATGAATGAAATTTTAAGAAATTTTGAAGTCCCTATTAGACACAAACTGACGCACTATATTATAATACAGAAGGTGACTATATGATGAATTTTAAATTAAATATATATATATATTTTTATTAATCCTTTTCATAAAAATACATTTTGAATGTACTCCACTAAGAAACAGAGCTAAAAAAATTTCATTAGTCATTATTGAAGACAGTTCAGACAAGAGTTATTGTGTCACAAAATTTAAGAGCCAATTGCGGTGTAATATACAAATTCAGCTCATGCAACACCAGTTCATCAGGGAAATGAGGTGGGTTTATCAGGGCTGGGGGTGTTTCCACTTTACATTTTCAGAGAATCTAGATTATTTTTAAATGAAGTCTGTGGCTTCTTCTGTTGCCAAGCAAGTTATTTTTTAATACAGAAATAAAAGTTATTAGATGTAACTAGTCTGATGCTTTGATTAAAGATGAAGTTCACTAAGAAAGTGATCCATGCACAGTAATTTGGCCACTTTGTCAAACCTTTAGCTAAAAAAAAAAAAGTTTGAGGTTTGAACATTCATTGTGAAGCAGTGCACGGAGAGAGTTAATCCTAAAAGTGCTAGTATTTCCCAGAACCGAATCCTCTAGTGACAAGAAAGCCTCAGAGCCTAATGGAGAGCAGCATGAGTGATTTGTTTTGCAGGTAAAAAAAGTCTATTAATAGCCACTCTGTGGAATTCAACAGCGTATTTGCTCGACAGGATATGGCGGACGCCGGGTTTTAGCCCTGTTGCTTGGAGACGCCTTCTGAAAGACAAGCTCACTTAAATAGGCAGCCTTGTTCATCAGCATCGTTTCTTCCTCTGTAGATGAAAATGGCTGGCTGTCGCTGTGCTTTTGTCGTGCTGCTTATTTTACGCCCCTGGAGTTCGCAGGCATCACTTTGATGCGTCCTGATTACACACTTTTTGACATGTGAATTGTTCTTCTTGTTCATAACAGTGCACATTTGTTTCACATGAGCGTAAAATACGTGCTGTCACTGGTCATAATTGTTGCATCAACATAATGAAGAGTTATAGTGAAGAGGGCACTGGAAGCTCTGACGCCTAGGTACTGGACTAGTGAGCTGAAGCAGGGGTAGACAAATGATAAATTCATTACTTAGGCAAGTAAAAGATCCAGTGCGCCATGTTTTTTGGTTGCCTGGGAACCAAATAGTGATACCTAACATGTCAAGCCAGTTAGCTTTAATACAGACTAAGGGAAATGAACGAGAAAGGCACGTCACGTTTGCAACCTTGACAAAAAGAACCTGGCGAGCTTCTTTTCTTACATGTTTAACTGTGTCATGCTAACAGGAGAGTGACAGTATACGATGACGGAAGCTACCGATTATGTTCATTGCTGTGAAGGTTGTGAATTTAAATGAAAATAATAGCAAAACGCCTCCTTCTCGGCTCTGTGTTTCGATATGTTCACACTCACTAAAAAAATTAAATCAGCGTGAAACCACATCCACTTCTCGAGTGATGTTAGAAAGACTTGCCAATGTGGGTTGATTTACTTTAATCCATACAAAAGATGTACAGATTTGTCTATAAAATGATTTGTCATACAAATGACACAACGAGAACATCCGGAATCACTTTCTTCTGCACAATAACTCTGCCCCCTAGCCACAGTATCCACATGATATTATCCACTGAAGCAAGGTGAGACTTCGGGTATAAATTGAAATCTTTAAGCTATCCATGTGGGACAATACACAGCAGGAGTAGTGAGGCACAAGTGTAGAAGCTCTAAGCAGAAGCACAGTATGGTAATTACATGAGTCTTGTAGCTTCAGGGCAAAACTAAAGAACCAGACATCAGGCGTTGTATAATTCTTGGCTGATTGTCTATACAGTATGTGGGGTAAGGGGAATATTTTAAGTTGGGTTTTTTTTTTGCCAGTTCCTTCTTTTAACATGTATATTTTAGCATATCCCTTGCTTTAATGCCCTTTTCAATTCACAAACTCCAATTTGGATCAGTGAACTAAATGACATTTTTAGTTTACATTAACTGACAAGGTATTTCCTTTTCCTCAAAACCTGCATCCATGTTTTTAAGAATGTGCGTTCAGTAAAGGAAATTCTCCATGCTGATGCCCCCCGTCTAACCCTAGCATTCCTTTGTAGTTTAAACAATCCAAGAAAGGTTCACAGGGTCAGTATAATAACAACCAGATAGCATTGCAAAGGATTTGTGTTCACACTTCTTTTTTAAGGATATGCTTTTATCCAGTAACCAATCCATGCCAAACCAAAGATCAATTAATAACACATCAGCAATGAGTCAGTGCCTGAAAGAATGGGTTAACAGGAAACGCCACATGCTAGACCTCTTCTCTGACCTTTTTATTCAAATACCAGTGAAAGTCGAGGCAAAATTCTTTACTAATTCGTCACCCCATTATCAATGTCTTTGTGGTTTTCGTGTTATTCATTGATGTTACATTTACTCATTAGGAAGATGTTTGTATCCACGGTGATTTGAGACAGAATCTAATCCAAACGGTCGAGCGGGTAAAGGCTCTTTGCTCAATGGTCCAACATAGAGTCGCTATAGCAGTCCTGGGAAACTACATTTGGCAGACACCCCATTTGCAGACTGACTTATGGGATCATCCTCATGCTAGAACAAATAGGCCAGGGTTTAAGTATGCTATAAAGCTAAAACCTGTTAGGGAGGAGTTCAAGAGATTAGTATAGCGTCAAAAGCAATACATGTGAAGTTTTCATCTCCTTTTCTTTCTAATATAGTCATCTGCCAATTACAAACAAGCTGTCCCCTATCATATGACCGCTGCAAACATGTGAAGCCAACTACCACATCTTTTCAGAGTACCTCAGAAGAAAAGGACTATCCACCCTCTCAGAAGAAAACGACTATCCACCCTCTTAGAAGAAAAGGACTATCCACCCTCTCAGAAGAAAAGGACTATCCACCCGCTAATAAGAAAACGATTATCCACCCTCTTAGAAGAAAAGGACTATCCACCCTCTCAGAAGAAAAGGACTATCCACCCTCTCAGAAGAAAACGACTATCCACCCCCTCAGAAGAAAAGGACTATCCACCCGCTAATAAGAAAACGACTATCCACCCTCTAAGAAGAAAAGGAATATCCACCCTCTCAGAAGAAAACGGCTATCCACCCCCTCAGAAGAAAAGGACTATCCACCCCCTCAGAAGAAAACGACTATCCACCCCTCAGAAGAAAAGGACTATCCACCCTCTCAGAAGAAAACGACTATCCACCCTCTCAGAAGAAAAGGACTATCCACCCTCTCAGAAGAAAAGGACTATCCACCCTCTCAGAAGAAAAAGACTATCCACCCTCTCAGAAGAAACCGACTATCCACCCTCTCAGAAGAAAACGACTATCCACCCTCTCAGAAGAAACCGACTATCCACCCTCTCGGAAGAAAATGACTATCCACCCTCTTCTGAATAAATAAACTCACAGGAGTTCATAATGATTGCCAGAGGAGATAGAATCGCCGTTCCTCCCACCTATAGACCAAGGCCAGTTTTGTTCTCTAGGACTCCCAGCCATGGAAGTCTGTGGCATCATCAGGATTCAAACTAACGATCTGCCAATGATAGGACGAAAGCTTTTCTGTTAAGCCCTACATTCTTACCTTGAAGAGTGACTCAGCTGTGTGGACAGCCAGGGGAACTTCATAGCACCAACTGGGTGCAGGACAGAGAAAAGTCTTGATGCATGTCTTGAGGGATGGTGGGTCAAACCAAACCATGCTAGAGGCTTGAAGGGAGCATGATGCAGAGCAGCATCCTCTCGAGTTTGCAGGAAGCAGCTGAATGCCACGAAAAGTCAGTTTGTGTTAAAAAGATCTTTGTCTGAGGCTGATGAGTCATGAGACAAGAACGTGGCTTCATGAGAATTGGCCAGTTGGACTAGGCATGTTTTTCTGCAGGGAGAAAATGTGTCAGCTTCAAAGACAGGGCAAGACCTTGTTTCACCCTTAAGGGTCTAAAGATTGTAATGGCAAATGCAGTGTAAATGAATGATGAAAAACCTAATACAGTTGATACTTTCATGGTAAATTAAGGTCTATAGTGGGGTGATGAGTCATTCATAATTTTGTCTCATGTGAATAAAAGGTCAAGGGGCACTGTGGCATTTTATGCAATGATACATTAGATGTTTGAAAAAAGTAACATTTGGTAAAATTTTTTTTGATGAATGTCAGATATCTGGCTAATTTCAGATTTGATTAATGCATATAACTACATGGTCTTGCACATGCACAAAATTCAGATAAGGCTTATAAATACATACCATAGAATTTGCAACCACACAGAACTTAGTCTCCATGGATCAAACAAAGAAAAGGACTGATGTAACATGAGATTCCCGATCGCCGCTAGTCC
Source organism: Parauchenoglanis ngamensis (assembly GCA_030014255.1). NCBI lineage: Eukaryota > Metazoa > Chordata > Actinopteri > Siluriformes > Auchenoglanididae > Parauchenoglanis > Parauchenoglanis ngamensis. Next base: position 2,073,759 of record JAQMYM010000019.1, read on the forward strand.
CCTGACAGACGTGCGAAAGCCCCAAAACAACAGGTGGCCGATCGTCATGGAAACAGCGCCGCGATCCCGGCGCGGAGACGGATTCCATGGAAACCCTTGCGAGTCCAAAACTCGAGCAAGTTAGGTGCAGAGACATCAGCTTTTCTTTTAGAGCTGTAATGCCCACTTTTATTCATCATGACCAAAAAAAAATAGCATTTTAACCAGTTTTTAATGGATTTTGCTTCCCACTCAGCTTAGCGGTCTCCCGTTTCCGCGTTTCAGGATCCCCGACTGAGCCAGTCGGCTTCGATCCAACTGGGTAATTTGTCAGTATTTCATGTTGTAACATGAAATCAGTGTTGAATGCACAATAACTGATCTAATGTGGTTGGGTTCACAGCAAGCAGCCCATCTTTTTTATTGTCAGGCAGACTTTAAAGCTGGAAAATGATGAACTCGATCATGATATCTGCACTGAAATGGGGGACGTGTAAATGATACTTGTCATTAGACACCCTACATTTCCCCTTTTGAAAATATCTTTAATAAAACATGTTGAAGTTTTAAATGAACAGTGAAAGTGGGTCTCTAGGGCGCACCGTACTGGAGTCTGTACTGTACAATTGTGTGTGTGTGTGTGTGTGGGATGGGCTTCCCAGCTGGAACCACACCAGGGCCTCTCATTTACATTCGTATTCACATTTATTCACTTGGCAGGCACTTTTATCCAAAATGATTTACAACTGAAGCAGAATTGAGTCCAACTACAAAGCTGTTAAAAGAGCAGACAGTGATGCAGTGCTGCAAACCTGAATTTCACAAACTGACCAGAAACAACAGAAGAACAGTTAGTCAAGCTTCAAATGATAAATTGGTGATTAATTTGCATTACAGCAGGGCGCTGTTGAATTCTCCGAAATCTGGTTGCTCGGAAGGTGTTAATATTAATGCACACGTTCTGATATAATATAGCTTTTTTGTGAGCAACTCAGTCAGAGACATGCCATATAATCTATGACTAAAAGTGTATAAACATGAAGTTTTCTGTAAGGATGCATGTATTTAGCACTAACGGAAGGAGTCTTCAGTGTCCGTAAGCTTTCAGGACATTCTCAACAAGGTAAATATACTTAAAATTTTTGTCTTACTAACTTCAAGAGAAAGCAAACAGAAAGGCTGGTGAAGGAATGACTATAGCTGCTATAGTGTAAGTGCTGAAGAGGTACTTATTTCACAGATTTGTGATTGTAGCTAACTAGTAGTGTTAGTAGTAGTGCTTTGCTAATTTGCACAATATGTAGCATGTAAGTTAAATAGATTTTAAACAAGGGTGATGCATATAAATAGTATAGTGGACTATTAGACAGTCCACATTCCACATATACACTACCAGTCAAAAGTTTGGACACCCCTACTCTTTTTCATAGGTTTTTCTTTCTTTTTTTTTTGCTTTCTACGTTTTAAAACATTACTGAATACATCAAAACTATGACGCAACACGTACGGCATATACTGATTAATGTGGTAAACAAAAAAGTGTAAACAAAACCACAAAAAAACAAAGTATGTTTCATATTTTAGATTCTTCAAAGTAGCCACCATTTACCGTGATGATACAATCGGCATTATCTTAACCAGCTT
>JAQMYM010000019.1:2093080-2106258 GCA_030014255.1 Parauchenoglanis ngamensis
AGTAAATAAGGCAAAGCTTAGGCTACTCCTAATATTTAATTGTTTAGTTGAACATTAATTTAACGTGGCCTAGGGTTCATTTTAAGGGCATATAACAAAAGAATAAGATTTTAGCAAATGGTTGGACATTGTGTGATGGCAATGGGGCTGACCTTACCTCCTCCAGTACCGAGTATCCTGCACGTTTACGGCCTGTGGCTGTAATGACGATTCACTGCCTGCGTGTGGTTGGTTGTTGTAGGTAACCCTGGAAACCCAGAATGTAATTTCAGTGGTGTTCTCATATTCTCATATCGATCAAGTGGAATGGATTCCTTCGCAAAGCAATATAAACAGCGCAGGGTGAACTCCTATTTTATGTTAAATGTAACAGAGAGAGAAATTAAATAACAAATACATGAAAAATATATTTTTGTTTTGTTTTGGATTCCTACAAAATTGCTGTGAGGATTAGGTTATCATGTGGTATTTGTTATACGAAGTAAATTGTTCTATATTTTACTTAAATGTTGTGATTGTTAAAAGAACTACTATTTTTCACACGACATTTCCCTGCATGCAACTGCAAAGCTCTCGCTTTTTTAGACCTTTTTTGTCCATTAGCGGCATCCGTATTGCTAGTAAAGCTTTGGCGCACTGCTGGAGGTAAGCTTCTCGGAAAAGCTCAATAGATAGTGTGATTATTTTTGGGTAATAATCTTTGTTCTGAGAGAATTAGTACCGAAAGGAGAACGTACATGACTTGTAACACTAGTTACTGTATTTTTGAAAAATGTTTAACGCCATTTAGTTAATCGCGCTCCATTTTTCTCCCGAGGGAGCGGCAGGTTTGGCGCCAATTTCACAGTGTGAGGGGATGAGCCATGTGACTAAATACAGGGATATTTTTAAGTTTTCTCTTTTCTTACTTTTACAGCGCTATGTGCAGTTGCAGAACACACCTCAGTAAAAGGATTGTGTGTGTGTGTGTGTGTGTGTGTGTGTGTGTGTGTGTGTGTGCAGGCTGGTGCAGAAATAAAGACACTGGAAAAAGGAAGTCCATTTGTTGTCAGTCGTTTTTGTCAACCATCCACTTTTCAACACGGACACACACACGAGAGCAGACCCGTTACAATAGCATGCATACTTCTGCAAGGGTAATTTAGGGCAAATTTGGCTAAATGCACGGGCTTCCCCACCATTATAGCTGAGGGGGACATGTGCCCCCCCATTTCATAATTATTCATTTGGACCCCTCCACATTTAACAGAAAATATGAGTTCACCCAGCGCTGTTTCTATTGCTCTGCGAAAGAATCCATTCCACTTGTGGCCTGTGACTGTTGTGACTTGAAATTGCATACAGTGAGTGAGCAGAATACTTCTATAGCCTAATTTAGGCTACTAGCGTCAGCTACGCCTATTATAGTGCACAGAGCGCCACCTGCTGGTATTCATAATAGCAAGAATGAAATCATCATAATCATAATAAGTTTATTGGGAGTTTAGTATTTTTATCAGCAAGTATAAAATGATTGCATCCAAAAATTTTATTGGGAGTTTAGTATTTTAGAGTTTCAGTATTTTCTGCATAAAACAGTGCTTGGTTCATGGTCCAACAAATTTAGTTTATAAAATTCAGATCATGAGAAGACCATTGGGTTAAAACAACTGGTGATCACAACCACTGATGAAACAAAAGAGAATATGTCATTTCTTATTTGTTATTTCCTGCTAATTTCTTGACTTTCTTGACTTCATCTAGGCACCAGATAAGAACTCACAGTTGTCCCTACGCAGGTAGAGACAGTCATAGCAGCAGTACAACCAGTACGCATATGGACCAGGAATTGAACTCTTTGGGATCAATATGTGCACACACAGTCAAGTATTGAAGTCTTTTGGACAAAACACACATGATATGGCCGAGCTCGGAGGGGATTTCTTTTGAGTTTGTCTATTATTTTGAAGAGCTCTTCCTTATTCATTTTTTATATATGTGCAAAGTTCATTGCTGTTTGTGTTCCAATGCAATAAATTGTCAGCTGTGCAACTATCTGATTCTTCGTGTGAGTCGAGTTAAAGTGTACCTCTTCCCGAACCTAGGTAGTTCACTTACATAGTCTTCTGGTACGCAAAGAGAAAATCATTAAAAGATTGAAATGTTTAAATGATATAAAACTGAAACTAACTCGTCTGAGGGTTCAAAATGTTCCAAAATCTCTTCTGTTTGAAGACTTTAGCATCGAGTGGAACAACATGGACTCTTCTTTCTGTAAAAAGCCGTCTGCAGGTTTACCCACAAGGCTTCAACATTTAAAGGAAATCGAGGGAAAAGCCGCACCGCACCAGTTTACTTTATCTATCTGTTTCATTCTTGCTCATTTTCCTGACCAGTGATTTGTTGTTGAGACCATTAAACCTTAATGTTCATTTTTTTCCCCCAAAGTTGTCAAAAATGTCAAAGTTGTCCAAAGTACAGCACTGGTTACTTACTAATACTTGTCACTTTAAACCAATTCTTTTTTTCCATATTGACTCATGGCAAAGAGAAAATGTACTTTAAGATTAAAATTTCTAGTAGATCAGGACTGTGACCTTGAGAAAGCGTACCTCCTTGCAGGCTTCCAGTGGTTGTTTACAACAGGAAACCTTCTTCAATCAAACCTTTTGTGTCAAATCAGCATGATATCTGGGTTAAAAATTGAGGGTTAGAGGCAGGGTTATTGTTCATACCTTTTCTTACGACTTTGCATGTATAAAATCAGGGGATGACATTGTTCAAATGTGACTTAATTTAAATATAGTGGATGGATATGCACTAAGCAAAGCTCCAGCTGAGCAGAGACCATGACTGAATGGTGACAGTGGTTACATTTAAAGTTTTGTTTGGTTTCTAAGTGTTTAATGCTAGCATTTTTGACTAGCGCCATGGTCTCTGGAAGATATCTCTTTTGACTTCGATGCAACACGCAAGCTTCTCGCTTCTCTTGGCATTCATTTTTAAACCTTGTATTTGTCATCAACTTTTTGTTACATCAAAACAACAGTTTGCTAATCACTCCAGTGACAGGAAATAAAAATGTAAAGAAATCTCTGTCGCTAGTCTCCAGCCTGATTAGCTGCCTTCAGCTACATTTGATGGAATAAACTGCAAGACAGAATCTGCATGACACCTGATCTAGTGTTATTACTCTATCCATACTATGTTTGCATGCAAATTTTCAATCCAGACATTAGGATACTGTAAAGAGTAATGCAAACAGATTTTCTCTGTCAGTGTGTTTGATGTTGCGCTTTCACTGGAAACACATTTACCATTTTTGTTTGGAAAATTCACACATTTCTATGTCTTTAACCAGCATTCAAAGGGACAAGAGACAAAAATCCATCTGCTCAGCATCTCGAGACCTGGCCATGACCATGCTGGGAGCCCGGCCCCGGCCGATGGGATTGCCATGGGAACCGGCCCCTTGACAACCATTTCATACAAGGCAGAATAAAAGACGACAATATCTCTCTCTCTTGCTCACCCCCTCTCTGTCTTTATCGCTTTTCTCCCCCCCCCTCCCTACCCCTCTTCTCTCCTTTTCTAATTTAGATTTAGCCGGACAAATCATTTCCTTCATTCAGCTTGCATCATTGCTGGCATATTCTGGGGCAGAAACAGGTTTTACAGGCGCAGGACAAAGTCTATAAAAGTGAGTAAATAACTCAATAAATAATAAAGACCACACAGAGACATTTTTCCTAAACAGCACGTGAACATTCCAGTGGAATAATCATGGCATGATCTAAATTTGCTCCTCGTGAGTTCTTTATTAGGGCACAAGGAGGCCAAGTTCGTTTTCCTCCCTCGAACAGGATATTGACATCTCCTTCTTGAACATTACCGGATCAATACAGCCGCAATTACCTTGACCACCCATTAACAAAGCGAGTCGATTCGTCTTCGAGAAATATTCGAGCTGCTTCTTTGCCTTTCCCGCTTAACCGTCAGTGGCCTGCTAAACGGCTGCAGGCCCATGGCTTCCTGACACCTTTTACTCGGATTGCCTTTTAATATTCTGTCTCATGACAAAGTGGCGAGGTTTGCGCCCAGGGCCCCCGTCAGCACGTCGGGAAAGAGAGGAAGCTAATCTTCGCTTGAACCACGAGAGCGTAATCCATTCAAAGTGGCAGGGCGTAGCGGCAAGGGGCAGAAATTGCCATTCATCTTCTTTCAAAGCGCCCGGCTAAGCCGACTCATTTTTTATTTTATTTTTCGCAAGGCATCTGATTTCAAGTCCGCCTCGTAAGAAGAGAGTCAACTTCATTGTCGGCTGGAGTGCGAGCCTCGAGTGAGGAAGAACGCTCCAGGAGAACCGCTGCCCTAATTACATGGGCCGCCAGAGCTCTCACCAAGACCCAAGACAAGGGTGGCGGAGGGAAACAAAACACAGTATATACTTGAGGAAAAGGAAAAGGTGTCAGTCATTTCAAAGTCACTTCCACACAGTATGGCGTAATTGCATTTCAGATGCGCCAAGCCGTCCTAATTAGCTCAATTAAACCTAATTGGGTGCAAGAGGATTCGCAATCCTAATCGGGTTATCAAAATATTGAAGCTTTCATGTGATCCATTAATCACGCACCTTCAAAAGCAAAGACATCTGCCGGCTCGTAGGTACCGATGACTGGATTTAATTAGCAAGATCGTCGGACTTATAATGAACATAGACACTCATGACTCATCAATATATGCTGTTAGCTAGCGACAGACAGACGGAACAGCAAGTTAATGGGTCTTTATTGCCTGCAGGACTGGCAGAAGAGTTGCTCTTACCCATTATGGCAAACAGTCAAACTGGTATACAAGCTGATTCATCAAAACAGATCTCGTAGAACTTTAATTGTGGGAAAATCGATGTACAACGTGCGCACAAAGCAGTACGGGGAATCCGAGCTGCCGTCACAAAACACGTCAGACATGAGTAATGTTCGAGCTGGCAATAAGTTACGTATAAATCATTTTCTTGCAGCAGATCTGACAGGTTTATATCGTCAGCTGTAGGCTGATTTGTGCTTTAAAGCAAGAATCGTCAAGGGTCATTTTTGTTTTCTGAAGAGAACGTTTGATCTCTTTTTCATAGTAGACCTCAAAATGGTTACAGGGCTACACTCTCAAAAAACAAACAAACAAACAAAAAAAAACTTACCTTTCCTTGTCTCTGGAGTTTCACATCGCTTAACATTTCACCTTGCGTTAAAGGGGCCGGCTCACAATCCTCTACGCCAAGCAGCGAGTCGCCATTTTCGATCGTAGCGATATTTTAAAAAACGATCCGCGACAATCCGGCAACATTCTAAACCGTAGATCTAAATTATAACGTGGAATTAAAGATACTTTGTCAGGGTACCTATATTTGTATCTATATTCTAAATTCTTTTGACTGATGTATCACGTTTTCATATTGTTATTCTATATGTAATGGATCCGAATATATATTGTTCAAAGCTTCTACATAGACAAAGAAAATATCCGAGATGGTTTTCGAAGGGATCGCTAACTAACGCAGTGAATTTGCGGCGGTTTTGCTGCACAGAGAGCTAGCAGGAAGCGGTCACATGCTTCCAAAACAGAAACAAAGCATCGGATTCTGGGTGATGAGCCGATCCTTTAAAGCGTGCTGTTACGCTTAAAGCTAATTAACACTAGTAGTCCTTAGTTGCAAATACTGTATGGAGATCTTCACACAGAAACATTTCTTGTTTCCTGATACAAGACGTATACTTAAGCCAAAAGCAATGGTAGTACCATTTTCCTAAGACTGTAGACACCTCAAAGTAATGTGAGATGCTTGGGTACTTGCACATGCTAGCATTGTTTCCTTGTGTCATTGAAAGCATTAAAAAAATGTGTAACGTTGTGAGCCTCAAGACTCCAGGGTTCGACTCTGAAATCAGGTTTCTGTCTGTGTGGAGTTTCAATGACTGTATTGGTTTCCTCTTGGGTCTCTGGTTTCCTCCCAGCCCCCCAAAACATATCTGTAGGTGGATTGGGCATGCTAATTTACCCATTGGTGTGAACATGTATGTATGTATGTATGTATGTAATGCCCTGTCATTGATTGACATTTGTGTATCTGTGTATCACTGCCTTGCATCCAGTGATCCTGATCAGGATAAAACTGGTTACTGAAGATGAATGAATGAATGTTTTGTCATAACTTAGTTTGGTTGTATGACTATATTTTCCATCACTTTTAGAATGACAGCTATCTAGGTCACTATGTCTATAGAGATAGCTGGAGAAGACTTTATAGAGCAGGGAAGAGCAACACTCAAAGACACCATGCCTATTGAGTCGAAACGTCATACAGCGGACTGTAAAGATCTGACAGCAGCTCTCATGATGTTCCAGATTCCACAGCGACAACGAGCTCCTGTGTGCGCGTGTTCCTGAGACCCAGCACGACCGAACACAGCCTGCCTCGCAGGCAGCCGCTGGAACTGATTAATGACAGTTTGCCCTCTTCTGCCCTCTTCTCTCTTTCCTTCCACTTGCGCACATTTCCTCGCTCTCTCTCTTCCTCTGTTTCCCTCTTACACTTATTTGCCCTCTCTTCTTTTCTGAAATACCCTTGACCTCCATTCTCTTCGTCGAAACAAGGGCAAATTCGACATGAACGGCTTGTTAAAGAAGTAACAAAAGAAGACAAGTCGAGCAGTCGGATCTCAGAGCCGCCATCCAGATCACGCTTTGCTCATGTGACTTCGCGGAGAACCGAATCGCTGATCTGTGAGAGATTTCAGGAGGGGTGTGTGTGTGTGTGTGTGTGTTTATTGAGTGTGTGTGGGAAGTTGTGAGGCTTGTGGCTTGCCATGACTGATCATCACCACTGATATACCGTTTATCAACTGTCTTCCTAATCGTCTCAACCCTAAACAGATAACAAAGATTTCAATCCAAATTAATTTGGATTAAAATGGTTTTTAATCTTGAAATCACACATGCGAGGATTGGTTTGTATCTAATAATCCTTTTTGAAAATGATATTAAAGAGCTCCTTTCTCCGCTGAGAGTAACAAAGTGTTTGTAAAAGAGAGTAAAACATTTTGCTGTCTTATAGACACTTCTACCTGTGCACACACCTTTAGACTTAAGTCTGGGAAGAATTTTTGTGATGAATGATCCTATAATTCCAGTGTTATTGCTTAGATGGAGACCTGACACTCAGTATTAGCCATTTAAACTGAATCACAATGGTTTTGCTGTATTAAATCTGCAGGACATTCATTGTTAAGCAGTAAGACAGCATGATGATTTCTGAAAAAAACAAAAAAAACATCTGAACTTCTGTCTTTGAGAAGTCTGAGAAACATCCGGTATGCACGTCGAGATCTTACCTGCTTGGCCGTTGTGGATCCACAGGTGCGTCAAGTCTCAACGATCAGAGAACGTCTTCTCTGCCAAGTTCATGAACGGCATGAAGCAAGGGAAGGATGGGAACTATAGCGTGTGCGCAAAATTCCCAAATTCCTGCGTGAAGTCCTGGAGCTCCAGAATACGACGGGTCCGTGATCTGTTCTTCCGCGAGCACTTTTTTGTGTGGCTCTGTTTGCTCGGAATCCCACTGGTAACAGTCCTGCGGAGGGCTAAGCGGAGCGCGAAGAGCTCACTTTGCGTGCCTGCGTTGAGGTCATGCTCAAACTATGCCTGCGCTGTGTTCTGCAAGCTCAGGAAAACCACATCCTCTGACATCTCTACCTCCTCACTCCTGCTGCGCTCCCTCTCTCTCACTCACTCTCTCTGTCTCTCACACACACACACACACACTCTCACACACGCACGCACGCATGCACGCACACATGCACACACACACACACGCTTGCTCTCATTCGTGTGCTCGCTCTTAGATTGTCTGAGATGACAAACCACGCTGACCCAGACGGTGCTCGGCCCCTCCACCCGCTCTCTATCCACTCTCTCTATCTCTCTCTCTCAGTCTGGCCTCCTCCAGCAGCCGCTGCAGTTCCAGCCCACTGACTGAAGAATACATCTGAGGAGGAGGCACCGGGTGAGAGAGAGCGAGAGAGAGAGAGAGCGAAGGAGGGAGGAGATGGAGAAGAGGGGAGACAAGAGGGAAATGCCTGAGAGAGGAGGGGAGAGAAGAGAGGTGGGGATTTTAATGAGGAATTTTGGGACTCGGTTGAAACAAGAGTCCAAACCAACACTCAGAACAGACAAATCTGGGTTAAGAAAACATCTTTGGTGGATACCTTCAATGTTCTCAGATCAAACACCATGATACAGGAAGTTCTTGAGGTGAAGGACATGTGTGCAAGCATACATACCCTCAGAGTAGAAGTGTGCACATATCACAAAGGCACTTTCACCGAGTGACCGGGGCACTCAGACGGCAGGGGGTGGCGCGGGGTTGTTTAGAGTGACGCTTCTGTAGTAAAATGCATTTTTTATAAGCCCCACATGAGACCACCTGTATCTATTATTCAAACCAATCACTGAGGGAAGGAGGTCGTTACGGATAGCTAAATGGTGTGTTTGACTCAGATGTTGCCATGTATGTGGTTTAGGTTTGAAATAACACTTCAATTTGACTCCTCAAATCAGATCATATCTCTGAAATGGTTGTTCATTCAATTCATGCAGATTCAATGAATCACATCACCTCACACCTGCTCTGCTTTTCAGAGTTTAGGTCTGAAAAAGGTCAGTTTTGAAAACTTCCTGTAGCATCTTTTTCCCATTTTGTCCACTAAGCACATGGATGCCGAATGTTTATATACAGTCCTTAGACGGAATTCAATCCAGATCTCAAGTTACTGTCTGCATGGAGTCATATGCACGCTGTGTGGGTTTTCTCTGGGTTCTCTGGTTTCCTCCTGCTTTCCAAAAACATGCTTATACTTGGTTTGACCACTGAATGAATATAGATTTGATGACTGAGCAGTGGGATGAGAACAAGTTGTGATACTACCTAGTATTTATGCATAGGTCAAGTTGCATTTGGAGTAGTTAGAAATTAGCATGGTGTGATCTATTATTCAGCCATTTAAAACCAATGAAAGTCAAAGCTGAAAATGATCTTTGTACCAATGTGCGTTTGCACATCCTTATATACTTACTGTATATAAGAAAGACGAAAAGGAAAACAAATCCCATCATTATAGAGGACGAATTTTCCTTAAAATCACATTTACTGTCAGTATTTATCATGTTGTTGTTACAGGCTGAAAGAGAGAGTGTCTGTGTGGAAAGCTGATGCTTAGGCAAGAATAGTTAGTTGTTTGGTTTACTTACTCAAATAGTCAGCAATTGTTCTTCTGTGTGTTTGAGAGACTTCATTTTCAATAAAGTTACAAAGTTACAAGTTACAAACATGCTAGGATCGGCAGCAAAGGTAACATGTTTACAACAGTTACGGCTCATACAAGCTGGATTTCCGATGCAATTTTGCACAAAATAGAAGCGATATTTTAAAAATCTTGACAAAACACAATCGCAAATGGTCTGTGATTCCCCTGAGTGATGTTATACGACTAAAGCTGGGTTTTCTCTTATTTCAGAAAGATAGTGTTTCCATGTGTGCTTCATGTCATGTCATGTGATTTGAATGCGAAAATGTTCCCATTTCAATTTTGCAAAACATCGTTCCATTGAAAAACCATCTCACGCAAGTGTAGTAACCTTTTTCAATATTTGAGGGTTTTTTTAAAACTCACATATTTCCATTACTCATTTTTTTAGTTCGCACTTTTAAATTGCATATTAGGCAGGTTAATGGAAAGACGGCTACAGACGAAGGGTGTTCAGTGCAGATCAAGAATTAGAGCGATTCCAGTGAGGGGGCAAGATTTTTGGGTAGTCGCAGCTGGACACGAAAGGGAAGAGAATCACTAGAGAAAGGACCTTGATTAGGTTAGAAAAAAATAGACAGTAATTTAAGGAAATGCTAAATAAATAAAAAACAATCAATGAGGTAACCATCCAATGTCACACAGTAACTAACAATGACACTGTACCAAGCCTAATTTGCACAATATCGGATTCCCTTGGTGGTAAATAAATGCAGACACACCGGTGTTAGTGCACTGGACTGTATTTGTGCTCCTAATAGCCAAACAATTTGATTAAAACACCTAAAAGTCTAGCGTTACTTTCCATCATCAGTAAATTAAACAGAAAGCCATGATGATTATCTGGCACTTGCACATGTCCTTTACTGGAGCCTGAGGATAACGAGAGGGTGATGATCTCCCAGAGAGTAATTACAGCTAATCATTCCACAATCCATCAAGTAGCAAAGAGCATGACTTGTTTTGCTAATTAAGAGTGAAGCTTGCTAGCATGTTATGTTAGCATGCATGAGTTGGTGAATGTCACCATGTTGTCTGGTCAAGAAAAGTGAGAAGCAGTGAGGATCAGTTCGCTTGGAATGCTAATCACAATGCTAACAAAGATGGGAGAACTTGCATACCAAGCTAGTTCGCGTACAGCTTTGTTCATAAAAGTGTGCTGTAGAATTCTTGAATCTGATTGGTCAGAAGGTGGATTTAATTTCTATAACGGCAGCAATGAAGGTAGTTCCGGTTGTAATTCAAATCACGTGTTTTAATACGTGCCGTATCCATAGAAGGTCATTCATAGGTACTTGTGTTTAAAATGGTCCACATAATCTAAGACTAATAATATATATTTTTTTTAATTATTGCATTATTAATGCATTAATTATGCATTATACATGAACCAGCTTGCTTTTAGTTTTGGATTCCCCCAGGTTGGGTTCCTTGGAGGTGGTTTGGCATTGTGATTTATGAAATGACTTGATTAAACGTGAAACATGACGCCAAACTTGGATGTTAACATGTAATACATCGGTGAACTCCAGATTAGAACGAAGAAGGTTACTGGACACCATTTTAAACTGGGAATAAATGAATTAGAAATGGAGTCCACTACAACAGATTTGGACTGCTTCATGAAAATAATGTGGTTTTCCCCATTAGTGTCTAGGCTAGAAAGCCTGATGCCACACTGCCCCCTAGTGTTTGAAGTCTTTAACAACAAGTGATAGGAGTCTGATTCTGCCATCATAAAAGTGATTCAAGGCTGCAGATTGATGTACTGCTTGAATAGGTACAAAACATCAAGGCCAATTCCAAAGGGAAGATCAAAAACGTGAGACATTAAAGTATTCGTTTAGGAGCTTTTACAAGAAATGTGGTGCTAAAGGAATGTTTCTTTTGCTTTTGCTTTTGACGATTTCTATTGAAGTCTGCATTCTTTTATTTATTCACTTCAGTAAACACTTTTTCTTGGTCAGGTGTATGGCGGATCTGGGGCTTATCCCAGAAAATAAAACACCATGCACATACATTCACACGTAGGGACAATTATATTCACTAATCCACCTTCAGGCATGTTTCTGGGAGGCAGAAGGAAACTGAAGAGTCTAGTGGAAGCCCACATGGGCATGGGGAGAACATGGAAAGTTCCACCAAAGCTCAGGATTGAGCTGGTGACCCTGGAGCTATGAGGTGGCTATAAGCTATATGCTATAACCTGTACCACCGTTGTACGTCGTAATGCTGAGAAAAAAAAGCAAAATTTGATATTGATCAAAGATTAAGTTTCAGTTAACTGGTTTGAGTATTTTTGCATTTTTGCAGTTGAAGAGTTAGACGAAGTCCAAAAGTTCCCATTGTTCAATCTTCAGCCGTCCAGTTCCAGGGCTGATCGTCTCCTCGTATTCCTGCTCTTGGCTAACAGGAGTGCAACCTGATGTGCCTCAAAGTTTGATATCCATTCTGAGGTGCTTTTCTGCTCACCACGGTTGTAAAGAGTGGTTGTTTGAGTTATCATAGCATTCCTGTCAGCTCAAACTCATAGAAGTGCCTCTTGGCTGGATGTTTTTTTGTTTTTTTTTGCACCATTCTGTTCTTATAGTCTTATGTTATGACATTGTTATGGGTAAAAATCCCAGAAATATAATTGAGAGTATAGTTCATAGTGTATTAATTACATACAACATATGTTCTACATGTTCACCCTTATGCTCTACAAAGCTTGTTCAACATATTCAGATCCAACATACTCTCAATGTTTCCTGACTGTTTTTTGGTCACCCTGTAGATTTGAATCAGTAAAGTGAGCTGTGATGCCCATCACTAAGGCAGCCATGACTATGTAATAAACCTGTACCTTGGTTTGTCGAGTCAAAATCCAGTAAAATGAAAACAAAAGAATATGGATCAGGTGTGTTATCTATTGCTCATTTTTTGCAAACAAACTACTGTGATTATTTTATAAAGTCAAAACGTTAAGCTTTACAAAGCTAAGTCAAGATTAAACATGCTGCTGGGCTGTAAGTATCTATGTGTCAAGGATAAGGGCGTGTTCTATAAGAGCATGCCATTCCAGCTGGATTTGAAGCAAGGATTAAATGTTGACCTTGAAAAGTAAACGTAAACCTTCACTGGTACCAAAAGACAAAATGTCCATTTATATGATAATGGAAGATGAGCAGGATCGGCTGTTGTCTGTAATATTAGTACATCTGCGTCCAAGCGAATGCTCTTTCTTCTCATTGTGACGAGTTGGATTCCTGAATTGATTCCTTTTTGACACCAAACTGGGTGATAGAACATGTAATCAACTGTAAAATCGCCACTGTGGCTTTTGTCAGATGATGCGCCGGTTTAAACACAGACACAGAGAGGATTTAAACAGAAAATTAATATAGCGTATTATTAAAAGATAAAAACATTCAATAGACCAGAGGATTTGAAATCCTTTCTTTATAATAAATATTGGCACTGCAAACAGAATGTTGACTTTGGGATACATTCAATGGCTTTATGAAAGCAGACATACGGTACTTTCACAAATAGAGAAAAAAGGGAATGTATAGGCGAAATCAAATAATTGCACACAAAATTGTATGAAACTAGGAATTTGAAGTAAGTAAGGAATAAATCACATTATGCATGCTGGTATCAGAAAATAATCATAAGCATTTTTTGATTTATTGACTTTCAAATTTCATAGTATTTAAAATGAGCTTATTTAAATAGAAATGCTACAAATATACTACACTACCAGTCAAAAGTTTGGACACACCTTTTAATTCAATGTTTTTCTTTATTTTTATGACTTTAAAAGAGACTGGATAATGATGGACTGTTGTTTCTCTTTAC
>JAQMYM010000019.1:2137534-2154338 GCA_030014255.1 Parauchenoglanis ngamensis
CCACACAGAAAGGCACCCTGGGTGACCCGGGGATCGAACCCAGGACCTTCTTGCTGTGAGTCGACAGTGCTAACCACCGCACCACCGTGCCGCCCCCAGTAATTTTTGATCAATAATTCTATATTTACATCGATTCCTCCTCTCTAAACTGTTCAAGCATGCACACTCATCTCCCCTGCTGTCAGTGTGAGGCGCAATGTAGGCGCGGCTTCAACAGGATTTCAGAAAAAAGTCCCTTCGGCTCTCTCGCTATAGCGCCAACGGGATTTCAAAACGAAAGACCTTGTCACACCAGACCCTCCTCGAATCACTTGGAGGGTTATCATGGAGGAGGAAGATCTACCATATTGAACAGCATTGCATCATATTTTTTTGCATTGCATCCTATCGTGTTAAATCGTATTGAATTGATTCAAATCGTGTCGAATCGCAGTAGGGGTCATATCACATTGGTATGCAATGCATGTAATGTGTATGTAATGCATTGAGATCAGTCTCTGTGATGGAGATGCAAATCCCTAGTGGCCTGTAAAATGACTGACAGTCAGTACATCCAAACCTTTGCTAAGGCCACCATTGTTGTTGGGTTTTTTTTTTTACCATGTTATTCCAGTTTAAACCTGTATTCCAGTTTATTTGTACAAATAAGGAATAAAAAAAAATCCACTACTGCACCTTTAACAAAAAGCAAGTTTACTGATAAAGGTGGAAATGATGCGTCTTTAAACGTAACACTTCTTCGGCTAAGCTGGCACTAACTCTTCTGTCAGAATATTCAGCCAACTCTTCTGAGATGCTTTGGAAGGCTTTGCAACAATATGTTGAATCTTCTGCTCCATAAGCACCGCTCCTAGCTGAAGGCACTGATCCGTAAATGTATTTGTCATAAATAATATGTCAAATGTTTGTAGTAGTAACATTACAACCATGAGAAATTTAAAACATGCTAAGGAGTGTATGGTCTGGGGAATAAGCAGTATTTTGAAACTCTGCCAGTGATGAATTATGTATAAATATATAAAAAACAAACAAACAGCAAGGAAAAGGCAGTTTTTGTACAGTATGAGCCCGTTAGAGGATGGGAGTATCAATATACAGACACACGGTAACACAAATGTCTTAGTTCATCTGATAATGGCTTGACTTAACATTGTCAGTGGAGACGTGCAGGGCAAGAAATAAATGCCCTCTTTTTTTTTTATCACCACCTTTGCTGCTGTTGCTGGGTGACCGTGACTGGCAGCTGATCAATCCCACAGGTCGGCAGAGGTTCCTATCGATCCCGGCTGATGGAATCTGAGAAACTGTCAGAACCTATTTAGTGTCCACTCACTAAGCGCTTTTTCTTCCTCACGCCTGAAAAACAAGACCTTTCTTATGTTAATCCAGTTGAATTGACAGGTTTTTACCATTCACATGCTACCTTTTTCACTTTTAGTTCATTAGATCAAATGTTTTAGACAGAATTTTTAATGAAAGCTACTCAAATGGGTCCCCTTTCTCTGCTAAGCTGTGTTACTCTCTGAAACGTAATGCTCTTGCTGACAGATGTTTATTCTTTCTTTTTTCTTTACGTACGTTTTCATCAGTGACCTTGCCACTCCAGCCAAGAAGACAAATACAAACGAATGTCTTTGCTTCAATCCAGATTTCATCCCTTTGTGTCCGTTTACTAAGTATAACGGCGCAAGACAGCAAATTGAGACTCTTGTTTACGTCGTATGGGATCAGACGCCCCGTCACTCCAGACCGCTAGCGTTCGCCATGACACGTGACTCTGGAAAAAAGAAAAGGAGTCAATGGAATACAACAGAATAGAAAACTTCAGGGTCAACAGCAAGCATAAAAAGACTTCCTTTATTCATTTTTTGGTGAATTTGAGAAGGAATGATGGTGTGTTAGGTACGCACCAGTCATGAAGCAGAAGGCATTAATTCTTTTGGATTTTTCCCCGATTTTCTCCATAATTTAGTCATCAGACACTACCAACCTGGGAGGGCGAAGGCTATCACATGCTTCCTCCGAGGCATGTGAAGCTAGCCGACCGCATCTTTTCAAACTGCTGCACACGGCCGCGCCCCTCTGTACACACGTGCTCACAGACGCCCGTGATTGGCTAGTGTCGCTGTGTGAGTGGCTGGCGAGAGAGGATATGCCTCTCTGAGAGCACAGGCCAATATTGCTCTCTTGAACTCTCGGCCGTGGATGGCTATGGCAACACCAGGGTTTGAACTCGCGATGATATGGCGAACGCTTTTTCTATTGCGCCGCTCGGGAGCCCGAGAAAGACGTTAATGACGTTAGTGATAATCTTGTCCATGAAACATTTTTAATCGAAGCTGTCTTCAATCTGAAATGTCTATAGACAAAGATATCTCCATCAAGTCATCACGCGACTTCACCGGAAAACAAACGAAGGTTTCTGTACGCTTGCACTTGATTTGTTCTATGCACGCGCCGTTTGTGCAAAACAGAACATTTTCTGATCTGTGGCCAATCACTTCCGTTTGCATTTGTGCAGGTTGAGAAACACAATGATGCTTTCAACAGGGCAAATGCAGCAAAGCTGCCCTTGAAATTTTGGTTCACAGGTCAAGTGTAACAGTGATTTAAAACATTTGCAGCAGAAGAAAGAAGTTGAAATACTTTTATACTTATAATAACGCTGTATTTGCTTTTTAATAGTAGTACTAGTAGTCGTAACAGTAGTAGTATTAATAGGGGTTTCTCAATCTTTTTTCTTTTTTTAACACATGTCTAAAGACAATAAAACCTCAAAAGCTGTAAATGAGAATCAGAATCTTTTGTATAGAGCAAAGAATCAAATACAGCATGTTTTATAAAACCTGGTGGAGGAAAATTAGAAAATGAACATACAAACATTTGAAATGATAGCAGTAAGGATTATTTTATTCACTGCCATCTCAAGGGTGCAACAGTGGCATTATGAATCGGTATAAAATGAGTGTGTTTGTTATTTGAAAAAGAATGAGATATTATGCAACCCTGGTAATTTAACTAATGCCACATCAGTAGTTCTCCAGAGGGTAACAAAGCGATGTCATTATTACCCACTTGTACAGCTTTGCCTCTCTGAATGATTCAGAAGGCCCTTGGGGTAATGTGGAATGCCAAACACAGATACGCTTGTTGCACCGTAATTTCATTTGGATGCCTTGTGTCTCTTAAAATAATGCTTTGGACAAGGAGCAAACGCAAATTTGTAATGTAAGGCAGCTCACCAATTCACTGAGAAAAATCAATCTCTGCCATCACTCACCATGAGATGTTTTAACCAGTGTTTCAGCAATCAATGCACCGGAGTAATTAGTTAACAAATCTAGGGTTTGTTTTCACGCCAGCTTGACCTGCCTGCTTAATTACAGTGCAGTCTAAACAACATGGCCAGCACATCATGTTCTGTGGATGGAATCATCCAGAACTAAAACTAATTCTTTAGCTCGAATTAAATTGGAGTTAAGGTTAACAAAATACAACGCTCGAGATGGAATAATTGCCCTAACAGCTTTCCTGCCCTAACATCAGCGCTGTAATTTATGCCCTACGTTGATCTTTCTTCCATTTGAAAACAGGAGCTGAGTGAAGGGCAGGAAGCACAGGTGTGTCTGAGGTCAATTTTAATTGACTTTCTAAAAACTCTGCTTAAGAAAGCGCTAATTATCGTGCTTCTATGTACCACCGGTGTGTCTAACCCTAACCCTAGGTTAGGCCATCAAAAGAGCACCATGCAAATTGGAAAACTGAGATACTTTCATTAGTGAGAAAATGATCAGTGACGTTCTCAACAAAGTGGAGTTACTGTTAACATACTGAAGTACCACAATGTTTTTCTATAACAGCACGGCCTGACGTGCTCTTTTATACCACGGCAAAAATTATATATATTTTTCACATCATTTTTTTTTATCCATTTATAGTAACATTTTAATCTTACGTCCTCACTTACGCTACAGTAGCTATGAACAGGCATTCCCTCAGCGACCTCTGTTTCCCCGAGGTGCACGGCTCTTCACAGAGCGCGCATTCATGGAGGAGCTGCGTTTGAATTATGCGTGGATTTTCCCACCCTCGTCCTACAGTATGTTGCTAGGCAACTCCTGCCACGAGAGCCATGTGCTGCGAGTCCCAATCCTCAGCACAGTCATGCGCTATTAAATCCAGCAGCACCTCTTCTCACTCTCATACACATCAAAGAGGTTAACGGACATTAGACACACTCGGTAGTCATGAAGTGCTACATTCAGCACGTCTTCATTGTGAGATGATAATAAATGGCCTGCCCTCGGGTCAACCACACGGCATCATTGATCAGTCAGAGGCAAGCATGGACTTGAAGGTTTTGAGTTTTAAATGCATCTTCCTTTTGTTTGTCCTACACACACACACACGCATCTTCAAGTTGACCTAGACATACGTGACGTATTAGAAACGATTAGAAAGCATTCTCTCAGCATCCATCCTTCATCAAAGCAGAGCCTCTGAGAAAGAAAGGATGGGGGGGGGGGGGAATAAAAGAAAATAGCTCTCCGGGCGACAACCCCGTTCTATTTTTTCCTGCTTCAACACTAATGCAGCCTGAAAGGATTCCATGTCTTTTCTGCTGTGCACACAGTCTCAGTACTTGTTTTCCTTCTGTCTTTGTTTCCCATTCTCTCTCGTCCTCTTACTGTACGAGTGTAACATCCACCGCTTTGTCACATCACTCACTGTTTACGGCTTTTGTTTGCCCGCCTGCCGACGCTCCTGTTTTCAGTTCCGTGCTGGAATTTAAGCAGCAAATACAACATGGCCGAGTGGAGACACATGACTGGCACTAATCCTAACCGACGTAATAACCTTCTTTCTGTTACACGATGGGGAAAGAACGTTGAGCAAAACTGGTGTGTCCATGTGGGCAAATATAGGCAGTTGCTTCAGTGTCGCAAAACCCTTCAGCCACCTGCTCACTCGGTGTCCGAGTCCACAGCGGAGACTACAGTGTTGGGAAAAGTTCGACTTTTTAGAACGTCTCGTCACACACTTTCTTTTTTTTTTTTTTTTAACTCTCGACCAAACAGGTTGCAAGTCGGAAGGCGTGGCAGGATAACTTAAAATTTTTAAGTCTATTTTTCTTTCCCGGCAAATTTGCTGTACCCAGCAGTACCATATAAGAAGAATAAAAACAATTAGGAATAATGCGGTTACAGGAAAACTGTCAACTTCAGGATGGTAACAGTAACGTCACACCACTTTGTCGTTGATTCATTTCTTACAACAGCCCGAGTGTTTAATTTTGTATTTAACGAGTGCTACATTATTTAATTAAGACGTACGGTACTGTGCAAAGTCTTGAGCCACCGTATTTTTTTAAAAGTAAATACGACTTCAAAAATAACGTCATTAAATCTTTCTACTTAAAAGAAAAACACTACAACTTGCAGTAAACAGTAATAAAGTAAACAAAGACAGTATTTGGTGTCACGACCCTTTGCTTGCCTTTTTTTCCTGAATAGTAATAGTGTGCAGTTTTATGAGGAAATGAGCTGTAGGTTTTACTGAGCATCTTGGAGAATCTGCCACAGTTCTTCTGGAGACTTTGACTGTCGCACTTGCTTCTTTTCTTTTTCTTTATGTATGTTTTTTTTTTTTTTTTGGAAAAACTGAAAAGTAGTCTCTTACATAACATGTTGCTTTCTTGACCACCATACAAACGTTCGGAAAGGTAATGTTTGGAAATTCGGAAATGTTTTTGTACTGACTCAATAATCCAGAATTCATAAATTAAATATCTATAACAAAATTTGTACTAAAATAACAGGAGGGCTAAATATTTTTTGCACAGTACTGTATATAGTTGTTCTTGCTTATTGAATACGAGGGTGCTTTCACATGATCAGTCAGAATGGCACATTCCAACCCTGACTTTGAAAGCGCCCTGGTTGCTCGGAGCAGAGCCCGGCAGCCTTGTGAGTCATTGCACATTGCAGACATCAAAACTGAAAGCAGTGATGGCCTTCGACTTCATCTCTCGTGTTGCGTATTGTATATCTGAAGGTTATAAAATATGCCATTTAAAATGAAACAGTTACAAATGACTTCCCACTCCTGGGTTAGTTTAATTTCACTGGAAATGAAATAATGTTTTGTTTTTTTTTTCCATGTTTTTCAGCTATGGAGTTCCATGAGAATCTTCATGACATGGCGGTGAAGGAGGGTCTGAAAGGCCGAAAGCTCCACAAGGCAGAGGAGAGCTTTACCTGGAACATAACTATTCTAAAGGTGAGCACCGCAAGTACCGTACCTCTTTCTTCCTCCCGTTCTCTTCTCTCTGACCTTTTTCATTTTACTCCCTCTCGGTCTTTTTTCTTCGCCCCCTCGTTTTCTCTCACTCTCACTTTACACTCCACTTTATCTGAACTGCGTTCTCACATTCTGGAAGTCACTGGTACCTCCCCTGCAATACGGCACCTGGAGCAGGTGCTATTTATGGGAAGTCGTGTCTAAATAACCAACAAGAGCAAACAGATTTTGGGCTTATTTTTCCCCCGTCAGGGGTGGAGAAAATAGATTTTAAAGCGGCTTTCTTGTCCAGGGTATTAGCTTTTAGCTTAGTCACCAAAACATGGAGCTGCCCAGCTGTGTGGAGCAAAACAATCTGAAGCTGTAAACAAGCATTCTGTTGTGTCATTCGAGTAATCTGCAACTCAGTTTAGACTTTTCACACAGTCCTGATGTAAGAACGTTTCAGGTGCCTGCAAAGATCCAGCTCAAGCCGGTTCGATTGATGAAGCAGATCGCTGTTCGGATATGATGACCAAATAACTGTGATCCCCAGTCGGAAAATGAAACCGCCGCTTCCTGGTGTGTTTCATCACGACGCAAGAGAACAGCTGTTTCACTCAACCATTTAAATGTGTCGTAATGGATATGGACGTAAAGTGGACAGCGAGTGACCCTGGAGATTTCGTTCACTTAGAACGCGAAGTTTAAATAGTTTGCGGTGTAATTATTCCCACTAAATGCTGAATATGTCAGGCCTTTCCTCTGTAATAATAACTACTTAGCCCTTAACACAAATCACATTTGCATATGCTAATTAAACATTATACTATGTGCAAAAGCTGCCCTTTGATTACAGCGCGGCCCCTCTGTCGTTTCCCGTAAGGTCATTCCCGTTGTTTATCCTGGCGAAGAACCTTGCCAGACTACATAATTAATCAGAGTGCGCGGCCAGAGCGAGTCTGTGGAGGATTTTCAGGTTGAAATCTGTCAACTTTTCCGAGTCAGTCTGAGAGTGTAAGCGCTACAGTGTCATGTCGGATTGGATGGATGTTAGAAAAAGCTATTCCTTTGACACTTCCAGAACTTAATGTGCCTAAAATTTAGCTTCGATGGTTGTTTTTCCTTCATTTCTTATCGAATTACACATATTTGTTTTTGCCTAGCCAGTTTACAAACTGCATTCTGTTGCCCTCGGGATACATAAAACGTCATTACGACAATCGACAGTTCTCATGATAGAACAATTAAAGGAAATCATTTTCTATTTTTTTTTAAATTAGTTTTTCTGTCAGCAGAATCACTTAGAATTATGTCAAACAACAACGACCGCTTTTCCTGACGCTGTGTCCGGGTGACGTTCCATACTTCTTGTATCTTGTATCTTCATACGATTCTGTCCTTCTGGTGCTGTCTCTACAGGGTCAGGCGGACCTGCTGAAGCACGCGCGGGCCGAGGTGCTGGAGAACCTGAAGCAGGTGCACTATGCTGCACTCACCTGCAGCCTAGCCAAAGGGATAACATCGTCCAGCTCCGAGTCTAGATCCCGCCGCAGCCTGGGAGCCATTCCAGAGAGCATGTCACGAGAGGACAACGCCAGCGATGATGAGGAGAACTAACGGCTTCCTGAGCTTCCCGAAGTCCTACTGAGAGTCTGGCATTACAGGGGACAAGTAGAGTGGTCTAGAGATAAAGAGGAAGCCGGGCTGTTGCACAATCTTGTGTCTCTTTTACACTTTTTCCAGTATCATTCCATACCCTTTGGGCCGACAAACAAACCTCCCTGTCACCCCCCTTCCCCCGCCCAAAACCTCAATCCTCTCCACCCAACTCAGGGTAGTCTAACAGGACTACTTTATTTCCTGAGCCTGCTGATTGCCTTGCTAATGTGCTGGCACAGTGTTGTGATTCACTGCAGTGTTAAACTCAGACGTGCACTTACAGAGCCTCAGTCCGGGACCGCCTATAAGCACAAATTTAACGGCTTCAGAGGACGCCGAGAACGAGAGAATGCGAGAGTGAACGAGTCGAGCTGTTTACAATAACAAACTAATCCATGTTCTGTCTGCCAAAACAGTATGTGTGTATATAAAATCTAAATATATATATGGAGATCTGTTACCTTTTTTGCTATGTGCGCCATGTGAACGGAGGAGATTTATTTTGTTAAGATAAACAGCTGTTTTAAAGAGAATATTTTATTTGCGTGAACACGTGCGAAAGATGAGCAGGAAGATGGAACGTATGCCACTCACGGGTTGTCCGATGAAACACACGCAACCTTCACTGAGGAAATGTGTGTTCCAGGTACACGGTTAGCTCCTAGTCACCGTTACTGTTATGACTGCAATTACAGTTTCAGGGAAATATTTGCCTACTGGTTTGCTAGAGGGAAAGCTCCTTTCCATGTGATTTGCCTAAGCTAAGCCTGCCTAACATCACCCCACAAGTCTATCACTCTCTCCGGTGTACATCTCCGGCTCATTGCGTTGGTCTTCTCAGCGTGCCGATCTACTGTAGGACCCAGTGAACCACTCCCATTTCAAGTTCCATCATCTTAGCAGACCGTCAAGAAACGGAAACCGATGTTGTTTGATACGTTTCAGTGCTGTAAAAGTTGGTGTCTTTTTAATTGTAGTTCAATCATTTATACCAATGGGGGAAGCGGGTTAGTTTTGAAGCAAAATAGCCGTTTTGTTTTTAACCCCGTTAACTCCTGAAAGCTCTGAAATAAATCGTGTTGAATAAGTACACTTCGGACTGTTTCACCTTTTTTCAGTATTGTTACGCCAACTGAAGTAATTACTGACTATGTGTATGTCTTCTTTTCAGCATGTGGATAGTTATGTAGTTATGCACTGTCTACTCTTTGTTATACTTACAGGTTGCATTCTGTGAACACACATCCATCGCATTAAAACCCAAAACCAAAGTCTGGAGCTGGGCAAAGCTTAAAGCTTAAATTTGTTGGCTCGTTTAAATCAGGCTGCGAGTCATTTAGTGTGCTTTCTATTAGAGTTTTAGTCTGATTGCCAAGTCAGAGCGAACGTCATACTTTTCCTCCGTTCGCTGTTTGGTTTCACATTGCATATAATTCAATCGGCTGAGGCGTGTGTACTGAAAACATTCTCATAAAACTCTATATGACCGGTCAGGAATACAGCAACTGTGGGACGGAGAATACCGACTCAGCGCTACATGAATCAACAGGTGATCACATGAGTAAGTATTTTAAACTGTTTTGTGTTTCACAGCAATAGTTTGCTTGTTGTCTGATCGTCAGTCCATATATCTGGAACAAATGGCATTTCTGCAGCGCTACATCTCCGTCCTTTGGCCTTTTAACCCAAAATCCACAAAGCTTGATTGACTTCCTGCAGTCGGGTTGGTTCAGAGTCGAATCACTTTCTCACTGCGACCAAGATAACTTGACAGCGGACCAAGACCACCTCACTCAGATGTTTTTTTCCCGCACCCGAGTGTTATTGCTGCGTTCTCACCTATATAAAGAACCACACCAAGAGGAAAGACACACCAAGGTTTCATTCAAACCGACAAACTCTGCATAAGTGAAAGCACTCGAAAATACAGACCTCTCTGTTTTGTGTTCCAAGATTGGATTGCGGTCTACCGAACATGTGACTACATGCATTGTAAACCTGGAAATCGGCATGGCTTTTATGTGCTTCAATAAAAATAAGTCTCCTACAAGAAGGTAGAGATCAGCCTCAAGTGCAAAAGGTAAATACCTTTTTTTTAGTACCTGTCAAGCACCAACAGATCAGAAATGGCGTCTACTTTAACGCAGCCTACTCTTAGGAATCTAGTCAGGGTGTGTAAAAAAAAAAACAAAAAAAAAAACAAGTATACTCTATGGAATAAAAATGTCCCAAAATGAAGTAAAAATGTAAATCAAACTTTAACAAGCTGCCTTGTAAAATGTCATCACTGGCTGGAGAGACGAGCGGGGGGGTGGGGGGAGCGGGGGGGGGGGTCAGAAGCGGCCAGAACACGAACTCTTAGTTCTTCTGTCAGCATTTTTGATGTTGTTAAGCACTCAGTGATGACACCTTTGAGAAAACACGTACACACTCCACCTGGCTTAACCTTCAGGCTATTAGCTGAATAACACTTGGCGTGTACTTGTGAGCTTGCAGAACTGTCGTAATAAATTATAGATGCAATGAAAGTTTCAAACAGATCTCTACCAGCCAAGGGAAAGCAAGACAGGCCTTCGTCCTAAGAGATCTACCTCCAGCATACAGGATCAGAGCAGATCTGGCAGGACAAATACGCTGCTATTGACCACCGTGCTGTTCAGGACTGGCGGTTGAGAGAAGGCCTGAGGATGTGTGGATATGGCTTCCTGTCACTCTGAATGGGCTCACGCTCTGCTGTCTCTTGTCCTGAGCCGTTGTGTGCCACTGAGTGAGACTTTACCTTCTTGCTCTGGCTAGACGAGCAACCGTGATGACAAATCCAGTAGTCCGGTAGCCATTTTTCCAAGACCTGTCTCAGAACATCAGCCAGTCTGGGGATGAAGAATGTTATAACCACTACATCTCTCCTGAAAGCTCAACATGCTTGGAGGAGACACTACTACAGCACTGCTTTGTATACATTTTCTAACAGACAACCAGGATTGATTAATCTTTTACACAGTTTAGTATTTAAGACTAATGATATATAAGTTTGGGGACTGGCCAAATTAAATCATGTTATCGCTACCAATCCTGGTTCTGATTTATTTTTCTCTATCTCTTAAAGTTGTTAATCATTTCCACCTGCTTTTACACATATGAATAACCTCTTGAACCTTTTGCATGACAGGCCTAGAGTGACTTGATGGACGGAGAGGAAACGAGAGGGTGGTGGCTGGTTGCATTGTCGTGGCAACAGTTTGAGGTAGTTATTCTGGGGCTAAAAACAGATAAGGCTGCAGGAACTAACTCATGTTGCTCAATCGAGTGCTGGAACACGCAAGGAGGCCATGTTCAATCCAGCACCAACTTTAGTTTGGTTTGCTTGAATTGACCGAAACAATGGCGGACAAGTAAACACTTGACCTTTTTCTTTTAATTCTTTACTCAGTCGTAATTCCTGAGCAGGTCAACTTTTTAGATTGGCAGATGACTGTTGCGTTCATCACCTCACCACTTTCATTGCTTGATCCCTCGATATCTGGAATCCACCATCACCTTTCTGGATATAACTGAATCTTAACCAAAGTCCTTTATTTTTGCTTTTTCTTTAAGGAACATTAGGAAAGTTGATCATTAAAAAAAGAAAATGCATAAAGTAGAGCAAAAAAAAAAAAATAAATAAGCCAAAAACAAACACTGATCATGTGCATCTGTTTTTAATATGTAAAAAATGTAAATATATTATCATATACAAGAATGTACCTCATTGTGTTGTCACTGCACCTGAAGCTTTAAACAGTCTCGCCAGTATTATACGTTTTACTTTCTTTTCTTCAAATGTTTATTCCTTATGAAAAAATCTTTTGTAGCCCCTGTTAAAAAAACAAAGAAAACATCATTTTGGGTTACTTTCATGCCAGATTTCCCTTTATTTCTCAAAATTCAAAATGTGATTTCATTTTTATTGAAATCCTAATGCTTACACCCGAAATACAAAGAATTAACGCAAGCTAAATAAAGGCATTAGCACCAGCTTGTTTTACTGGTAACCAAGCACTGTTAGCGTTCACTCGCTATTAGCAACATTGCCTTTAGGAAGACGGAAGAGGGTCCGGAATTGCCCGATATTATGCTTTGTGCTTTCTTTGTGATAAATGGGACTGTCCTCTGTAAATATTATTACAAAGTAAGACTCTAAAGCTTATAAAGATAGCTGTGAGGATCTCTTGTAGCCGGCTGCTTGCCGGTGTTGTTTTAGAGGAGGCTACATTAGCGTGGCGGACGATATTCCCGACTGCAGGTTTGGATCCTGCATTGGATCAACACGGTTGAGTGAGCGGAACATTAACAGAACCGGCCAACAATTGATGGCAACGTGAAATCTTATCCAAACACAAAGAGTGCCAGGTTAAAGCTCTGCCAAAAACCCGAGTCTGAATTTTCACGCGTGTGTGTGTGAGTGCGTGTGAGTGTGCATGTGGCTGGAAGTGTATAGCTGCTGGCATAACTGAATACATCAGTTTGTTTCATGCCTGATCCTGAATTTCGCACTGGTGTGCTGCGGATTATAAAACTGTGTGTGACTGGCAGTATCAGTCAAGTCAAAGCACATAAAATCACAAGCTGGGATGGCTTAGCTTAGCCAAGTCAACATCGATCTACTCCGCACAATACATCCATTTTATAGTGTGCCAGAGAGCCACAGAGTTCACACGATGCTCTTTCACAAAGCAATGTCCAAATCCACGTCCAAATGCGAGACCTTTGATTCTCTTGCTGATGGTTTTGATTCCCTCCTAAACCAGGCTCTGTTCCAATCAGCCCTGCAATTCCAGAAATCACATTGCCCTTTTTTTAACGGCCTGCCCTTTTTTTGAGTGTGCACCCATTCGTGCCTGATCTCTCTCCCTGCAGTCTGCCCTCACTGGCTCTCAATTATCATCATGGCTTTCACTGTGCCTTTTCCTGTCCAGTTGATTGAAGAGGAGCCGCTGTAACATGTCATTCAAATCTCCCTGTTTACAGTTTAGAGCCCTAGAGTCAAACACGTTAGCTGTCTTTTTTTATAAAGGAGTATTTCACACCCGGCTTGCTGCTAAACTGACCTCTCTTAGTCACCCTGTCGCTCTCTGATGGGTGACTTTGAATACAAACAGCCGCCAAATAGCCTCCATAAATGCCTACACATAGACACTGTTCACCGGCTAATGGGGTGGTTTTTATCCCTTCTCATTCCTGTACAAAAAGCCATTTGGGCAGCAACGTCTTTGCCTCAGAGTTCAACAAAAAAAAAAAGGCAGAGAAGTGCCTTAAGTGTATGTCTGGTTTCCTTCAAACATAATGGAGCTTCTGCTTAAGCTAGTCACTTCATAAAAGGTTTAATGTGGCACAAATCTCTTGGCTTGTGTGTGCGCAGACATCCATTTTCTGCTTTTAGCAAAGACAGCAGTCCAAAGAGTCAGCGTGTATCAGCTCTGTTTCAAACTTAAACTTGTGACCCCACCAGCCAAGAAGCATCTGCTACAGGAATTGGATGCCTGCAGCACAGCATTCTTTTGTGTTTGCTCTGTTCAAACACCAGACTCGACTCAGAAAAGACGTGAATATTAGCATTCGACAGAGCTGTCGAAGCACCCAAAGCAAAGCAGTCTGTCGGCTCACCAGGATCGGAAATACCCATCCCTGACTCGGGCTCTAATTACGGCGTATGTTGACGCAAAACCTTATTCCCGGGGGTCGAAAAGTCATCTGAGCCTTGATGACAAAGATATAGAATGAAATATCAGGGGCATCGGATTCTGTGCCATGATTTATAGTTTAATAAGTCAAGGGTCCTGATGCCAGCTTCAGTGCATGATGTTAAGAATCATCGCAAACAGTTTATACCAGTTGGCTGCACAAAAACCAGCCAAAATCAACAAACTCTTTGACTTCGTGACTTCGGATTAACCCTCAGGACCATTTTTCTTAGAAAACGACAATCCTGGGATTGTAGAAAGGAGGATGTTTTCCACTAACAGAGTCACGGAAGAACTAACAGTATTTCTTAGTCAATAACACAATTCCCACTTGTTTGGAATCAGGCAACAGTATGGCCTTCATTTTGGACGGAAGCTACACGCGTTCTTCTGCTTCCCTTTGCAGTACAACAGAGCTCTGTTTGCTTCCATCTGCTGTAATGCTGCCCCATTTTGGTCAACCCCAAACAAGGCTGACCTCACCGGATACGCTTGTTAGAATAAGGCAGTGTTTCAATTCTGAATGTACCTCTATCTCCAGCTTTGAGTGTTGGGACCGGAATTCAAAGGGTGCCGTCACTGATCTGCTGTAGCCGCATGAACTGGACGCTTTTTTTGATGGATCTACGCAATCGTTTGGCTTTTACTCAAGCGGAGTCATTGGCGAACCGTTTGAATGAGGAAGGATGTTACGAAGGTTACACAAAAAGGAATAGGATATATTTGGGGCAACTCTCAAGTCTTGCTAAGCAGCTTTGTTTTGTTTTTAGCGTTTCCAGAGTCTGATAGAATAGCACAGGTTCTTCCGTTGCTCTTAAAGCTTCTGTGCAGAATTCTGTAACGGAGTGTTTCCCTGTTAGAAAGGGGTCGGAGTAGAACGCTTTAGTAGAGTGTTTTAGACTCCGCCCTTTTTCCCCCAAAACATTTTGCTTGCAATTATAAGGGAAGAGGCTGCAAAGTGGCCACTTTCCAAAGGGCTGCTGGCTGAATTGAAAAAAGTTTTCAGACCTCTCAACTTTTCAGAAAAGCACCTAGTGACGTCAAGCTTTTTTTTTTAACCTCCTGACCAGTCAGGTCACACGTAAGGGGCAAGCAAGAAAACAAACATAGAGGACAGAACTACCAGTGAAAAATGAGTCTTGGGTTATTTTTGGGACATTCCCCAGTACTGTAACTGCGGCTGCATACAGTCAAGACGTACGGACCGTTCAAATACTCATAATTTTCTGCCTCCAAAGCAACAGCAAGGGCAAACAACCTCCTCATCATCAGTTACAACCAATCGTCTCATCTGCATTACTGATAATAAATCCAAACTAGAGAGCACGGTACTTGTTAGATGGCTGGTGGATACAAACTAAGAGTAGTGTTTGTGGTTACAGTGTGTGCATTATGCATGCTGCTTTTTTTCATATCCTAAAAAAACAAACAAACAAGCAAGTGTGAAAACGCCTCAAACAAGATTGCAATCTTCT
Source organism: Parauchenoglanis ngamensis (assembly GCA_030014255.1). Lineage (NCBI taxonomy): Eukaryota > Metazoa > Chordata > Actinopteri > Siluriformes > Auchenoglanididae > Parauchenoglanis > Parauchenoglanis ngamensis. The sequence goes on from JAQMYM010000019.1 coordinate 2,152,671, forward strand.
ATGCTAACGTGTCAGTCTGTATTAGGTGTTTAGGATTAACAGTGTTTTAGTAGCATACAGTGTTACCAATCGAATTAAATATGTACCGCTAACAGGAAATTAAGTGAATCCGTTTTTTCTGTTGTGTTTGATAACTGACTGGTACTTGTCCAACACATTGTCAATCTACGCCTCTTTCATCCCGCCTCATTAAACTCTAATTTGCACCCCCGTGAAAGAGTGAAAATCAGTGCTGTGGGGGATTGCGATGCTTGTGTTTGCCTACAGCTCGAAAACACTTCCCACGAGAGGGAGGCGAGTGCTGTAAATGTTTACGCGCGAAGGTTCAACCCTCTGTTTCTCGAAAATCAGCTCTGACTCACCACTGGCAGGCGTGAGTGTGCTCAGCTCCACCAGCTTCTGTTTGTCAGTGACCACAAAACATATGAAGGTGAAGCCCATATCTAAATCTGTACACGGCTCTCCTGGGTTAAAGAGTACCAAAATTTACTGATTATGTGGCAGAACGTCAAAAGTGGTTACACTAGATTCTTTTGTTCTGGGGTTTCATTTTGAAATCACAAATGCTGCTTTCACACTTTGGGTTTTTTCTCAACCGCCAGTTATACATGTAATCCTACAGGAAGCAGCTGCAAGGTGGGCGAATGGGGGCGCTTTCAAAAAGTATTGCCTCCGGCGGTTTTTAGGTCTCGGAGGAGCGTTTCCAATAGTTGAAAAAACTTTTTGACTTGTCAGAAAAGCACCAAGTCAAGTGTTTTTTTTTTTTTTTTTTTTTTTTTTTTTTTTTTTTTTTTTAAAAACCTGGGCAGGTTTGGGGGCAAGTGAGAAAAAACAAAACGGAGGACAAAATGATGGAGTGAAATGAGTAAATCTGCTCAAAAAAAGGAGATTTACATCATGCTGAATCGAAAATATTTCGCTCCCAGTATTCCAAAGATTTAACTGATAATAAGAACGAGTCTTCTTTTTTTTTTTTGGATGTTCACCAGTAGGTGATGTGACCTACTTTAACTGTGGCTGCATACAGTCATGTCACAGACAAATGTTCTTAATTTTCTTCTTCCAAAGCTATAAAGGCACGCAGCGTCTACGGCGCCAGTTAAACCAGTCTTAGAGAGTTAGCTAGAGCACAAGCTAGGCTAGTTAGCCAATTCTAACTAGAACAGAAAAGAGTCTTGTGGTTGAAATGACTGTGGTGTGGAGAAATAAAGACTCAGAATTCTTTGAATTGGAAAAAAATTCTTTGAAATTTTGCAAACCGTTTAAAGTCTACAATGAGTCTCGACCTTGACTCAGTCTTGCTTGCATTCAGCTGCCTTGCGACTCTGTCTTGACTCAGTCTCGGCTAGTCCTGGTCTTGGACTTGACAAAAGTCCGACGTGGATGAGGATGGAAGGAATAACAGCTGCATTTTCAGTCCTTTCATCCTTGAGAAGCTGAATAAGAAAATATACATCCATGTAGTGGCATGGTGGCTCAGTGGTTAGCACTGTCGCCTCACAGCAAGAAGGTTCTGGGTTCGATCCCCGGGATTTCTGTGTGGAGTTTGCATGATCTCCACGTGCATGCGTGGGTTTCCTCCGGGTGCTCAGGTTTCCTCCCACAGTCCAAAGACATGCAGATTAGGTCAGCTGGCTACTCTAAATTGCCCATAGGTGTGAATGCGAG
>JAQMYM010000019.1:2170329-2191365 GCA_030014255.1 Parauchenoglanis ngamensis
GCCCTGACATGGGTCAATCCCTCCATCTCTTCTTTATACAGTACCAAAGCCCTGACATGGGTCAATCCCTCCATCTCTTCTTTATACAGTACCAAAGCCCTGACATGGGTCAATCCCTCCATCTCTTCTTTATACAGTACCAAAGCCCTGACATGGGTCAATCCCTCCATCTCACATTTACACAGTACCAAAGCCCTGACATGGGTCAATCCCTCCATCTCACATTTACACAGTACCAAAGCCCTGACATGGGTCTGTCCCCATCCTGTCTTTAAACAGTACCTGAGTCCTGATATGGGTCTGTCCACCATTTCACCTTTCTACAGCACTAAAGCCTTGACATGGGTCAGCTCCCCATCTCGTCTATATAGAGTACCAAAGCTTTGACGTGGAACAGCTCCCCACCCCGTCTTTATACATTACATATACATTAAATATACATCTTCCATCTCATCATTGTGAAGAACTATAGCCCTGACATGGGTCTGTCCCCATTTCATCTTTATACAGTACCTGAGTCCTGACATGGGTCTGTCCTCATCATCTTTATTCAGTACTATAGCGTCCATGTGGGTCTACTATCCGTCTTGCACCCTTGACGTGGGTCTGTGTCCATTTGTCGTTACGCTGTACTAAAACTTTGACGAGGTAGTCATCCATCTTGTCGATGTACAGTATTAAAGTCTTGACATGTCATCGACTACATCTAATTTACTGTACCCAATCTGTAGCATTGATCAATCCCTCCATCTCCTACACTTTTCCCATTGTCCTTCTACTCTACCCTTGGTCCTTCATGGATCAAACCCTTTATATCCTCTCTTCCTTCCTGTGCTAGGTACCAAAAAAACCTGGTGTGTGTCAGTCTGTCCATCTCATTTACTCTTTCTGCAGGACCTGCACCCTGGCAATTGTCAATTCCTTCATTTAGTCTTTTTATCATTATCCAAAACCTGGTGATACTTCTTCTCTCGTTACCTGAGAATTCTGTACCAAAGTCCCAATATATGTCGTTCCATCTTGCTCCTGTACTCCTTCCATAGCATTCAAACCCTGGAAATCTCTACATCTCATTTACTTTTTCTTCAGTACCTAAGCCCCTTCAAGGGTCAAGCCCTCATTTTCCTTACCACAAGTCTACTCCAGCTACTTCTACCCAAGCTCCAAAAATTAGATAGTCGGTTTTACCAAATTCCTCACAGAGTTCACACACAGCTTATAGGTCATCCTTGAGGGCTTCAAATTCTAACTACTTCTAACTACCTCGATGAATGATTTTCGCCTACAAGTCCCATGCATAGGATCATGTGTATATATATATATAAATATTTATGATTTTCCTTGAATATTTAAGTTTCCTCAAAATGCTTCATCAGCTGCATCTTAGCATTAACTGCCAGGCTGGCTTTGCTTCAAGAGCTTTTGGTGACAATTTCAACATGTGGAAACGGCCTGAAGAGCAATCACAGACATATGCTTGTGTTCAATTTGCCTTCTGAAGCACCCTGTAGCATGGCCAGGGCCAGATGTTACAGCTACTCTGATTCACTGTATTTACAACATGGCTGCTAACTGAATTAACAATTAGGCAACAAACAATTGCAATGCTTCCAGATACAGTAGGTCCAAATGCAAATTAAACAACAACACAAAAGTGTAAAAATGTATACTACTTGAAAAATTAAACACAGCACTTGTTGGACTGAAATGTCAAACTGTTATTGTGTAAAGTGCAATTAGCGAAAACAGTACAAACCCGAACAGAAAAATAACTGACCAGTACAACAACAGCAGCAATGAGTCTTCAGATATGTTCCTGGAGATTTATTCCTGAAAATGAATCTGGTTCTTGCTGGCAGGTAAGGAGTTACATGCCATAATATAATGTTGTGAGTTAGAGCGACAGGTGCCATAAAATGTTCCATAGGGTCAAAGGTCAGGAGAGGGCAGGACATGCATGATTCCAGTGTTCGAGGCCTCACGTCTGCTGACTCATGACTTTAGAGAATGTACAGAAATGATTGCTTTTTAGATTATGGGCTTTAAAAGGAGACATCATTAGGTGCAAGTTGCAAATGTCTCATTGTGCAAACCATAAAGGTGCAATAGTTGGAATAGTCATTTCTTACTAGTACAAATAAACTATTTGGAAAACTGCATTCTGGGTCAGGATTGCTTGTGTGTCTTCATGGGCCTTCCGTCAGTCTTTTTATAGACACGCCCCACCGACGATGTAGAACTCAAGCCTTAACTAATATTGATTAATGCACCTGTATAACAAGCATACAAAACTCATACACAAGCATGTGTACATCCACAGCTGTTTTATTCCAGATATTCAAAAGTATACTGTATGCTGTGTAATCATATAGAGGACACACTGCAGTTCATAGCATATTTTAAGACTGCATAACCCATCATCTTGATTTATTCACAATTAAAATGGTATGGTGCATTTGTTTCAGTATGCATTAAGGTTAGCATTAGGGGTTTGGGGGATTTTTTTTTTTTTCTCCGTTATGGTTTTCTAACATTGAGTAGTGTTTGGAAGTGCAAGTTATAACCAGTAGGTGGTATACTTCTCACATAGTACAGCATGCAGAAGTCTCCTTGGAAAAAACCACACTCTCTCTGATCATAATGAAAATTTCAAAATCTTGTTCCGTCATTAAAAATAAAAACTAACATCTGTTGCGAAGATATTTGGATACATTTGTGTCACCTTTGGGATTTTTACCGGATAGAAATCCTTAACGATTAACGACAGCGTGAGGCCGCTAAAGGACTGCGCTCGAGCCATTACGGAGATAATGGAGATCAGTCTCTGTTCTTAACAGCAATGTTAATATGCCTGCAAACCTGCCCTCTCTCTCTCTCTCTCTCTCTCTCTCTCTCTCTCTCTCTCTCTCTCTCTCTCTCTCCTGTACAGAGAAAGATGCAGCACCAGAAGAGAGAGAAGCATTATTTTACTGCTAATATACCATACCAACACCCACAGGGACAGATGAGTGCAGAGAAAATGATAATACACTGCACATTTCTTCATTAAGATGCTATAAGAGACTGGCAGACTTTTTGATTATACCATGGATGTGTTACCATGATCAAATTGCTTATTCAAATCATTTTTAACCCATGTGTTCAAACCAAAATGACCCGTTTTATTAATAAGTAATTTTGTTCTAAAAGCGAAACAATATTAAAAACCTGTGCTTGCCTTGCTTTCTATAATGAACATTTACTAATCACATTTATATGAGATGCCACATGGATATACATATATATGGTGCCACATAGATAGCTTACAGATTTGCACTTCCCAAAAACAGCTTATATACCCAGGTCTCAGCTTTGCATCTCACCTGGATATTGTAGACTTGTATCTCAGAACTGCTGCTGTAAACCTAAAGATGAAAAAATGTTTGCGCAGCTTCTATAAATGTCATTTATATTGCCAGGAGTGAAGTAACCATATGAATACATTCTTTTGGGGGGGAAAGCAGATACAATACTGATATAGATAAGATGCATGCTATTCAACCACGTTTACAGAGCATCTGGTTCAGATTAGAGGTGTGCATTGGGACTGAAATCCTGTGGCACACAACTTCCTGATCCCCTGTGTTTCAACATGAACATGTGTCACGCATTTACAGCATCCTTAGTAACTGCCTGGTCAGGGTCAACATAGTTTAAATTAGGCTGCAAGTTTGTTTATGTTTTGGGAAATAGAACCAGCTAGAAAGTAATAACTGCCTGAACTGGATTAAAAAAAACATTGTGTGCACATATTTAGTTGAGAGCAATTATGAACTATAGTGATGTAGTTGAGGTTGAGGAACTGTCAGAGGAAGAATTCATGCATGCTGAAACTGCTGAAATGGCTCCATGTGTTATTTACCTTGTGTTTTCCGGTGTTTCTGGGGGCATATTGGTAGGGTCCATATTGGGGGAAAAATTCTGCTTTAGGCCACACCTACTTCAGGTTGAAATCCAAATATAGATACCGATGTAGCATTGGAACATTATACCCCCAATTACCAGAAATATAGATGAGCATCGGATATTCATTGGGTAGTTTACAATCTAATTAGGTGACATCCATTGTTAAATAGTGAAAAGAACATAAGCCTGGTAACCATAGTAGCTTGATACAGTTGGATAATAAGGTTTGGTGGATAAATTGTTATTGGAGTGTATATAAGGAGCAGTTATTAAGGAAATGAGCAGTTATGCTACCTACTGGGCATCGACCCTCCGCCCTCAATGCAAAAAAAGCTACTCATCCTCGAAAGAAGGGCTCATTTATTAGTGCTAAGCGTCTCAATGACAGTCTAAATGGCGAAGACATCCATGTCACCCAGCTGGCTGTCTCCGCGGTAACAGGCCCCCAAGAGGAGCGCTCGGGTCACTCGTGTCTTTGCCGTTATCATTAAGCACCATTGATTTAATGAATACATCATTTACGGGTGCTTGGACCTTCATGGCCCACTGCCTCATTATGTGCAAAGCAAAACTAATATGGAGAGCAACCTCGAGCTCACCTCCAGAGACGCTCTTCTTTTTTTCCCAGCCATCATTCCATCCTATCCTGATGAGTTCAGTACAGGAGAGAGTACATTGTCTTTCTTGCTCTAGCTCAGGTATAGGAGGGGGGAGTAGACGATCAAATTAGAAAGCACATGTCCAATAACTAGCTCTCAGAAGTGGGTGATGGTGTGATGTAATGCAAATCCAGAAGAATCCAGAAGCGTGAGTCTTGAACCACTGAGTAATGTCATAATTTATTGATAATTCATACAATTTTGTTTACTTTTCTGAAAAGAAAATCAGGTTCCTCAAGAACCTGAGTTTCCACGACTACAAAATCCACGACTTTTTGTCGTCAGCGTCGTCTGTAACTGTTAAAGAAATTCCACAGAACCCCTTAGCAAGGATTTAGTTACAAACGTAACCTAGCTACTCAAACATAAGTCTCATTATGTAAATGCATACAATAATATTTTGTCTATTCAGTGGAGCTTTTTATTCTTGTCCTTTCTTTCCAACAAACAAAACATTAGATTATCAGAATGTTGACATTATTTCTAGGCCAACCAAACAAAACGTCTAGTTCGAACTCAATAACTTTAGTCGTATTTAAGTCGCTTGTGATTTCTACCAATGTAACAAAACATGAAAAATTATAGACCCCCTGGCTATAGCTGGAGTTCTCTGGACCCCAACTGGGAACCACTGTTCTAAGGAAACAAACAAAGAGATATTGTTGCTCCAGAAGTACAAACTTAAGAACCTTTAGGGTTTCTAGATACATTTGAGTTGAATGAGCTGATTTGAATGTTAGAATATTAGAAAGTTGATGATTAGCTCACTTGAAAAGAATACATTCCCAAAATACAAGTATCAACTGAGCAAAAGATGTACGCTTTAATCCACTATTGTTATTGCTCTTTGACTTTGATTGATACACGCTATTGCCTCTATAGAGTCAGTTTATTCCCCTCCCCTCCCTCTTCCTCTCTCTGTCTTCGCCACTATTTATACCAAGAGTAAACTGAGACTTCTGTGTGTGCATGTCTGTAGACATTGTGGAATGAAATCTCCATCCATGTCCCCTTGGTACCCCCCTCCTCAATTTCTAATCTGGTTAGTGCCAGCGCTGCCCCCACTCTTGGCTCGGGCTCTGCCAAGGCTGCCCACCTTCCGTCTTCCCTCTCTCTCCCTGGAGGGGGGAGGATGCTCGGGCCCGTCCTAATTCCCCTCTCTGCGGGGAAACAATTAACGCCTCCGCTCTCAGCTTTATGGTCAGAGAAGCAGCTGCTTTGCCGCCTTCCCTGGGCACATTTACGGCTGGAGAAAGAGCGAGGGAGAACAAGATCGGGCCTATACTCGCCCCGTTCTTTGCTTATGCCACGCCGGTGCCCACTTACTCACCTCTAAACGCGGCCTGTCACTGCGCAACGGCCCTGCACGGACAGACGAAGCCTTCCGCCAGACCCCCATGCCTTCATAAAGAAGATCTATGTACATGTGAAGGTGTGAGTAATGCTGTAGGTGTAGGATGCAAAACCTGAAGATGCGCCACAGAGCAGCAAAACAAGGAGTGCTTATAAAATAACTACAGATTGGCCTGGCTTGTTATTGTGAGTCTACAAGATTTATGCTGGTGATTTCACAATCATGAATTGGAAATGCATGCAGGTCTTGCAATACCAGCGTTGGCTGCGAACGCTGTTAGGAGGAAATGATGCAAAAAAAAGCAACGCACTATGCGTGCAAATCGGAAATCTGATCTAATTGTAGCCAGTAATGAGCATCTTAGCCATATTATAGTTGATTTATGATTCCATAAGAAGACAAAGAGTCTGACCTCAAGCGCAAACTAAGTAAAGACTACAGGATCCAGGTTGTTCTTGTGTGTCTGCTAGGTATGTAATGCAGTGCCAATATCAGTATCTGTTTAATGCTCCAAATATCCGTATTTGGATTTAAACACAAAATGGGGGTGGCCTAAACCAGAAGGGGTTTTGTTTGTTTGTTTGCTTGTACTTAAATGCGTACCATATTTCCATGCACTCTAGTATCTGTTTTTGTATCTGTTTAGAACACATTACATCCCTGGCGTCTGCAAATCTGCAGTGCAATTAACAAGAAGAAACTACGAGTTAAGGTTAAAATGCTACAACACAGGAACAGAGGTTCAGCTTAAAAAGGTCTTTTGATAAAGTAGTTTTACACAGAGCCTGCTACTGCAAGGTCTCCATGACCGTGAAGTCGTTAATTATCACCGCTATATTTCACAGGACAAACTGTAAACAACAGTGCAATGAGGTTGCCATTAGCGAGGAAGAGAAGGCGCTTATGAGAGTACAGTATGAGAAAAATTAGGGTAACATGTTTAAAGTGAGAGAGATGGAGTGATATAAGAGGGTGTTTCTCTTGTCCTCCTTGGATGGGGAGAGAGAAAGCAAGAGCGAGCGAGAAAGGAGGGGCTTTCTCCTTCTAATTATTCTAATTATCATGGCACACTATGAAAACGTGATTAATAACACTGAAGATATTGTTGTGGCAATTAGCCATATGGTGGTGGGACCCTGCTCTGTCACGATTTTGCCATTAGCATCTCCTTATGTTTGTCAGGAGCGTGCACCCATGACGAGCTCGACTCTGGCTCACCTTCCTCCATCCACCTGGGAGAAACGCTGAGGCCTCTGAGCTTCTTGCTTCACTGAATTTTTTATGCAGAATCTGGTCGGACTGGGTACAAACGTCATGCAGAGCCTAGGAGCAAGAGCCACCAGAGTCGATAGTTCTGCTCCGAGACTGAGTGCACTCAGTTCTGCCAGACTTGGCGTTTTTGTGTGAGCTATCTGAGAGATTTTCTTACAGAATAGATTGTATGATGCTTTGTGCCCTATTGGGATCCTGAAGATGGCCATGAAAATGCACCATGTGGTTCAGACAAGACAAATAACCAATGAAAGCACTGTATATACCTTGATATCAGTGTCAGAAGACTCAGAAGAGGAGGGGAAGAATAAAGTGTCAAGAACAGAACCAGATTCTGAAATGTAGTTTATATGGGCAAATCCAGAAGCAAAAAAAGTTTGTCCTGTCTAGGTTTATCATATGCACATGTGAAAATGAGACTGTAAGTTTATAAATCCATCATCAGAATAGTAAATATGGACCCATGATTGCAACTTTGGAGTGAATAGTTGCCATATCATGATTGCAAAGCTAGCTATGCTGCCACATGACAACTCAAGGGTCCCAAATGAACCATTTCACTCTTGTAATGCTTTGAGGGCCGAGACCAGGAGGACGGGTCTACAGAGATGGGGAGGCAGGGCTAAAGGCATGGATCTAGAGAACGGAGTCGGTGAGACCAGGTGGATAGTCCCAGAGTGATAAGGGGGTGGAGCCAAATGGATGATTCCAAAGAGATGAGGGGGTGCGGCTATGTAGATGAATCCACAGAGCGTAGGGATAGATCCAGACAGCTGAGGGGGCGGGGCTAGGTGGGTTTTTCACTATCTTGACACTTCACAAATGTAGGAGTTCAGCAATACAAGTGGACAGCTTTCTCCATCCATCTACTTCTGCTAGTTCTTTAACAACATTTAGAGACTCGGTGACAACTGAATTCAAGAAGCCGAACACGACAATATGACAAAACGTTTACTGGATTTACAACTGTTACGGTAAATCACGGAATGAAACCAAAATGCAGAGTTGTGGATTATTGCAAAAAGAGTATCAAGATATTTCTTTGTGGGCACTGAAAATGATGGCTCCCTTTAAACACAGATGGATACAAATGCAGCCTGAGGTTTATTTAAATACTCAGGCAAACAAACGTGCAATAGCAGATGGGTGTTACTAGACAGATCCAAGTAACCAGGGTCAAAACCAAAAACAAAATCCAGAGCAAACCAATGGCTTGGTAACTCTACTAGTGAGATAAGGATGAGACTTTACACTGGCTGAAAGAATGCCTGGATTATTTATACTGTGACGATGAAAGCAATTTTAAATCCAGGGACACAGAGTGGGTGGATAGCCATGTCTTGTTGCAGCGTTGAATTCTGGGAAGTTGAGTTGAAGTCACCTCCGGCCTGATGTGTCAAAAACAAGAATGCTTGGATTATGAACCTGCAATATTTATTTTATAAATTTATGTCTTCATTGTTCGACTTTAAAGGTGGAAGTTTACTGTACTTTAAACAGTAGGTCCACAGTTTTCAAACACGGTTCTGACCAATCATATGCTTTGTTGTTCAGTTCCTACAAAAATCACAAGTCTGGTTTGTGTTTAACACCAAACCGTATGTGTGAAAAGATATAAAACGCTATACATCAGTATGACGTGGGCATTTTATTGACTCTTAAACCTAACTTTCAAAAACAGACAAAGACCTCTGAGGAGCAACTGGATCATACGTGCCTTGACGCTATGCCCCGAACAATGATTTCAAAGTACACCAATTGTACAATTAACACACAAACACAACTTTATTGTTATTACCATATACTGAACAGTGCAACATCACAAACAACTGAGATCTCCATTTCCACCGTTTGTACCTTTAAAACCTCAAACCGCTCTTTCACCTTAGAAATTGTTTCATTCGAGCTTCACCCAAGGCAGAGACAAAGCTTTTCCTCCAAACCCCTTAACGACCCCGACTTGCCAACATAAACAATACACACGGAGCACTGGGAGGGGAGGAAAGGAGATGGGAATGGCAGATTGAAATAGTTCCAGACCATACCGGGGACTTAATATAGGCTTCAAAAGAGGACTGGGAGATGGGCTTTTCATCGGATAATTAAAACAGCAAGATGGATTCTGTAATTGAGTGAAAAAACAGGATCTGAACAACATCTGTGCAATCCACACAAATCATTTCAATGAGAAGCAGAGACTACAATAAAAACGCTCAGCCTTGAAGTCTTAGGAGCTGTCAGCTACGTTTTGAGTGCACAAATAGGTGCATGATAACAAGCCACCTTATAAACTTCCACGTTCACCTTCATATTCAGAGCAGAACCACTCTGAGGCCGCAATTTACAGCAGTTCACCTATCACTTATCATAAAAAAACCTATAGTTAGTGCATAATTATTCATCAAGAAGGAATTCATTAAAACAGAAACAAATCTGTTTTTATTTATTTATTTATTTATTTTAGAATTTGTTATATGAAATGGTTTCTCTGTTTGCTCCATCCCCCCCCCCCGCCTTGTTATGACACATATATCTCATTTTAATGCTACCATATGTAGCCCCATAGCACAGTGCTAATTGCTGTCATCTCTTCTAGACTTAATTAGCACTATAGCATTATGTCCATTAAGCTTTGAGATCTACTATACCATATTCTTAAATCTGACAGGTCAGCCACAACAGGTGTTGATTAATTTTCTATAATAGCAGTTATGACAGTAGTTTTTCTGCATGACAAATCGTAGGTTTATATAAATGGAGTCATTTTAATATGTTATTGTTTCTATAGTAACAATTTGCACTGGAACCTGTGTGCTGGACGCTACATGTAAAGTGTAATTGTTTCAATCAGCAATGACCGTGCCTCGGATTAACTTCACAGCTCGGTACTGCCTCTAGCGTTGGGCTCCTGATCCTGAGCTCGGGTTATCATCAGTGTGGAGTTTCACATGTTCGTCCTGTCCATGTGGTCTTTCCTCTGCGTTCTCCAGTTTCCTCCAAAATACATCCCAGTAGGTGGCTTGAATATGCTAAATTGCCCAAAGTGTGGTGGTGATGCATAAGTCAATACCAATGAATTTACACGTTGAGGTTTGACAAACCTATTATTTTGAAACTTTTAATTTAAAAATGTTAATAATAATATGGTTTATTATTTACATAACCTATTTATTCTAGGTCATATTTTTCCTTAGTTCCTTCGAGAGAGAAAAAAATAGCCTGATGAGTGAACAACGGTTTGCAGCTGCTCTAATGTAACCGATAACAAGATCTAACTTGTTTTCTAGTTGTTCCACATCATTAAATGTAACCATAAATGGCTAAAAAGTAAATCATGTTCTTTAAGAAACAGAAAATTGTTTGGTTTGGCGAATTGCTGTGGTATAAATGGAATAAAACACATTTCAGGGTGGTAACAGTAAATGTCACATCATCCCATCATTAATTATTTACCAATAAGAGCATTATTGGTAAATGTGTTTTAGCTTTAAAACGGCATTTTAAAACAAAAACAATCTCTGTCCAGACGAGTATTTTAGCTCCGCATCAGAAATAAATTCTTTCAATACTAACAAGCCTGAAAACGCGTATCACACGACCATTCACGTGCAGACTGTCTAGTCCTAGTTGCAGATCACTCGAACGATAGCTTGCCTCCTGCTCATGTAGGCAGTTGTATCTGATAAAATGCAGAATTTAACTGCACAACAGCTGCTAGAAAAGACAACAAGGTCAGCAACGCGTGTAATTCGTTATCCGTGCTGCATTCAGCACCGGTAGTCAAGGCGATGCTGTCTGTTTTTTTCTGGAAAACGGTCACATGACTGGAGCGTGACAAATCAGGGAAGGACACGTTGAGACTGATAAGACTCGATCAGGATGTGAATACGGGTGCCTGCGTCATCTTTTCCGAAAGTCTCCGTCTTCCCTCGACCGCACCAAAATGGATCTCCGGAGTTTTCAAACTGAAACAGGAGCAGCAGCGTTTCCAAAAGTCTCTGTTTAAGGGGCATGAAAAAATTCACAGTGATGTGTTTTAAAACTAAAATAGCCTCCAGTGTTTCATTCTTTGCTTCGCATGCATTTATAACCTTTTGTTACTTATGGTGATGAAGGAATGTCCGTATAACTGATTAAATAAATGCAATCTTTGGTAGATATTTTGTGAAACGTATGTTTGGTCATTCTGTTCCCTGCATCTTCATAGGTCTTTCTCGCTTTCTTTCTACATCTGTGGTGGCTGCAGGTTCCATTATGTGTGTGTGCACGCGTGTGTGTGTGGTCTGAAATGCATCACAGGCCGTGATTCAGAAACCATGTTAATGTTGTTAATGTTCATGCAGTGAGTTTCTCACAGTAGCACCAAACCAAAATCACACCCTCCACTTCAGGTATAAACCCTGATGTTTGTCCCCATGACGTCTTTTGTCCCCGTGAGGCAGACGTGTGAACCTAGTGATGTTTCCACAAAGCGATAAATACAACCCGCACAATCCCCTCTCCACACACTCCCACACATACACACTACTGTATTTCTTACTATATTGACGGAAACGTTTCCGTGTATTACAGTAATTCTAAATTGTATTGTCCAGTATTTATCCTGTAACAGGTGTGCTGTGACAGATACAGTGCAGCAAATAACGCAGAACGATAGTGAATTATTTCATTAGCTTAGCTCTAATAGTCCCATTTGTTTTTACAGAAGTTATGCTACTCCGTGCTACTTCCAGCCAACATTGGCATTACCATGAGAACAGCTTTTTCCTTGCTACATAATGACTTCTGGACTGATGTCTGTGAGGCCTGACAGTGTGAGTGGAGATATTAATTATTTTACGAGGACGGCTGTTCGACAAATTAACATACGGCTTGACAGTGATACGTTAAAGATTGGAAACTTCACCTGTCTACTTTGTGCTCACTGTAGTGTCAGATTCCTGACAGGAGTGAACCGTGACGTGGTACTCTGCGCTTGTAGCCCATCCCCCTCACGTTTAGACATGTTGTGAGATGCACCATGGCGATTATTTAAGTTACCGCAGCCTCCTCGAACCATTCTGGCCATTCTGCTTTGACCTCTCTCACTAACAAGGCATTTCCGGCTACAGAATTGCCTCAGGCTGGATGATATTTTTTTTGTTTTTCACACCATTGTCATACTCACTCGTTTCTGAAATACTCGACGCAGTTCTTTTGGCGCCAGCAACCATGTCATTCTCAAAATCACAGAAATCGCAGTTGTTTTCTGCCAGACAAGCATTAATAACATTTTAATACAAATTTAAATACACCTTGAACCTTTCTGCTAATCTGCTTTTTACAACCTAACATAAAATCTTTGGTTTATTGCAGTATATATAGTCAACACAATTCCACTCTGTTGGCTGATATATAGACCGTTTTCAAAACCCCCTCCAAGTGCGTCTGTTCAATATTGTAAAGAGGTTTGTGAGACTGTAGTAACACGCATGTTGAAGGTCACTGTGTGGCCTGCTTCCATCCCCACACACCATCTACAGCTTTGCAAACAGCCATGTTTGTGATGTTCAAAGGGCGCAAACGCATTGATTTCCTGAGAACCGCCGAGACTGGCGTTTCAAAATGCTAACCACAAACTGTCAGATTAGAGAGTGTCACGTCTATAGAGCTCAACGCATGTTTAACAAAGTGCTCGTTAGGACCCCAGGCTTGTTGTCTCTCATAAACACGCCGCATTCGCTGTAAGCCATTGTGCGACCGTTGAAAAGCCCTGATGGAGGGTTTTCGGTTAAGCGGCCGTCAGGTGATGCATTCCCTGCTGTCACAACACACAAGCCACCAATCAGTGCTGCATATTATGCAGGAAGTGCATAAATACAGTAGAGATGACAGATGAAGAGTATCTGGATAATTATTACTCAGCGTCCTGACGGTTAGTCGTTGGCGTGATGAAGCATCTTGGCTCGGGAAGTGAGAAGTGTATTAATAAAACACCCAGCAAATCAGGACAGAGCTGTTAGGTCAGATTTAGACTCTCGGCATCCTGCTTAGATGAAAAAGGCAAATAAAAAAACATGCCGTTTGAGATTTTACTAACAATCTATATTGACTAGCTTGGTGCTTTGCGGCTCTAACGCACCTTGAGGGTGTTACGGTTTAGAGTAGGAGGCAGAGAAATAGGGATCTGTGGATGATTATGTATGCAAGAGTCCACATTTATTCCACATAACACATTATATTAAAATTTAATTTCATTTACAAGACGTTGTAATGACCCGCCTTCATCTACGTTATACAATATACACATATTACATATGCAATATATTAGGTGTATATTTTTATAATGTATTTTACCACAATGATGTAAAATTCTCAATTCTGATTGGTCAGAGGGGATTGAGTCATTTTCTATAACAGCAGCTCTGACAGCAATAAGATAAAAAAAATAATAAATCACAGGTTTATATTAAATCATATTATATTGTACTCATTTTAATACGGTATCAACAGCTCATTACTGGGCCTTGTAAAGCAGATGCTCCACATAGACAAAACGTGTAATTGTTGATTGGACAAGACGTCGGCGTAACGTCTGTGGAAGGAGTCTCCGGTGTCAGAGCTTCGTAAAAGTCCGAGGTAAGGACAGATTTGCTGCGATTTTTGTCTTATTAAATTCAAGAGACAGGAAAAGAGCGGCTTGAGAGGGAACAACCGTCTATAGCAGCCATAACGTACGTGATAACGCGGCTGACTTGTTTCGTAAACGTTCACATTCTACGTAATGATAAGCTGTGGAGAAGCATGATGTGTCTCTCTTTAATAGAGTAAAATTGCAATTCTTGGTAAATTGCTGTAGTGTAAGTGAAATTAAGCACTCTGGGATGTGCTGTTATAGTAAAATAATCAACTTGTGGACTATTTTCCTTTAACACTTAGGTTTTATTCTTTTCTCTCTGGCTTGCATGCTGGCACCGAGCTCAAATTGTGTTGCTAAACTGATCTTCCTTGCCAAACCTTCTTGAGAGTGAACGTTTGACCATGTACCATCACTGTTTTTCATGCATTGTCTCAAGATGGTTGTACGAAAACAAAGACAAGCAGTCTCATGGCATTTAAAAAAAAAAATAAGTGTGACTTTTGTTGGGTTGTGTCTATAGTCTTGAAAAGGGCAATAGGAAATGCAGACAATGTAATTCTTAGTAGAGACGACACACACACCTTCACACTCACTCATTCCCACCAACACACACTTACATAACCATAAATAGATATATATATACATATAAATATATATGTATATGAAAACACATTTACATACTACACCTAAATTCACGCCTGTGTAAAGAAACCACAGAGGTTTGTAACTTTCCGCTGAACGTGCAGAAGTTGCGTTCACCTTTCACAGCTCTCAAGAAGAACAGGAAGGAAGACCAGTTAGTCCTTTGTCTAGTGGTCACGCTTTTGTCTCTTTGTGTAGCTCGACTAAATTTATACTTCTTAGACTTGTCTTAAAAAATATTTCTCGTATTCCGCTGCACAGGTCGAATATTTCAGCGCCTTTTGAAGTCGAATAGACAAGAAAATGTTATTGAGAATTTTATGCAAAGAGCTGGAATGCTGATTTAAGCAATTTAACCATGTAAAGAATTGTTTGTAACAGACATGATTTCAGAGCTGACTATGGAAATTGTTACAGATGTGCTGCAGAACGTGTTCTTGTACATATATTAGGCGTGCTTTAAGCAGTTGTAGCATAGCTGTTAGGCTTGTTTGCTGACAAATGTACTGAGAAATGATACTTTAAATGTAAAGATAATAGTGTTTCAATTTTACTCAATTCAAAGCTGAAGTATCCAGTCAAAATGGACTCAAGTGAAAGACTTGCTATTTCTACATGTACTCAAGTATTAATACGTAAATGTTTTTAAGTGATCCTGCCATATTTTTCATGTGAGGAGAACTTTTATAATGTATCTAAAACATATTCAAGCAACTAAGCAACTTGCCGAATGAGCAGCAGCTTACATCGCTATACAGTTTGCTGCTCATATACATTGCCGATGCTAAATAGTTTGCTAATGAACCGTTAGTACCGTTACATAGAGATCGACTTGCTATCCACTGGAGTTGATGCTAGTCTGACCTGGCATTAGCCACGAAAACAGGCTAACCTTATTAAATATAGCTAGGTACTGTTAGCAAATTAGAAAAACTTACAGTTTTTAACAGAAGACAGTAATTAAGTCAACCAATCTGGAAGTAGCCTGAAAAAGTCATATTCTCCTATGTGGACAGTTAGAAAGAGATTAGGATACAAGTGATGTTCTTATACAAGACCGGTGAGTTCCCTTTAGGTTTGACCTGATCAGCATGGCGTAGCCGATCTCATCGCTCATGACGGATAAGACGCTTCTAAATAAGCCCTTACCAGCAGTTCGTAAACTTGCAGAACTGTTTAGCCAATAAAAAAAAATTAAACTTCAAGATAATGACTCGCTTAATCATAAATGACAGTTTTGAATTGAATATATTTTGCATTGTCTAAAGATAGGTCATTAAAGAATGAGTGACAACTCCTGATGTCAACTTAACAAATGCCATTAATGCTACGAGGAATGGTGTACGGTGGAGAAAATAGTATGTTTCTAGAGTTTATACAGAATGGAGCGGAAAACAAAAAACATCCGGTCAGCGTCGGTTCTGTGAGCAAAAACCAGGAGGTCATAGGACAAGAAGGTTACGATATCACAAATAACCACTCTTTACAACCGTGATGAGCAGAAAAGCATCTCATTGCACTTAACATGTCAAACCTTGTGGTGGATGAGCTACGACAGCAGACGACCACATGAGGTTCCGCTCCATTCCGCCAAGAACCAGAATCTGAGGCTATAGTGGGAAGACGAAGATTGGAAAGCGACATTTTTCCGAACTTCAGATATCCAGTTTTGGTGAACTTAAACTTAAAAGTGTTCAAAAGAAATCTCCTTTTGAACCAGATTATTTATTTAGGAGAACCCTAACCAGATGTCAAAATGTTTCAAACGTCCGTAATCTCTCCTCACATGCCTATAACTCAAATGTAATGAATTGCTTACTACGTATAGAGCTTTTGCAGTTTTCCCCAATGATTCATTACATCTTACTTTTAAATGAGCTCGTACAAGGCGGATGAGACTTTATGACTGTTCTCGAGACTCCTAATATTGTTGACTCTAGAACAGAAGTTTTGTTTGTTTATATTGGCTTTTTCTCCCTCAATTTTATTTATGATTTATGGTGGCATTGTAATTAGCCTGGAGGATGCACTAGTGGTTTATGGGAGGAATCGTTTTTATATCCTTATATAAATCAGCCGCACTTATAAAGCGCCTTCCAATTAATGACAGGCCTCCATATGACTGAAAATCTCATTTTAATATGCCCAAGTGGGCGTCGATGCTTACCGAGAGCCTGCGGTGCTATTAATAATTGTAATTATAATCATTTTAAAAGGGAACAGTTTCTCAATCAGAAATTCGTCAATAACCCACGTAACCCCGAGCAACACATAAGCCTATCATGGGAAACAGGGATATATGCTGTACGTTTATCTCGGCATAATTTTTGCACAGCGATCGGCCCTTTTTTTGCCTTGTGTACTAAAGCACAAAGCGTTCCAGCCGCCATCAATACACTCGGAGCATATGTGCTTTGATTCGGCGCTTTTGTTCGCGTGTGCTTTGTCTCCTCATTGAAGTCTTGCCAACTGAATTATCAGGGGAGCAAAATATCGCATTCCTTCCTTTTAAAGTAATTGTTCTTTTGTATTTATCGGCTGACAACATGTGGCAAGGTAAAGAGTCATGTAGTGTACGGCTGCGTCGATGCACAACACACCAGCCATTCTGTTATCCTAAAGGGATGTGTTTATGAGGCCTGTGTGCTTATGGAGCTATTAATTAATCGATAGTTGTGTCCCTTTAAAATCCATCAAAATGAGACTTAATCTGGAACATTTCTCATCCCTGGGACGGAATAGTTGATGGATAAAGTTATAAACAGTACTTAAGGTGTAGCAGATGAGCGCTTGGTGAGATTCTCCTTGAGCATCTTGTGGCTTCATTAATTCGTGCACACAGTTAACATGTAAATGTCAGAGCATGATATAAAAAAAAGTTTGTGCTGGATCAAGTGCTAAGCTGGAAAATAATGACGGGGAAGCCATATTGTTAAATGAACCCAAATCTGCGGTGATTAATTTAATAATTACAAGTAGTATATTGGCAATGTGCTCATATTAGATGCTCAGATTACATTTCATAAATACATTTCTACATTACATCGTATTACATTTGGGAAAAGTCTTCAGTCCGCATTTTCTCTCCCTCGTTCTTTTGGTGTTAAATTCCGAGTTCTTATGTTTAAAGGTAGTGAGCTAGACTTTCTCTAAAAACCTCTTCTCAAACACTTGTACTTGAGACAAAGCTAGGAAGCTTGGCATGAACTAGTAAATCTGAATGCCAACTTAGGTACTTGCATAAACCAGCTCTGGATATGGAACATACGGACTCATACAGCCCAAAGAACAGTCCTGAACCTGTTTCTCTAAGGCAGTACCTTACCTGCTAGCCACATTTAGCTTGGAAACTAAAAACAAAAAGAAGAAAACTAAGAAAGCAAACTGATTTTGCTTTTTTATTATTTTTCCCAAAGCTCTAACTTTAATAGAAACCTTAAAATTTAAAGAATTATTCGAGATATAACTTGTAGACATTATTATTATTATTATTATTATTATTACTATTATTAGAGCCAGCATTTAGTATTCCAGTCGACAAACTCTATAAATTTTACTTTAAAACATTATACAGTATAATGCTATTATTAATATTATTGTATTATTATTACTTATAAATATTAATTTAAGAATTTCCATAATTTCCAAGCACCATCTTATTGTTCTGTACTGTATCTATAGCAGTTACATCATACATCACTTTTTGTACTTTAAATTAAAAGTGGAAATTGTTGTTTGTATGTTTTTAATTTGATTTTTTTTTTTTTTTTTTACAAGCTAGGTAACCCAAAACAGGAAGGCAGGAGTGGAAAAGAAAAGGACTTTCCAAAAGAACAGATGAACAAATGAGAAATAAGGAGAAAGACAGGCAAGACATCGAAAAAGATCAGAAATATGCTGTTTCCTAGTTTTTCCTCCATCATCGTCCTTTCCAGCAACGCTTTGGAAGCTGATGCTCTGCATTCGACCATTAATCCCCGCCTGCCGGATCCTGGCCAGGTAATTACTGTTTAAAAATATTTCATCCCGTTCTCTGGCTTGGAAACAAAAGGCGAGGACAAAGGCGACGCAGTTACAAACAACGACAAAGGCCCGCGTTAAATGCTCTGCCGGAACCAGGCACTATTGTTTGCACAACGTACAAGGTGTCTGAAACGGCAATCGTTCACTGTTTCATATTCAAATGGTGCAGTCACGCTCCGGTTTCCTGCGCTCACTAGTTAGGCCTGTTTCATTGTGATGGGAAAACACACACTTTCTACTCTGTAAAAAAAAACCCAGTTCTCTGTCAGCTACAAAAGTTCATCTTTTGGGTGATTCCATGATTGGGGTGCTATTTCTTTTTCACTGAAAACAGCATTATTGCCAGTCTCAGTCATTAAAACAATAATTGCATATATATGTACATATGATTTTTTTTTTTTTACCTGAATGTCTGCATTCATTTTAGCATCCTTTTCTACAAGTCATCCATTACAGACAATGAAAATGTACATTTTATTTCATTCACTTAACCCTGTTACTTCACCCTTGTGAAATATTTGGACTTTTCTACAAGTCACATGATCAACAGGAAGTTGCATCATTCAAATTTCCTATAGATAATAATCTCTCTCATTCATTTTTCTTTGTCAGTGATATGATATTCAGTCTCACCTTGAAAGGACATAGTATATAATTAATAAAAAAAAAAATAAGAATGTGTACTCTTAATAATGAGTAATATGTAAGTAAATCACAGTGAAGTAAAGCAACGCAAGTAATTCAAATCCTCAATGTACTCATACCATCAGCACGGACACTAGTTAACTACATTTAATGTATTTGCTAATTCACAGGTAAAAACTCAACCCTTGTAATCATTTAAGAGCAAAATGCAGCCACTATCAAGAAAGGAAATTCATTAAAATAAATAAATAAAGCCATGGTACGCAGTCCTAAAGTCTATTTCACCCAAACAAAATGTTAAAATGTAAAAATTCAGTCAATACTTGATTCAACATGAATGAAGGTATTTGTTAACACCCTTGGTAATTTCTTTATGTTTTGGTGTTACTCCATATATTTCATTTAAACCCAACACATTAGCACTCGTTAGTAATTGTCATCTCTTAATGTCTAACACCTGATATTGACTCAATTAGCCTGGTCCCTTTATGCATAGCATTATCATTCCGAGCGCTTTCAGCCAAGAACACACGTTTCTGGTCTTCTCTTAGTAAATAATAATAATAATAATAATAAAACCATGTAATGTAAGTCACTATATTATAGTAAATAAACACAGCTCTTGGTAGTAGACTTCCAGACTCAACTGTATATCCAACAATGGACATCAGAGTTAAAAATGCTAAAGTTGTTGTTAAATCAGTGGGCTGTTACATGGGTTAGCAGCATGCTAATTACCTGAGCCTTTTCTGTGACTAAACGATCTCAGAGTGCTTAAAGAGCAATGCAGCTGAAGGGAAGGGAGTAGGCTATGTGAAAGTTAGTGAGTCAGCCAGATGAGGAGTTTACAAGAGTTGCTACACTTAATCATGAAATGAAACACACTGTCTAGTGAAAGCAAAAAAAAATCCCACTCACAAGACTAATTTAAGACTAACAAAACCTGGCTAAACCAAAATCTGGCTAGCAAACTTTTTTTCCTTATATAAAAAAATAAATAAACCAATACAATATTTAGCCTAATGTTAGATAGCTGGCTAGCAAACATGCCTTCTGTTTTTACAGCACAATACAACAATTAGCCTAATGCTAGTTAGCTGGCTATCAAGCAAGCCTTCTCTTTTTACAGCACAATACAACAATTAGCCTAATGCTAGTTAGCTGGCTATTAAACAAGCCTTCTCTTTTTACAGCACAATTCAACAATTAGCCTAATGCTAGTTAGCTGGCTATCAAACAAGCCTTCTCTTTTTACAGCACAATTCAACAATTAGCTTAATGCTAAATAGCTGGTTAGCAAACATGCCTTCAGTTTTTAAAACAGAGGACAACAACTAGCCTAATGTTAGACAGCTGGCTATCAAACATGCCTTCTGTTTTTAAAACAAAATACATGACTTAGCTTAATGTTAGCAAGCTGGATATCAATCATTTGTTAAAGAGCACTAACTAGGCGACTAATGCTAGCACAGTGCTGCATTTAAGTGGCTGGTTAGCTTATTTAACCATCATATTGTGTATTTAAAACTTTTTGGTAAGCACTACATTGGTCAAAGAATTGTAAAAATCATGTCACATGTTCAGGTTTGTTCAGTTAACTGGTTAAATATAGCCAATGTTCCTAGACTCCAGGTATGAAATACATTTAGTAAGTAATGAAAGACAATTGAGTGTGCTGTTGTAGGAAAATAATCAATAATAATCAATGATGGGGAGATGTGGTAAAGTGGAGTCCCTGATTATCAAATAACAGCACATCCTGAAGTGTTTTATTCCTCTTATACCACACCAAATCACACACACACACACACACACACACACACACACACACACACACACACACACACACATATGTGAACTTTGTACTTTTTTATCTA
>JAQMYM010000019.1:2197089-2225110 GCA_030014255.1 Parauchenoglanis ngamensis
ACTTTAAGACTGAAAAGTTAAGACAAAAAAAATGGTATAAATTTTAAAAAGGTATAAAACTAAATATAGTGTTTGTGAAGTATTGCCAGTTAAATGGGCCATGTAAATGACGCTATCCTTAAACAAAACCCCGTTTTTGCCCATTATGTCAGATTTTTGCTGATTTATAAGTTTTTTTTTACAAATGGCAAAAATAAGTTGATTTATTTACACCCTACAAATAAATAAATAACTTTAATAATAATAATAATAATAATAATAATAATAATAATAATAAGGTAAATTAATAATTAATATCATGCTTTAAAAAGATATCTTTGAGCCTCGTTGCCAATATAATATAAAAATAAATAAATATTGTTTAATTGTGCAGTAGGTAAATGAAGATCAGGTTTAAAAAATGACCCCTTAAGGCCAGGCCAGATATTTTATAAAATATTAGCACACATTTGTCTTGAATATGACCAATCAGGAATTATAGTTATAGGAGTTGTTATAATAATAATAATAATAATAATAATAATAATAATAATAATAATAATAATAATAAAAAGGTTAATTGAGGTGAGAAACTCCTAACTGATACTTTATTACAGATATTTTACAGAATATTATGGCCATTTTTCACGACTGTGATCAATCTAGGCATTGGAATTATCCTTTTTTTTTTCTTTGCCAAAAATCAGGTTAATAGTTAATAATCATACAGTGCAACTGAACATATGTGAAAAGTTTTGCACCAAAGCACTGCCTATAATAAATAAATAAATAAATAAATAAATAAATAAATAAATAAATGTAGAATATTTGGCCCTTAAATCCAGATATTTTACAGAATATTAAAGTTTTTTTTTTAACTGAATGACCCATTAATTATAGAATTTGATAGATTTTTTTTTTATTTTATTTTGGTATCAAACGTCTCACATATTTAGTGGTATGTCATTTATAACGTTAACCTTTTTTTCTAAAAGGTAAACAACAACAACAACAATAATAATAATAATGACAAACCCTTGTCTTTGATATATTTGTAAAAATGAAAATAGATCCATTTGAATCCATCGCCACACGTGAAATTTGACTTGCTCCTCTAAATAAAATAAAATAAGAATTATGATGAAGAGGGAATGATTGCACAATGTGTAAAGGTGTTTAAATGTTAATAAATCCTGATAGTTAAAGAAGTGTGTGTTGATCAGTAACTGCAGTGTGACGTTAGGGGGTGCTGCAATTCTACACCATTCTCTCTCTCTCTCTCTCTCTCTCTCTCTCTCTCTCTCTAGCACTGAAAAAACAACAAGCCCAAACTTTTGAAACAAGCATGTTTAGATGATAAAAAGAGAGTGAAGTTCGTGAGGAAGAAGTGGACCGTGCACACATGAAGCAGTGGTTCATAAACACACACACACACACACACACACACACACACACACACACACACACACATTTGTTCACATGAACACTGTTTAGAATTAAGGATTAACTCGAGTGTTGCGCGCGCGCTGCCAAACATCCTCTTCATTTAGAAAGAAAAAGCGTTTAACAAGAATCTTCGTTAACTTTTGAGTTAAGAAAAAAAAAAAGAAGCACAAAACACAAAAAAAAAGTTCCTCCTCATGAATTATGGAAATGAACACATTTCCGCCCTTGTTTATTTCTATATACATATGTATAAAAATCATTTATTGTAATAGGCTCTATAAATCAAACGCATTGTCAGCGGATGAGAGAGACGCGCGCGCGCTGTGCGCGAGGCCAGCTGCTGGTAATAATTTAATGACGTTTTACAGGCACTATAAAAGGCAGAAACCAGATGTGGCATTAAGTATTATAAACTTGGCGAAACTTTGAACAAGTGAGATGGATTTGGGCGAGGAAGTGCAGAGCAACAGCAGCAGCAGCAGAAGACGGAGACGGAGCAGAAAGAGAAAGAAAGAAAAGAAGAAAACAGAAGAAGAAAAAAAAAAACAAACGAGGAAGAAAAGCAGGAAATTTACACATCCTTCAATTGCAAAGCTATCAATCACGCGCGCGTTATTCCTCTGGGAGCGTCTTTACATGCATATTTATCAGCTCGACGCAGCGCGCGCACAGCCCCGGTTATGACTCATAATCGTTGATATACTTTGATATATTTCTCTCGACTAAGACATCATTTGCTTTGCTCCGTGTGTGTGTGTGTGGTCTCAAATCAACTAAGCACAATGACCTGGCTAGATTTACAGTTCTGTGTGTGTGTGTGTGTGTGTGTTTTCATTGAAGCATGCTCTTTTCACTCTAGCACTTAAAAAAACAAAAACAACAACAACAAAAAAAAACAACTAAAAATGTAATAAAACAATCCAGTAATTCATAAGGTCTTAAAAACAAAATTATATTACATGCTCTTTGTATGTTTTTTTTGTAAGGTGCAGGCCGTCTTACAGGTCAGATCACATCACATCACATTGCGTAATCATGTTTTTAAGTGATGTGATATGACGTGAGTCACGTCATCTCCCCAAGAATTTGCACCTAAAATCAAATCCACGCCCTCTGCGATCATGTGAACCGTGAAATCCCACAAAATGTGGATGTGGATAAATGACCACGTGACCCCAAAACCATGACATGTTAGGATTTTTCCAATTGTGTGAGAAATTAATTGTGAAAATAAAACACACATTTAAAAACTAATTACAGGTGAAATTAAAACTGTATGGGCTACATGTGGAAATAAATAACATTAAAAATTACTCTTAAAAATTACATTTAAAAATGAAACCACATGAAAAATAGGAGGAAAAAAAAGCACGTTGTTTAGCCTATGACTATGGCCTGTGAAATTAAAACTGCATGAAAGAAGTGAAAAAGCAAACATGAAAAATGAAAGAACTGAATCAAGAGAAATGTCACTCATGAGAAATAAAAATCAATGTCCAAATGACATAAAATTAAATGCAGCACCTGAGAAAATGACGTGGGGAAATAAAACCATATGGCCTACAAATAAATGTGTGAAACTAAACTTAAATGTGTATAAATCACATGTGGAAGAGAAAATTTAACATCAGATGTAACGTTTGAAAATGAATCATCTG
The DNA here is from genome assembly GCA_030014255.1 of Parauchenoglanis ngamensis. Classification (NCBI taxonomy): domain Eukaryota; kingdom Metazoa; phylum Chordata; class Actinopteri; order Siluriformes; family Auchenoglanididae; genus Parauchenoglanis; species Parauchenoglanis ngamensis. The sequence continues at coordinate 2,200,173 of JAQMYM010000019.1, forward strand.
AAAACCAAAATGAATCATTTAGGGAAAAAAAATCAAATGAGTCATGTGCGAAAATCAGGTTTGCAAAGAAATGAATAATGGAAAAGAAAATGAATGAATCATGGAAAAGAGTCACATGCGAAAATTGTGTGAGAAAATCGTGCGAAACATAAAACTACAAGCGCCACATGTGAAAAATTAACCTGTGAAAAGAAATGAATCGTGAAAGAATCACCTGTGGAAAAAAGAATTGCATATTAAAAGAATCGTGTGAAAGAATCAAATGAAAAAACTAATGTATGGGAAAAGCGTGAAATATAAAACTGTGTGGAAAATAAAAGTGAAATAAAAATATGAAACTGTGTGTGGAAATAAATGAATCATGTGAGGAAAGAAAATGCAACATAAATAAAGCGTGTGAAAGAATCACATGTGGAAATTAAAGAATCATGCAAAAGAATCGCATGTGGAAATAAACGTATCATGCTGGGGGAAAAAAAAATCACATGATTCGTGAAAGAATCGCACGTGAAAAATAAAGGAATCATGTGAAAGAATCACATGCGGAAATAAATGAATTGTGAAAGAATCGCGTGTGAACATTAAAGGATGCTAAAAAACACAAACGTGAAAAGTAACAACACGTGAAAAGTCCACTACGTGGCAAAACGATGTGAAACGTAACATACTATGAACCGGTTGGGTAAATATGAAATGGGTAATTATTAGTAGATTTATGTGAAGGTCATGTGATTATTTTGTAAATGTTACCTTTAGCAAATCCCCCTAACGCCTTAATCAGAACTTCAATCCACGAATTCATCGTTTGCAGTGAAATTTTGCCGGAACGCAAAGCGGCGTCCTGAAAACACGCTGCGAGTGCATCAGAATGCATTTCCATAGCTAAGCTGTGTATATAGCAGATGTATTAATGACGACTGGGAGCTGAGATGAACGGAGCTCGCAGTGTGTGCATGTGTAAGTGTGTAAATGTGTGTGTGTGTGTGTGGGAGAGCTCCTCCAGACACCTGCCGCCGAGCCTCGGCTCCTCTTGGGAACCAACATCTGAGAAATGCAATTTGAGAGCTTCGGAGCCACAAAGAGAAAGTAAACACACTGTTTGGGAGAGAGAAGGAGTAAACACTAATGCAGACGATGCTGGACAAATATGTATGTTTTTTTTTTCTTCCAAAACAAAAAAAAAAAAAAGGCAGTGAGAGAGAAAGAAAAATAATCATAAATGCGTCTGTTGTCTCACAGGTGTGGGGCTTAAGGACAAACTTGATTGTGCTAGTTGGGGCCACTTGTGTGTGTGTGTGTGTGTGTGTGTGTGTGTGTGGTTGTTTTTCAGCATTACTTTTAAAGCTCGGTGATGATGGATGCGGTGCTCGACAGCACCGTAGGTCTTCGTATGTCATGCATTCTGGGCACGGCTTGCATCTGAGGCCTTCTTCTAAAAAAAGTGACAAAGACTAAAAAGGATGACGATGCGTATGTCGAGCTTCCTGTTCGCAACTTCCTGTTGACACCCTACATTCACACTCTCAAGCAACAAGCGGCTGTTCGATACACGCAGCGATGACTTCACCGACCACAACAAGAGGTGACACGACAAGCGACCTTTAAATCGAATTCTCTAAATTCTATGCAAATTAGCTACGACATGCTGGAGCATTGAATCCAGTTAGCTTGCATGATTCCTCAAACCAGTACTGTGGAGCTCATGGTGCGACGTTTCTTCACTTCAGATTGGTTAAAAATGAAAACGACTCGTCGTACACATGTGAAATAAAATAAAGGAACAGAGATTCTTCGTGCCTGTTGTGCGCGTACGCAGCTAATCTTCTAATGAAGCTAATGTGAAGTCGAACAAACTCGACAATTTTCATTGTATTATTTAATGTGTTTAACTAGTTTGCTAATATATATATATATCTACAAGGATTTATAGGGTACTAGGGAGACAGATAACATTAAAGGGGCGGGCTCAGAATCCAGTGCGTTGTTTTTATTTTGAAACCATGTGACCGCTACTCTGCTAGCTCTCTGTGCAGCTAAACCTCCTTAAATCCACTGTTAGTGATCCCTACGCATCACACGTGCAGGATTTGAACAAAAAAAAGCCTTATCTTTTTTTTCCTTTGCGAGAGGGTCGAGGCCGGTTCGGGTCCTTTACATATGGACGTTCGAAAATGGAATGAAAGAATTTAAAATATAGCTAGTGTGACAAAATATCTACAATTTTACATTACAGTTTAAGATCTGTGGCCTCGGATGTCGCCAGATTTTTTTTTAGAATATCGACGGCGTTGAAAATGGCGACTCGTTACGTGGCGCAGAGGATTCTGGGAAGGGTGATCCGGTCGCTTTAAGTTCCAATGATGTAACTTTGGTATTTCGTGTTGAAAGTTATTACGCACAATTTTGCACACAATTTACCCCAAGCGTAGCCAAAGCAGTAACTGTTACAATGCTAACGTAGCTGACAAGAGGCTAAAAGCCTCCAGTTACACGTCTACACAGCAGGTCTGCACGTTCAAATCATTCCCGCAAACCTCATACTTCACGTTACAGATGTAAAAATAAGGCACGATCGACAAGCCAAGTCTTCACTTCTGATTGGTCGGATCATTCTCAATAGATTCTTAATATACACTCTACATAAACTAAGTGTAATAAGAAACCGATTTTTAATGTGTTATTTAGCAAAACAAAATGTATGATGTTGAAATGGTGACGTTTCCTGGAGCATTCATGGAAGGAGTCTCCAGTGTCAGTGCTTTGTAACAGTATTCCAGGAATTCAGTGCTGTGCAATTCCTCCTTATTAACATGAAGAAAGAATAAAAGAGAATGGTGAGGGAACGACTGTTTATAGCTGCTATCGTGCGAGTAATAATGGGAATTTCTCGGATGTTTAACTATAAATGGATAAAAGTATTTTAATAAATAAGAATTCCTCATGTTTCAGTGTTGTGGCATCAGAGAAATGAAACATTTCAGGGTGGAACAGTAACTCTTCCTAACACCATTCTGTCTCTGGTTACAAAAAAAAAATTAAAATAGCAGTCCATTGTGTTTAATGTTTTGCGTAGCAGGATTCGGTATTAAGAACGGCGAGATTATTACCACTTTATTATTTTCTCACACAGCAGACAAACAGGCCGACATTTGCTGATCAGAGAAGTGATTCGTTTCCATGTGATCTCTTCGGAGTTAATAACGAGCTAATCAAAAACATCAAAATGATGTTCACATCAAAAAAAATAAAAAAAAATAACATAGGCTCGAAACAGATTGTTTTTCATAATCAGGCATGCAGCCGTCGCCTGTTTTGACACAGCTAAAGAAACACGGCAACCCTCTTCCCTTCATTAAAAGCAATAATAACGCAGGTGTGCGCAAAATGGCATGCTGGCAGCAATATGAATTATTAATGCCGAACTTAAGTATTATAACAGGAAATCGATGAACTTACCTGGCACAATTAAAATGCAAAACGCCTCATTTTTTCCATAATCCAGCACAGTATAATTACGGCTCTCTATTCTGGAACACGATAACTTTGGATTTTTTTTTTTTTTTCATTTTTTTTTCTTTTTTCGAAAGCACACAACACCTGCTTGCTTTGTTTACACTTGTGTGTTCTCTCTCATATTACGGGGAGGGTGCTCAGATGTCCTCCTACCTAATGCTGTGCAAAGACACATTCTGACAAGCTGCATCTGAAATGCATTCGTTCTCATATATACGGAGGAGACTTTAACATGACCGATGATATGGCTATGCAAATGATCTACAGTGAAACCAGTGTGTAGGTGTTTTTGTTTTTTTTTTTGTTTTTTTTACATAAATGACAGCGAAATGCTTGTTCAATTCGCCCTTTGGAAAGTACAGTGCATTCTTACAAGGTGGAGCAATACTTCATCCGTAATCACTAATCATTTAACAGCACGCCATAAGTGCATGTGTACGTGTGCTATATTAATTTATACTGTTGAATTTTAAGCTCTCCGTGGACAGAAGGTTGATTCGTTTTTCTATAACAGCAGCTCTGACAGCAGTGCGGCTGCAAATAAATGACTCATGTATGAAACTCGCCTCTGGAAAATAAATGAATCATGTGGGGGGGGGGGGGGGATCGCATGTGGAAAGAAATGAATCATGCAAAAAGTATCACATGAAAATAAAAGAACCGTATGCAAGAATCACAGGTGTTAATAAATGAATCACATGGAAGTAAATGACTCATGTGAAAGAACCACAAGGAAATAAATGACTCGTGAATGAATCACTTGTGAAAATAAAAGAAGTGTCCAAATGAATCATGTGAAAATAAAAGAATCATATGCAAGAATCATGTGAAAGAATCACATGTGGTAAGAATCATGTGAAAGAATCACATTTGTTACTAAATGACTCGTGTGAAAGAATCACGTGAAAATTAAAGAATCACATGCGGTAAATTAATCACGTGAAAGAATCATATTCGCTACTAAATGAATCATGTCAAAGAAGCACTTGAAAATGAAAGGATCATTTGAAAGAATCACATTTGTTAGTAAATGAATCACGTGAAAGAATCACAAGTGGTAAATAAATCACGTGGAAGAATCACATTTGCTACTAAATGAATCATGTGAAAGAATCACATGCAAGAATCACATTTGCTACTAAATGAATCATGTGAAGGAATCACACGTGGAAATAAAAGAATTGTGTGAGAGAATCAAATGAAAATAAAAGATTCATGTGAAAGAATCATGTGATAATCTTGCAAAATATGATTAAATAACACATGGACAACTGCATTAAAATATTGCAAAATGTTGTAAACCTAAAGTTGTGTAAAAATATTTTAAAAATGATACATTTTTTGCAGGTTGCTCGGGTCTAAGAGGACGTAAACACTCCAGGACAAGCAGTTATAGAAAAACAATCAACTTCAAGGTGGTAACAGTGACTCTGCATTTTGTGTCGGGTTTCGTCACCCAGTCATTAATTATTTTCTACTGTCCCAAGCAAATGACAGTATGGGAAGTGTGTTTCCTCTGACATTAACACTAATTTTATTCAGATTACTGCCGTATTTACCCCAACTGATCAGCTTTGGTAAACATTTCATTAATAATCAACAGCATCAGATACCCAAACATGGTAAAACAAAACCTGTTTAATAATGTCCTGGGTTTTATTACTGTAAATGTAAAATAAAAACACACTAGACTGTAAACATTAGTTATAAATCTTACACTTTCTTATTGAAACTTGAAAAATGTTAGATAGGCCACGCCCACACCCCACAACAAACAAAGCCGAGCAACATCAGCGCCTTTTCGCTTGCCAGTGTGAAAGCAATGGTACAATCAGTGGTTAGCTGAGCTGGAAAATCTTGATGCTTTGATAAAGAGTAGAAGCAAAAACAAGTGACGTTGTGTGTTTGGCGTGATGATGTCATCTTGCTGCCCAGATTCTAAACCTAAAAGCTACCATAAAGGAAAGTAGCAAATCTGTTTGGTTTGTTGGGTTTGGGGAGTTTTTTGTTTTTGTTTTTTTTTTTAAGATTTGATTTTTTTTTTTATGCAAACATAGCTATGAAGTATAAATGTAAGCTAAATATCTTTGGCGGACACATTTAAGTGCAAAAATTTCATCTAGACTCAACAAAAATCACATATATAATTAATAATTCAGTTTGTTCTGTTTAGGTTTATTTTAGAAATTGTGCTTAACTTGTGATATTTAGAAAAGAAAAGAAAAAATAGAAGCACGCCCTTCATGCATAAATGTACAATAGACATCCTTGGTGAACACATTTAAGTGCAAATGTTGAAAAAACAAGAGCCTGCGAACCAATCAGGGGGCGTTTCTGAGCCCAAACAGCAGAACAGCTTGTGGGAACGGCAACATGGGAGAAACGTTCCTCTTTTGGCAAGTCAAACTTTATCAGCACAAACATGCACAAATGAAAACAAACACATCCCGGCTTGCTAATTACACACGCGTCGGGCACACCGTCCACCGGTTTTGGCCAGACTTTGGGATGACCCGGTTGTACTTACAGAGCGCTCCAGGAGCGAAGGGGTTTGATTCGATAAACACGGCGCCATTTTTCAAGCTCATTATTCTGCGGGTGAAGTTACAAATGGCGCCGGCGACACCAGGCTGGTATCTCTCGGGCCATGTGGCCCGTTACCCTCGCCAAATCCTGCGCCACTAATTTTACTAATTGCCTGGGCACGGCCGGCGCTTTCCATTGGTCCACACAGCCGCCGATGTCACGGCAAGCTAATGAGGACTAAATAACGCACGTGAACCTCTCTAATTGCTCCATTCCTCATTGTAGATACCATTTCTGCAATAAGAGCCCGGATGCCAAAACGCTCGCAATATAATTATTTTGGACAGCGCAGCCGGAGCATTTCCAAAAAAACATTACGAGTCCTGGAGTAATATTAGCTTATTTATATATTTATTATTTGAGGGTATTGTGGTGCATAATCAGTGCTAATTTTTTAAATTTTTTTTTTTAATGCTTCTTGGCCTTTCGTTTAGGATGCAATATGTAGATTCTCCTCAACGCACTCTCACTCGTTCTGTTTTCCCACAAGGTGTGTGAACAATGTGGGTTATGCACAAGTCTATGTTTTGATGCTGATTTCACTAATGCACATCTATCTTCATGCCACCTGGGGCTGAAAGAGAGTGTGTGTGTGTGTGTGTGTGTGTGTGTGTGTGTGAGTGTGTGATGTTGCCGGTCTGGCCACGTTCCCATTTGTGCATGGTTTTTCCTTTTTTTTGTTGTTTTTTTGTTTTTTTTCCTCCCTCCCCACCTTGCCTCCTCACATCTACACCAGAACATGTGCTGAATATTTGAATATTTAATGCTATTAAAGCTGAAGCAAAAAAAGAGCGCTATTACTTATTTACGGCATCTGGCCTCGGCGGAGCATCAGGTGGTCCGGAGCCAAACGAAGGCCTGCGTGTCGCAAGTTATTGACCAATAATCCGTCTTCATTCATGTCACATCACACTTAATAATTCACGTGGGACGTGCGTTTGCTTTCACCTCAAGAAGACGCTCGGTTTATCTTCATGGTACGGCACAAAATGTAGGATTATGGTGCAACACGATTAAATAAATGATGGCAGACAAAACAGGGTTTAAGCTGGAACATTCACCATGCTGGAGGCCTGTCAGTCAAAACGTGGAGATTCACTGATTCATTAAAAAAAACAGACAACAGAGGATACATTATATTGTCTTTTTATTACAGTTTTATTTGAGTTAAACAGAAAAACCATTAAGAATCATTTTCAAAGCTTTTATACATTCATTACAATCTGCATAATGAGGCAAATACATGGCTATATTTTTAAATCAGATTTTAAAGAATGGTTAATTGAGTTAAAATCATGTAAGATCATATCATCGAGGCATTAAGGTCATTATTATACACTTGTATATATAATTCATTACATTATTAACCATTGCGTAGGTTATAAAACTAAAGACTGCTTTTCAGAATTTGTTTGTTTAAATTATGGAATGAAACAGTCACCTGTACTGGACTTTTTATCCGTTTATAGTCACATTTAATGCTGTGGAACGTCTAAGAATCCAGCTAGTTATCATTATCACTATGCAGGTATGTGGTCTAAGCAAGGACTAAAACACTTCAAGTGAAAATAATCAGCGACGGGTTGGTGAGATGAAGCAGAGAAACTGTCCTGACACTGAAGTTAACGGAACACGTCGATTTATTCATTATAAACATGTAATCATTTCTTTATCCGTTTATAGCCACGTTATCTTGTTGAACGTCCTCGAAACAAGTCAGTTCCAGTTACCGCAAACTACAACAGGAATAAACGGTTGTTCCTTCCCTTTCTCTTGTAGTTCAATAAATAAACAAACAAACAAGCAAATAAATAAATGAATGTGGCTTGTTCGTGAGAGACCACACGTAATTTAAAGTCACTGTTACAAAGAGCTGACACTGGAGACTCCTTCCTTAAATCTTAACTAAACACAACCTCGCAGAAAACATATCAACACATCAACAATTGCAAGTTATCTTTTTAAACCTGATGAGAATCAGGACGGAATTTAACAACCAAGAACGCCACGATAAACAAGTGACGTTTAGTCATTAATCGTTATTCTAACAACGAGCAGGCAAAGTATCTAATAGTGGATTTCAGAGTATCTAAATGAATTACTATTTGACAGGTCGATTAAGTCGCACTTAAATAAAGTTAAACAAAAATGTCCGAAAAAAATACATGCACGGGGATACATAATGTGGAACATTCACAAATGAACCTATTAAAATAGGTATTGTTGCTCTGAAGGAAATCTCATATTTTTGTCAAATCAAGACGTTTACTTTAGATCACGCAGCACTTTAAATTGCTGAACCTCTTGAAAAATGAAAAAAAAATAAATAATAGAAATAAATATATATACATACATATATATATATATATATATATATAAGAAGACTAGTATATTTCAGCTATTTGTTTTTATGTAGCTATAATTAGAAAATACAAAAATAGAAATGCAAAACAGGCATTAGAAATGTTATAGGAAACAAAAACAAAATTGGAGTTTTCCACTGAACGTTAGCGACTCGACACCTACTGACTAACCAGGTTTGAGAATTCAGCAGCGCTGTGGAACAAAAGAAAAAACAAATCTTATAAATCACTATTCTTTTTATTTGTGGGATTTTTTTTCCAGTGCAAAAGGAACTTTTGACCACAGACAACAGTGGCAGGAAGTCTTTCACACGTTGGTGAACGGGTCATTATTAAAAAAAAAACAATGTTAATACTCATTAGGAGGCACAAGGCTCTCGAAACAAGACGGCGTATTAGAATCACAGTTTGGCCTTGAACCCCGACGAGTGAAGGAAACGTGTTAACCGGGCGATAATTGAACCCAAAAGCAAACATTTGCTGTTCACTTCCTGGTAATTGCGGTCATGACAAAAGCTCCTGGGTTTTTTCCTCGTCATGGCCGTCACAACGAAAGCCACAAATAGCCGGGCACTTAATAAAAATGTCCAGGCTGTACAGAGGGAATCCCGAAGCAGAGCCAGGGGAAGGGCAGTTTATGAAAATGAGCGGCAGGCTACAGTAACTCTGACACGAAACGAGAACAAAACAGCACCATCCCTGAGTCACTGTGGTTACATGAGCTTGTTTCGCTGACGTTTCCCACACAGATCTCACACTTTTTCTTTTTTATCTTTTTAAAAAATTTTTTTTTATCAGTTTCAGCCAAGTAATAACACACACTGCACGTTGGTTATTGGACGCATGAGTATTTTTGGGCCAAATATTCCGTTAAACGAGGTCGTGTTTACTCATTCAGATATTCAAATCAGCACTACAGTCGAGAATCCTTTAGCTCACAGTGACAACGAGTTTGACACCGCGTGTCGTCTTTTTGCACCTGCGCTAGAGGGCAAGGGTCGGTCGGAGGCCCTGTTTCGTTTTCAAGCATGAGAAAATCGTCTAATTTTTTTCACGCAAGCGTGCGTTTTTTCCTGACGCTTGTTTTATTTGTTTTTATTTACGCATCTCATCAATCGTTCATCAACGTAACTGCGAATATGATTAATGGATTAAAATGTGGTCAGAGTTACAAGTGTGTGTGTGTGTTACAGGTGCTTGATTAGGCACACAGCCCCATTTGCACGCTGCACACATGCTCAGAGACACATTGCATAGATGAAAGATAAGAAGACATAACCACACACACACACAACACAAAAATTCGAAAGGAAACATATAAAAGTCTCGCTTTCACTACAGATGTGCATCACGCTGCGGGACGAACGCTATTTATAGTTTTTTTGTTGTTTTTTGGCGTGGAATTCGTCAACGTAGCATTAGTACGTCAGTAAGAAATGTCTTCTTGACACACACGCAGGTGTCAACATTGCTAACGTGAAAATTCTGGCAGGCGGAGACAAAACTGAATTTTACCACAAAAACCTCTAGTGTATGTTTTTAATGTGTGCCAAGCAACAGAAAGTAAACCACTTCTCTATTTTTTTATCTGCTGAAGAGATCAGAGTCCCTCCCATTTGTTTTCTATTTGCACCCAATACCGAGCTTCGTGTAGGACCGAGTTTAAAGTGTAGAAAAAGTTTTATGTGTATAGCGCTTTGAACAGTAGACATTGTCACAAAGCAGCTTCACAGAAATATCTAAATTCCCATTCGAAATTTTAAACATATGAATTTATGAATTTATCCCTAATGAACAAGTCTGTGGGGACGGTGGCAAGGAAAAACTACCTGAGACATCATGAGGACGAAACCTTGAGAGGAAGCAGACTGTAATGGAACCTGTCCTCATGTGGGTGACCCCGCATTACAAATACCTTGCTTCCCTTCCATGCAGTTTTAACATGAAATCTATTTCTTTGAGATGAATCAGCTTCTTTGTCTGGCAAATTTGTAATTTTTGGTCTGAATGTTGATTTTTTTTTCTGTGAAAGCAGAAAGAAAGACCCGTTAAAGACTTACAGATCCATTTTACCCTCATTAATGCAAACTAGGTGCTAGATCTGGACTGTTTCTAGTGCCGGTTCGGACTTGGTTCAATTTGCAAACTTGTAGTTCACAACAATAATGAACTACATTGTCTCTTTCTTCTTCTTCTTCTTCTTCTTCTTCTTCTTCTTCTTCTTCTTCTTCGAATTAGGCAGAGTAGATGCTACACTAGCTCTGTTTTTTTTACATGGTGGTCACAAAGTTCTGGTTGGTCTTGCTGGTCATGATAATCCCGCCCCCTGGTCCTGACATAGACAGTTCTTGGTTCTAGACCAGCAAAATGTTGGTGCCAGTCTTTGACCAGTTATTCTGGCCCAGAGCTAGCATGAGACTTGCCCTCATGGTAAAGGCGTTTAAGTGTGTACACCATTTTATATCGGTGGCCAGAAGGTTGTGCACTGTTTGAACCTTAATTCTGGGTGAAACCAAATGGAACACCTTTAGAAATCTAGAAGCGTGTTAACCACCTACAGAACTCTTGAGGATCCCTTTTTGCTAAAGAGTTGAGCATTGTGTATCTGTTAGTTACAAAGCAGTAGTATCTCAGTAGTTATTGTTCTTTCCTAGCGCAGAAGGTTGTGAGTTCAAATCCCGGGACAAACTACTGGAGAACCACTGTTTGAACTCTTGAGCTTGGATTCTGACCTTCTTTTAGTCAGTTCTGTGTTAGAATTGGATTTTAATTTGGAAAGCTCCGGGAGCTGCTGTAATGTAAATAAATGACAGGAATGAACTTGTTTTAAGCACATTTCACTAAGTGTAACTATAAATGGATAAAAAGTTTGATGTGTCATTCTTTAATTAATTAAAAAAAAAAAAAACATGTCAGTGGCTCAATATAGCAGCCTACAACAGCGTGTCCCTGTTAGAGTGCCTCAAGTAGCTAAGAACGCTTAACTATGCAACCTTTAGGAAACCTATTTTTTCTTCGAAGAGTTATAAAAGAATGCATGAAGAAAACAGTGAAAGTTTGCGCAGGAGATTTGCTCCCCAATGATTTCAAGACCTACTTTCGTGCTGTGGTGTGTGTACACTGTGGTGTGTGTGTGTGATGCTTTATTTACCAATGCCCTGAGATTGCAGGTGGCGTCCCTGCATTATATTCCAGTGCGCCGAACACTTCCCAAGAGTTTCCAAGCTACCAAGATGTATAGCGAGTCATGAACACAGTATGGTTTGTACCACGGCGCTTCCGCGTGATCGATTCGGACTGATTCATTTTCTATAACAGCAGCTCTGACAGTAGTTCCAGCTGCAAGGCAGATCACGAGTTAAGATCAGTGCGCTGCTGTATCATTTCTACTGTTACTACTTACACACAAGGACTTCTCTTGTAAGGAGAAGTTTATTACATTATCATTACATTTTATGGAAGGCGTCTCCAGGGTCAGAGCTTTGTAATAGTCAGACATAAAGTCTTTTTTTTTTTCTGAAAAAGTTTTACCTGTAACATGATACACAAATTTGGTTTGTTTTTTTTTTTGGTCATATGAACTTTAAAAAAAAGCAGAAAAAAATGTTGATGAGGGAATGACATTCTACATTTCTAGCTCATATCATGAATGGGATATCTGGGAATCAGGTTAATTCCTCAGATCATTCAATGCAACTATAAATGGATAAAATGTCATTCTGCGATAAAGAAAAATAAATTGCAGCGTAAGAGGAATAAACAACGTCCGGACATGCTGTTATCGGAAAATAATCAACTTCAGGCTGGTAACATGAACTGTTGTTGTTGCTTTTTTCTTTTACCACCACACCCTCAAGGGTTTTATTCCTTACTTAACCAACATGGCTGTTTCTGACCAATCGGATTTATGAATTCGATTGCAGTCACGGAACTGCAAGCATTCTTTAGTACAGATTTCAGTCTGAATTTTATGTTCAAATTCAGTCAGTAACGGTCAAACTAGCATGTGAGCGAGTTTGGGTACGAATGTAATATGTTTAAGTAATAACTGCAAATGCTCAGGTTTACTGGCTAATGATGCTGCAGCCAGATGTGAAGATCAACTTCCAGGACTGAACTGGAGATAAAGAAAGAAAAAAAGAAAGAAAGAAGGAAAAACTAAACCACAGCACAGAAGGAGCATCGTGGAAGAAGACAAGCCCCAGGAGGGTAACATTCGCTCCATCAGCGGCCTGCATTTCCCCATGCTAATCATCAGAGGGAAGATATTAATGCAGAGAGAGGTGGCACTCCGAAACAGCTGCTCTCGCCATGGCCAATAATAACAGCAGAGAGAGAGAGAGAGAAAGAGAGAGAGAGAGAGAACTAACAAGTGAAGGAGGGTAAGAGGAAACAAGGAACACACACACACACACACACAGCTTTGGTGGGCTCTCTCCAATGAATTGTTTCTCCTCTGACAAGCAGCTCATTGAATTTCCCATCATGCACCTGATCGGTCATTCAGAAACACAAAACGCAAATAAGTCAAGTCGACCATCTGCTTGTTAGCGGCAGCTATAAAAGTGCATCTTTTTTTTTTCCCCCTTAATAAACAATCAAATTACATCGACAGGGCCAGAGACCACCTGAACGGCAAATCAAATATTTTATCTCGCTTTAACTTTTCCTTTCTGTTGGCTATTAAACGGAAAAAAGGAAACGCCTCGCCTTTAATTTATTACCACAACACACGCAGTCCTCGTGTCATCCTCATTTTCTAAATCAATAATCAGCCCAGCATGCTTCATTAACAGTGACCAATCAGAAGCAAGCTGGGGATCTCATTTTACAACATGAGCATTCCTAAGACATAAACCATCTGCTACTTGTAGAAACACACACACACACACACACACACACACACACACACATGGAAAAAAAATCAAATTAATCCATTTCTATCATGCATTCAGATTTTAAAGCAATTAAAGATGTTCTTTGTCTAATCGCAGGCACAGAAGTAGCGCGGTAATGAGTGAGGCAGAACTCTTCGCTGAACTTTCCAGGGTTCTCGACAACACCATTGGAAAGTTTACAAGCCCACCATCCTCCAGCGGGTCGTCACAGCCACAATACAGATGTTGGCAGCGACAATGAATTTTTTATTAAGCATTTAATCATTGCGCAAACCAAGAATTCCCATAATATGAGGCCGCGGAATAAGCGGAGAAGATGCCAAATCATCCGATGTAGTGTTTGCTTTTTTAATATGAGACATAAACAGATGCCAATAAGCAGAACTTGTGTTAAGATTATATAAAGCCAATGATGAAGTGGAATGCTGAATTTACTTTAATTAAGCTTGGGGATAGATCGGCTCGCAGAATGCTAATTTTTGTTAAAAAATGTCCGCTCTGCTTCTCCCCCCGAAACCCGTCGACTTTAACGACTAATCATAATGAACAAAGGAGAAAACGGCTCACGATTCTTTAAATATCTGCGAAATATTAAGGATATGTGCAAGGATTAGCACATATCATATAGCGCGCACACACACAAACACACACACACACACAAAATGCATCTAATAAAACATCATTTATAAACAACAACAAAACAACATCTATGTATATGGAAAAAAAAAAATATTTCCAATATATACTAAGTTGTGGGTTTTGTTTGTGTGTGTGTGTGTGTGTGTGTATGTGTTCATCATTATATATAAACACTTCACAATTTTAGAGCACATCATATAGATGTCCTGTAGGCATTAAGAGTGTCATTAGTGAAAGAAAGAAAGAAAGAAAGAAAGAAAGAAAGAATTGGTAAGAGGAAAAAAGGACAAAGAAAAAATCAGAAACAAATGTTGAAAACAAAATGAAAGAAGAAAAGGTAAAAGAACAAATGTCAAATAAAAGTAGACAGAACGATGGAAAGAAAAGAGGGAGGAAACAATGAAGAGGAGCGAGTAAGAGATAGAAAGACCCTACAGTGTACCTGTGCTGCGACACTGCCAGAAAGTCAGACAGGCCGAGATACGAAGGAAAGGAAAACAAGAAAATCAGTGCAAGAAAAAGAAGAGAGAAAAGAGAGAGAGGTATGAAAAATAAGGAAAAAATATAAAGTCAAATATGAAGAACAAGTAAGAAGAGAAAAATGAAATAATGTTATATATAAGCAGATAGAAAGGAAAGGAGGAAATATGGAAAAGCAGTGAATGTGTGAGTGAGAGAGAGAGAGAGAAAGAGAGAGTGAGAGAGAGAATGGAGGGGACTCTACAGTGTGCACTTGCACCGTCACCTCATTTACACCTGGTCATTTCACGAGTATCTGGTGTGGATCCTGATCATATCTGAACCACAACACACACAGAGTGAATCTGATAGCTGTGTTACGTCTTAATATGCAAATGAGCTGGTTATAAGACATTTGCATTAAAAAAGTGGTATTTTTTTTAAAGACACAGACTTCAGCAAATGTAGAGCCATGTGACTGTGTCATGTGACTTTCAGAAGATTTTTGAGATCAGGGCCAATGGAATTGTTTATTTTCTTCTTCCTCTTATTATTATTATTATTATTATTATTATTATTATTATTATTATTACTAGTAGTATTATTATACTTCCACTTCTTTGATTCTTGCTATTTTCTGCAATGAATTTGTATTTTGTCAAACAGTAATATGGCCAATTTTATTTTATTTTTTTAAATCGTTTTTTGGAGGGTTTTTTGCATTCATCCTACAAATTTTGAAAACCAGACCAACCTGAACAAAACTGGTTTTATATATGCAGGACAGTTCGTCCATAACCTGCAAATGAATTTGACGTCTACCTCAACACGACGTGATGGCATATCCTGACACCTTGTATTTGTATATCTCAGACGTATTTAACAACACGAAGTAAAGTTAAGAAACGAGCTTCGAGTTTATTTGTGATTTCGGAGGGATACTGAAAACAGGAAGTGAGATAATATTTCAGCAACAGCTTGACGTCTTGACTAATTTAGGATATCCTCTTGGGAACGATGCTGATGGTCCCAGTTTGCTTCTGGTCTTTCTATATAGCTAAGGGGCAGAGCCAGGAAATGCTTGGCCCCCTTAATCGCTGCTTGCAATATATTTTGTATCTGGACTTGGTCACCCACTGGAACAGCAGATACTCTGATAAACCTGTCAATTATACCGGCAAAAATGGCTCCTATTTAATTACCCAGCACATGTGTGACGTCTTTCTTGGATAATATTATTTATAAATATTTACCTCTTGCACGAGAATATATATAAAAATGATTTGTATTAACTTTTTTGTCACGAAATGTTCACAATCTGGAGCTAATTATAAGCAGTGAAGCCAACATGATGTGACGCAGAGTGAATAAACATTACAGACCAAGGTTTTCCTGGTGTTTGTGTGTGTGTGTGTGCGCGTGTGTGCGCGTGTGTGCAAGCCTTGTCCTGGTTGTGGTTGAAATTCATCAGGCGGCCGTGTTCCGGGCCGAGTTGGCGACTGAAGCGCGAGAGCGATGAGCTTATTGTCACGCTTTGGATGTTTTTCGGAGCAATCAACAGCTGTCGATCGAGATGTCCTGGACCTCGTCCATCAATCACAGGCCATCGTCAGGAGACAACAACAACAACAACAGAGATAACAACAGTGTGTGAGGAGACGTGCGGTCCTGAACAAAACCTGCTGCTGCAAGGAAGCAGGCGTATGCAAAAATACTCACATTTATATACATTAAAAAAAACACATGCACATTCACAAACATGCATGCATATACAGAAACACGTATGCATAAACATAAACACACATGCACCTATGCAAACCATGCATGCATACACTAAAACAAGCATGCATATGCATAAACAAGCATGCATATACATCAAAATGCATGCACTTGCACAAAACACACGTGCACCTACACAAAACACATGCATCTATGCAAAACACACATGCTTACATGCTCCAAACAGACATGCATATAAACAAACACACACATATGCACATACACAGTTTCAACACATAGATATACATGCATGTTATCTCATTTTGTGTACACATACAGCGTGTGTGGGGGATTTGTGAACGGCCGAGTGACCAAACTCCACTCGTTCTTGCATCTGGCACCTCATCTAAGAAACTCTCGAGGTCACAGATGTTTTCCAATTTGCCTGTAAAAGCTGCACGCTGTCTTGTCTCTATGGAAATGTCATATTGCATCAAGGAAAATGATCAAAAAGGGCCTTACGGTTTGTTCTGCAGCATGTAGCTGTCTGACAGACAAAATACAAATGAACAAAAACAAACAGGGATGGGTCAAAAAAAGAGAGAGAGCTAGAGAAGGAGAGAACAGTGCCTCGGTGCAAACATTTCCTCCGCTGATATCTCGCAACAACGGACACATCGGAAGCCATTTCGCTGTGGTAAACGCTCGATCACGATGCCGCTGACCCTTTTCCTTTGTACCTCAAGTGAAACAAACGCATTTGTTTTCTCCCAGCGCAGGCAGATGCTGGATGTGTGTACTTGCGCGTGTGTGTAGTGTGTGTAGGAGCCCCACCTTGTAGTGAAACAATAAGCGCGGAAATTGTCTTAATCCGGGGAAGTTGAGGTTGCTAATATGATTAGGGTGTGGATGGCACTAATAAAGTGAAGCTTAATCAATCACACCGAATCTTTTCTCTCCACTAACCCCTGCTACCTGACTGGGCCATCTGTTAACATCCAAACTATATGACAAAAAATCTTAGACGCAATTAATATGTAAACAACAATCTAATTAAAATGGACAAGCTCCACACTGGTGCCACTGGGGAGTTCTCGCTATGGTGTAAATGTTACAATAAAATTGATTTTTTTAGCCGCGCCTACTAGTCCGGAATACATTAATACACAGATATGTGTGGGCTTTTTATTTATTTATTTTTCTGATGGGACGGTGGAAGAAATGCGATTAGGGTTCATCAAAGCGTGTACTAATTGTTAGGTTGCGCTGGGGCACCATATGCACTGCGGAACCCCCCGAACGGCCTCGGCTGGGCTTCCGGCTCTATCTCTAATCTGGTTTCCCTCCATGTTAATGAACTCCCCTGATTCGGGGCATTATCTTGCTCCAGAAATATGATGCTTTTCAGCTGGGTCCAACAAAGAATTCAAGCTTCAAGTCTGCACCAAAGTGTGAAAAGTGATGAAACAGGACATACACACGTGGGTCTTTCCTGGATGGAAAAAACTGCTATGCTATTGTGCATGTGGGTCCATGATTGTAGTGCCACAGTAACTTTTAAAACTTTTTAGTAAAATCTTTTTTCAATAGTTAAGACAAAAAAAAAAAAAAACATCGTCACATTACTAGGTGGCTTAGCAAGCTAATCAACTTATTATAGTGCTTTCTGAACTTTAGTGAGATGATTAGCTGGCTATTGAATGCGCTGTGTTAAAGATGACAAGATTGTACTTTTAAATAAGTAGCTCAGTCTAGTTTTTAGCATAGAATTAGCAAATGGGGTTGAGTAGCATCCTTGCTAATAGCATTTTAATCAATTATTTGTTTAAAATGATCATTTCCATGAGTCATACTTTCAAAATGAGCTCATCAGTCAATGTCACAATGTCACTATAAGTCAAGAAAAAGAATCTTCTTCCCATGATCCTCTAGAAATTTGGCCGATCACGTCCTGTTCAGAATGTGAATTACTTACTTGTTGAACATGTGGAATGTTCCGAATATTTCATTTTTTTAAGTGTGTTTCATTGCATTTACACACACAATGTAGCTTCACAGTGTTACCAGTTTTACATTGTGTTAAACTAAAACTAAATTCATGTTAATGCTGTTAAGCTAAAACTAACATTACGTTAAAATTGTTAAACAAAACAAAAACAAACTTTCAAGTCAAAGTTATGTTAAACTAAGATGAACATTTAGTAAGTTTTACTTTAAACTACAGCAGAACACTATTAAAGTTAGGATAGACATTGCATTAACATTATGATAAACTAAATTAAACATTGTGTAACTATGTTTAACACTAACCTTACGTTACCAGTGTTGAACTGAAAAAAACTTTCAGTGTTACTGAAAGTTCATATTTCAATTTTACGAAATATTGCTTTGTCGAATCGTTTTTTTTTTTTAAATGGAAACCCGGCTACTGTGTTAAAGTAAAAATGACATTAGGTTAAGATTGTGTTAACATTATGCTAACATCAGGAGCAACTAAAACTAGCATTAAGCTAATGTTTCATTAATGTTATGTTACACTAAAAGTAACCTTAAGCTATTATGTTTAAAACTGCTGTGGAAATGTTTATAGTATTATACGAAAAAATAAATGCTCAGACCTCAGAGTGACTGTCCTAACAGGCAAACGCTTTATCTTTTATGTTCTGGAACATCTTATCTAGCTAATAAACTTCGCAAGACGTTAGCGTGATAGTGTTTCCTACGCATTAGCAAGATAACTAGCTAGCCATCCAACACTGTGTTCTTTCGTTGTTTAACGAACATGATTTTAGAAACGAAATGCAGTGCCTGCATTTTTACAGAAAACGGATCAAAACAGCAGCAGATTTTTTGACATGGTAGGGGTGCGGAAAAAGCGTATACGGTTACTGTGGTAGACGTATGGAGTACATGGTGCCCCAGGAAGGCTAGGACTGGCGCTGCGTTCAAGTGAAATAAAAGAAACATGCTAAGCGTGTCTAACTATCTTCACTGCATGCACTAAGCCTCACCTTTCCTAATTTTTCTCATGACCTTCTTCATGCATAATTGCATTAAAAAAAAAAATTTTTAAAAAACGCGATACAGTCGCATGTACTCCTGTGTCCTGTTCAGCCGTTTCTGTCGTCTTCTTTTTTATGATACGAGGGCATGCACTTTTCTCCCACCATCCCACCATCTTTTATTTCCTTCTCTAGTTGCCTACCTCACATGCACGCCCGCACAGCGGTAATACGATGTTTCCCAGAGGGCCCATCAATTCCTGCACGTTGCAACTACAGAATCAGAGGCGCCATCAAAATCTAAACAAGATCCGTCAGCAATTACGGCAAAGCAGAGGGACATTAGAAAGTTGAGCTGCTATCCGGCCTACTTTCTCTCCCGTTCCCTTCTCAGCGGGCGTGAGGAATGAGCCTGGCACGCTCAACCCTCTCTGCGGATGCCCACACATACCCTGGGTCATCTATATTCCACCCAGGCCTTGGCAATATTGATATTGGCAGGAAAGCCGCTGATATCGGGGACGTAATGATGCAATTAAATCTAGAAGCATTTTACTATTATTGGCGAGCGAAGTCTAAACTCCCACCTTTACCCACCCCCTCCACCATAAACTTCCCCCTTTATTTTAGGAGGCAAATATGATTTGGAATCCATAAGCGCAGAACTGGAATGGGTGTAGTCGTAATAAAGAAATTCATCTTGTTGTCTTTGGTCCATCCATCATTGCGTCGTTCGAAGGGTATCGGTGTAGCTGACGGGGTGCTTGATGCACTGGCGGAATGGGCTCAGTGATCTTGTAATATCCGTATTCGCTGCGTTTAAGTGGTGATATATTTCACGTAATGATTAATTTTCAGTCAAGGGAAATCTCATGTTTGACTCAAATGCACTCCGATGGGAAATGAATAACAGATTCCACCTCTGCTTGAAATTTGCAACGTACTATTAAAGCCATCAGGAAAGTGAAAAATGCATTTACTCACATATAACTGTTCTGTGCGCAAACAAAAGATGCAAATCAATTCACTAAGCTGTATTTTGGTGGTTTTTCTTGAGTGGGTTCATCTACCTTGCAAATAAAAAATTGGGGAAAAAAGAGGGCTTTCGAGCCATATGCCGTTCCATTTTTTTTCCTAGAGGGGAGATGGCTTCATGTCACTTATGTTTCTGATTAGCAAAATGATTTATGCCATGTTCGTTCAGAAATTCAGCTTGCAAATGAGAAAATGCATTGTGACTCAACCAGATGTGCACAATAAAACGACATTCCCATTGTAATCTGGGGTACTTAGTTTATATGAAGCCAATATAAGGTACACTTGAATGTGGCCGAGTCACTCTTTTTAAAATTTGACTATAAATGATTGGAAATAAATTGTGTGTTTTATGCCCGATGGCATGAGTGGGTTGATAAATTAGGAACAGTTTTGTACCCCGACTTATCTACAAGACAAACCTGGCGAAGATCACAGGGATTAATTGCCTCCGAGGTGTGAAACGGCGCGTTCCCATTCTTCGCCACACACTCGGTGCCTAAACAATGATTAATCACCCTTTAACTATCCTCCAGAGGATCCTGCCGGTTGCCAAGATGGGAAAATCCGTGGAAATCCGTGTGGCGCAGATTCGGAGGTAATTGCCAGGTACATGGAACACAACCTGTCCCCATCCGTTATCAGATTAGAGTGGTGTCACTGTACAGAAACGCAGGAGGTAGGCCGCTTTTCTACCCCAAGATCAAACGTTTCCATCTCTGATGTCATCGTCATGAGGTCTGATGGGAGATTGGGATTCAGGAAAACAAATCCAAACCATACACTGATCTCAAGACACCACTATTAGGGTTCGAACCATGGTGAGGCTTTAGGTCAAGGTTTGTATAAACGCAGTGACATCAGATCCCTGATACTGGCAAACAGGAGCATGTTTCAAGCTCATCCAGTGAGGCCGATTCATGACAAGCTGGGATTAACTGTGATGAACTGAGTGTAAATTTGTTGCATATGGTATGCAATCTCAATCAGATTCACTCCATTTTGGTCCATGATATCCATATGACACTATAACGCTCAGGGACTTTGCAGTATCATGCATTCTTTTATTCATCTTCAATAACTGCTTCATCCTGGTCATGGTGGATCCAGAGAGTCTATCCCAGGAATACTAGGTGTAAGGGGGGAACGCAATCCGGATGGGACGTCAAAATGTCTCAGCAATTTGACTGTCTTCCGATAACCTAGACGGAGAAAATAGTTTATAAAAACAATGATCAATTCAGAATTTTTTTGCAATCACTGAGACACAAAAAACTGGTACGTGTGGCACAATTATTGAAACCACTGACTCATGTAGCCTATCTACTGACCTGGTATGATGAACCATAAACACATTTTCTGCTTGGCATTCATTTTGCAATTCTAAAACACACTTTTTGACACATCACATAATGATCACTTTAGACACATCGTTACGGCTAATTTGTTCATTTATTAATCAGAGTTTGAGCACTATAAATAGGCCACAGGTTAGAAGTCTGGGTTCAGACAAAAATGGAGGCCAATATTGGCGAGAGAGGAAGATGATGAGTCCAATGTAAGTAAGGGCAACCATTATGTAAGAGATCCAGGCCACTTTGATTGACCATGTGGTCACCCTTGGGTTGTCTTTTACTGAGGCTGGGCTGATCCAGCCTAATATGAGCTGCTGCACTGTAGCAAGTATAATCTGGACATTTTGATATGATGAGTAAGAACATCTATCCTGTATGCCATGCTTCTGAACTCTGTGTATACTACTTTAGCATAGTACCATTGTATCAGTAACTTTTCATTTCACACTGAAAAACCATTTACGTCACACACTACACAAGGTCAGAGGTCAGAGGTCAATAACATGCCTCTATGATAATTTCAACAGCACATCATTCAGAAACGTCAATTTGGTGAGCTTATCTGCAGTCTCTGTCTCCCGAAAAGGCATCATCTACGCATGAAGCAGCTATACAGGGTGTAACTCAAATTGCGCTATGAATATGTGCTATCCTCCCTTTGGTTCTGTATTCCTGTGTATTGTTCAACACAAGATTGACTACTCCGTGCCTATTCATACTGTCATACAATACTGTAATGCTTTTCCTGTTTCAGAGAGTGATGGAGCTAGATGTTGCTGCAGTGGATCACAAGTTTGCCACACAAGGTGCATGGAAAGAAGCATCATATGACATCATCAGTGTCCCTGGGCAGAGGCCTGTGGTGGCATTGATGCAGGAGCACGCCAGGGCAGGACGGTACGTCTCCCACTGTCTGGCCAGAGACACATTGCTTGTGATGTTGATGTGGTGCTGTGGCCAGACCCAAATACCCAGACCAAAAAACTTCGAGGTTCTGATGCCCAATCATGTTGGATGATGATGGAAATATGATAAATTTTGAAGCCCAGTAACTCAAACGTGCATCATTTCAAGCAAGGACACCAATTTCAAACAAACCATAGTCGCATTTGTTTTGTTTTCGTCCAATGGAAAGGAAAGGAATTTAAAAGAACTGCTTCTGCTCCTTGGGGAGGAGAGCGAACGACTGTTTTTTATGTGGTCAGTTAGAAAAAAAGAGGTTAGCGATTAATATTTGATGCCTCCTGCAGCGAAGTGGCAGCTGGAGCTAATGTAGGTGACGGATAAGCACATAGGAATCCCATGATGCCTCTGATGGGCTGCAGGGAGTTAGCGCGTGCCTTTATCTCTATTCTAAACACATATATCAAATGGATAACTCGTGTTGCCTCCGATATGCATTAGGAGTGGAGTGAAGCGTGGAAGCTGGGCTGAAGCCCGCGACACCTCATGTTAACGCAGGGATGTCTCACAAAATCCTGCTGTACACCCTACTGTATAGGGCTGTCAATTTTCCATGACATTGTGCTAACTAGGCATACACTAATACATATACCTGTCCTACTCATAAAAGTGCTCAGAGACCAGTGTCCGATACCAGATCATATTTCATGATTAACAAACAAAATATTAGGGGGAGGAGCTACAGCATGTCCCTGCAATACAAGAAATCGAATAAAATGTCTTTACAATATCTCAACAGTATCTTTAATAGAGACATACCAGGCAGTGATTAGTGATAATCGTGATTAATAAAATATTTTCTTTTAACATTTGAAATGAACTAGGCATATTTCCTTTGATCTTGAAATGCATGTGCTGATGCTGTCTTTTTCACATGGGTTAACTATCGTGGACAAGACACAGCAAGTTTGTTTTGAATGTTTTAAAGTGTGCCAATACTTTAATCACACAGACGAGTGTGCCAATACTTTAATCTTTAATATTTAGTGAAAATATGGCTGTGCTGTATAAACAGACGGACTCGTTTTGACCATAGTGTGTCATAATGCTGAAAAGATGTTGCCGTTTATTACTGGCTAAGCTTAAATTTACCCCCACTTGCCTTGTGAAAAGACATCCTAAAACTATTTTTTATTTTTTTTGCTGTCTATTTTCGCTCCCTGATTTAGCAACGTTATCCAGTTAGCAAGGGTCACTTGGCTGTGATAATGCCAGACAATACCAGCACCATAGCATTACTCAATTAAATGATAAAATAGCAACATCTTCACCCACTAATGAATCCAAGAATCCACAACACCATTTTTATGGACTGCTAATATTCCTAATAAACTGCTTATCAAGCACTCTAGAGTCGTCCCCCCCCCAGTGTCTCATAAGCGCGTTGGCTTCGTTTGAATGTGTGATAAAATGTGGACACTTTGACACGTCTCTGAGCGTTAACAATGGCAGGGCGCCGCTGGCGGCGTGGAATTAAAAAGACATTTTTGCACCTTGTTACATATTTTCACATCGCCACAATATGCAATCTGTTGTGTTGAAATAAAGCAGAAAATACATACGAATGCTCAACAGTGTTAATCAGTGTAATTTATACGTTCATAAAAAGGGGGTTAGGCTGGGGTGACATTAGATGTGCTGTTAAGAAGCTATGATTATACGCATTGACTTAATCAGCACAGATAGAAGACAATTCAAAACATATTATTTTCTTTCATCACATAACAGGTTTTCGAGAAAATAATTCGAGGGGGCCGAAGAAAAGCACAAGAACATAAGGGCCGCCCTGAGATCCACGAAAAAATCTCCCGGCTTTCAATTTGGTTCCGCATTCATCTCTGCTCTTTCTCTAAGCTGGCTCCTCGAATCCATTGCTTCCTTTTGTCCTCTTTCTGCGAAAAACACAATTTCAACTTGATTACCTCCTACTCTGTCATTACCTAATAAGATTCCATGCTCGGCAGACGCGCGGGGCTTTCTCCAGTGCCACGCGGAGCGCTCCGTGCAGTGATTGCACCTTGTGCAGAAGACTGTTTGCTCAACACTTCCCAGCTTCAAGGGCCATTTCGCCTCATTCCGGCACAGGTGGCGAATGTGCTAGAGGTCGGTTGCTGTAAGTAACAGTTAATTAACATTTGAATCACTTTTCTTTTTCGAAAATGTAGAGCACAAGAGTTGGTGAGTGAGGGGTTGGGTGCTTGGGTGGGTTTGGGGGGGTTTGGGGAAGGAGTGTGTTGGGTTTGGTGGGGGGAGTGGGGGTATAGGGGGGAGGGTGCTCACGTGCAAGGAGAAAGCCGAGATGTCCCTGAGGACGGGTGTTTCTCAGGTCTGGCGGCGCTTCAGCATTCATTATTGGTGTAAATCATTGAAAGAGGAAAAGGAACAGTCACACAAAAAAAAAACCCA
>JAQMYM010000019.1:2233826-2267065 GCA_030014255.1 Parauchenoglanis ngamensis
CGATAGCAGCCTGTGTGTGTGTGTGTTCTGTGTGTGTGTGTGTGTGTGTGTGTGTGTGTGTGTGTGTGTGTGTGTGGATGCAGGAAAGCCAGAAAAATATTTATGAGCTTGCAGGACAGACAGCGCTCGAGATAAAACAGTCGAGAAATGTGCAACAGAAAAAAAAAAAAAAACAGCCAAATGTGGAATAGTGAGGGAGCGTAATGAAGCCAGCTGGGCCTGATCCAGCCAAGCAGAGGAGCAGCAATGAGGAGGAGGGGAACGATTGATAGAAGAGGAGGAGAGAAGAGAAGAGAAGAGAAGAGGACAGACAGACGAAGACATGAAGGATGTATGGCTGTTCAGCCTGCTGTATTGTATCAGGACGCAGCAGTAGGTAGACTCCGTCCAAACTCGAGGTAAAGCCGCTCCATGCCAAGCACCCGGCATCTGCTAATCACGCCGCAATTACTAGCCTAATAGATGCTTTTTTCCCCCCGTTTCTGTTTTCCACCCAAATCCGCCATGTTGCGAGGACACAATCACAAGCCGGTGGTGAAGAGGACATGGCGACGGCAGATCCTCTGCTTGCTAAAAGCAGAGGAAATTGTTGAATTGTGAAAATCTACTCCATTAGCAAAACACACTATACACATGTACGTATCTACACCATTATATAAAGTATAACCAGCTGTACCACTGGAAAGGTGCTGCACGATGTAAAGAATTAGGTAAAATCAGTCATGTGCTGTAATTTATGTGAATAAATAACTTGATGGCTGCATTTGTACCTGATCAATCATTATTTATATTACTACCCAGGGCTGGATGAGATAACATTGATATAGTGATCAATTATGTCACAATATGCTTTTCTGTAATATCACAGTTTTTAAAAATAAGCACAAACTGACTGAAAGAACCTGATGTGATGTAAAATGTAAACATTAAATAATCAAACAGTTATTTTTTAACGCAGGACTGCATTGCTGGGAATTTCTTCACAAACCTACAACTATTATTAGTAATAAACCTATTATTATATATGAGTCTGAATAGCCGGTGGTGATGACATAGCTGTTGCCTGGTTTTTGTTCATTATGTCTGGTTTAATGGTCCACTATGTATTAATTTGAGGGTATAATAATATATATACAGAGTATATATTCCAAAGGATACATATGAAATTCATAAGTATGTTTTCATTAGTGTATAATTACCTGAAACTATGAATCATTGTGTTTTTATAAGCTTAGAACGAGCCCTTTATATATACACAGGGAGCGGGTCCACCTCTACAGCGCCGCCATGTTGCGCCACTACAGTAGCCCAGAATGGACAAACCTCTAGGGAGCGTCTACTGCGTTTCACGTTTTTACAAGTGGCAGCGTGAATCTGGAGGGGAAGAAGAAAGGAAGGTGAGGAAGAAGAGAGAAGAGGAATCAGTGTTTGCTGGGGCTGGATAACAAGTCTGAGAACCCAGATTTTGAAAAATGGAGAATCATACTTATTTTTAAGCACGGAAAAAGCAAGGGAGTGCGAATGTAAGTACGCTACGGGAACCTGACGGCCATCTTGTGTTCTAATACACGCTTGGAAATGGAGGGGTAAGGAAGGGGCAATCAGATGATTGAATCCTACATAGTGGACCTTTAAGGCATGGTGGGTTTTAGAAAGGAGAAGAAAGGCAGGAAAGAGTCCTGGGACTAACAATACATTCGACTATTTATTCAAAATTTTTAAAAAAAGTATACGTCCAATTACAAACATTTATTAATATACTTTGTCTTCTACTGTTCATAGATCACAGCTTTACAGAGAGACCAGAAAGCATAAACACACATTTATACTCTTTCATAAATGTTAACTAAACATATCCTAACAAAGCCAAAAATGTCATCGTATTAACGGATATACATTTTACTTTGTTAAACAATGAATTTATTATTAGTCTTAAATTATGTGGCACGTCTGCATGTACAAGTCTCTGTGTATGAGCTGTTACTATAGAAACAATGACTTATTACAACAAGCGCATTAATATTAACATGTCTGTCTGAACTAATGGTGCTGTTATGCAAGAATAACACACATCTACCGACCAATCAGATTCAAGCATTCAGCCACACTGTAGAATAAAAGCTTCTAATGAATTCTGCTAACAGTTTATAAATGGGTTACAAACATGACACTGTCATTCCTTTTCCGAAATATTCATAACCATGTGCCTATGAATGCATTATTACAAGTTGGGAATGTTTTCATAGATCATTATATATAATATAAACATCGTTATATATGCACAGAAAGTTTTATCAACTAACCTGCTGTTATTTTTCACTGGCCGTGTAGACAACGAATTTAGGATTGAAGTTCAGACTCCAGACTTCCTGTAGCGCAAGTTAGCGCACTGCAATTATTGCTGAAGGTGAGGTAATGGGAAATATTGTCCAAACTCATCAGCTCCATTTCTCTTTTCACAACTTCCAACATGTCTAGATTCAACCCACATCCTTTCTTTCTTTGCAGCTACAGCGTAAACCATCCAAGACCAGAACTATACACACCTCTAATACGTGCTTATAGAAATGCATGATGGTTAAAAAAAATTTTTTAAAAAAAACCAACGAACATAAACTTGGCATTTACGTCTTAGCCGCAATTTCACCTCATTATTCTCATATTATTTAGGAAAATGGTGCCAGATCATTTCGACTGTTTATCTGCTCGAGCTCATTTGGATGAGACGAAGGCCAAAATATTCATAATGTAAAAGCTTCGCTCACTTGGCAAAAGTTATCAGTCGAGGTCTCGCGGGGGCCGAAGAGGCAGCGCCTAAAAACGGCTCTCGAAAGATGTCGCAAATTGAAAAATTTGATTTCCCAGAGCCACAGTAGGTTTCGTAAGTACATGGTTACGATGTTTTATTAGCCGCTTGTGTGCTTGACTCAATGGCGCAGAATTCGTGACAAAGGAAAATGCTGTAGAATATAAAAAAACAGCTAAATGTTGAAAAAAGGAAAAGATGGTCATTGCGTTAGCATTAAGAGAAAAGCAACAACTCTCATGACCAAGGGTTTTCTTTTTCTAGACGCTGTAACTGTGCGTAAGCACCATTTTTCGTACAATTTGCTGTAGCACAGAAAATTAAAGAAAAAAAAAAACCTGGCTAACTTTTTGAACGTTAACGTTAAAAATTTGAAATTATCTCAAGCCGTCAGTAACACACACTTTTAACATGACAGCAGCTCCTCCCTGATGTTGTAGTAAATATTTGCAACTTATAATGAACACTTTCTAGAGCTCAGATTCATTTCCCGTTGCTCGCGTCTTCGTTTTTTCCTTTGCTTTTTTTAAGGATCCTGACCTTGACTACCAAGATTTCTGTTATGTATTTATTTCTTCATTCATTCCTCCGTTGCTTTCTTCCTTTCTTTCGACTCCTCTTTCTCCTTCGTTTAATCAGTGCCTCTTATTCTCCATCATTTGCTTTTTCTCTTTCATTCATTCACCTTTTTTTTAGTATCACCTGTAGGTGTCTGAAATCGAGTCAATCATCAATTCTTTTTTGTCTTCCTTATTTTTTATTTATTACTAATTTTTACTTCTAACGTATTTTCCCGTCTTTCTTCTTGTCCTTCTTTCTTTTCTCTTTTAGCCTTCTCTCTTTATTTCTTTCCCATCTTCCTTATTAAACTCTTTTCTTTTCCCCTGTTTCTTTCTTTCTTTTTTCTTCTTTTCCCTATTTCTGTTCCTGTCCTTCTTCCTTTCTTACTCATGTCTTTTTCTTTTCCCATTTGTCTTTCTTTCTCTTTCCTTCCTTCTTTCCTTCCCTCTTTCTTTCCTTCCTTCACCATTTCTCCTTCCATACTTCAATCCTCTTGTTTGAATGCTCCTTACTTACGTCATTTCTTTCTCTGACCTCCGTTTTATTCTTTTCTTTTCCTCCTGTAGGGAGTTGAAGAATTTCTATTGCATGATTTATAAACAAGCAGTTATTAAAACTACACTCAGTTGATTTTTGCTTTTCAGGAATGTATTATTTAAGCCTGAGATTAATCAATTATTGAGCGCGTTCTCATCTCTGCGCTTTTCACTCAATAACAGCAGACCTGATGTGTGATTAATGTAATCTGACAACAGTGCAGATTTTTTTAAAACAACTACACCACTGTACTTGATAAATACTTTCATCCACGGAGACGTGCGATCCAGACACAGGCTCTGTAGCAGTAACACACTTGAGATTTGAACGCAGCACCTTTCAGTATACCCTGCTGACTAACTTCCTGGAAGTGGACTCCAAGTAAAAGCGACTCTTTTGGGAACGTGTCCCTTTCCACACCTCCGTGTTCCCGCCATGGTGTAAAGACACTGAATAACAGCCAACCTGCAGACAGCCTTCAATTATGCAAGAAGCCTCAATCTAGAGTTTCTCATTCTCAAGAGATGCTAAATGCTAGCAAGGTGAAAAGTAAGTGATTCAGAAGGGCATGAGGTTTGCCCCTAACAGACTTATGGGAGTGCAAAGTCACACTCCAACACAGAGAACACTAAATGTCATAACATAATTAATAGAGTATTTTAATTATAAAAACGCCTGGTTCATGTTTTACAGTGGAGAAAATTCAACCAGGACTCACACCATACTAGCATGCTAATGCACTATTAATACAGTAACAATAATGTACAATACAATACCAATTGCTCTAGTGGGTTGATTATCTGATTATGAGAATACAATCCCGTTAGCTATTCATGGCTACAAGGACTTTTACAAGAAAGCTTTCACAAATTAAGCCCATCGTTTTCGTACCGCCTTTCTAATGTTGCTTGTTAATCATTACGATTAGTCAATATTGGAAGACCCAGTTCTAATTCCTAGTTGCAGAAACCTGTATGTTAGGCAGATTCTTTATACATTGCTATGTTAAAGGTCAGTAACTGGTGAACCGTGGTCTGGCAGCAACCCCAGTACAGTATTTCAAATAAAAAAAAAAAAATTAAAAAAAAATGCAACATGACTGAAAAAAATTATTTAAAAAAAGCAACTTTTCCAAAACCAGCTCAGCATTTGTAGCAGATCCTTTGTTGTGGTTTTACCCAATCCCATGCCTTCATGTAAATTATTTAATTGAAGGTATCTTACCAGACCATAGATTAGCTACAGATCAGCTACATACTGTAGATTAGCTACAGCTACAGATGTTAGCTCAAAAAGTGGAGAGTTTTCACTCTCTATGGTTTGATTAGCAAACTGACGATGTGTCGTGATGTAAAGAAAAGTCAATGATAAACAATGTTTAAAGCCAAATGGACAGAAGTATGCGTTCAAAAGTTGTAATATGAAGAATGGAAACCAAAACACTTCGTCTTACTTGCATACAGGGTTTGTATACATTCATTCTCCTTCCTAGCATTTCCTTTCTGATTTTCAATAGGCAGATGTATCTAAAAACTAGTGGCAGGAAAATCTAGCAAATGCATCAGTTTCATGACTAAATACGAGTACGTGCCTTTTTTGTTTTATTGAAACCAATATTGAAATGAGTAACCTGTAATCAGGGTCATCATGGAACATTTTGTTTAGCTGTGTTTATGTGGGCGGCTGCTGTGCTGCTAGACAGAAACTCTCTGTTTAAGATGATATCTGGTTTAAACAGTGTCTATAATAGTGCATGTGAGGGTGGTTTACCTGAATGTGATACTACCTGAGTAACACCAGTGAGCTTGGTCATGGAAAATGTGCACAAATGGCCATGAATTGCACCTGGACTCAAGCAATGTTGATAAGCTGGTAAAGAAAGCACAATTCTCTCAGTTCTCAGTGCTTGCTGAAGTGAACTGCTCTCACACAACAATATAAAGCTTTTATCAGGCTACTTGGAGGAAGATGCTGAAGTTTTCCAGAGCATCGTTTAAAGTGTATTATTGGTGCATTTTTTACGTAAATGAGCACAATGTCAAACTGACAAAAGTACAAATCCTACTTACGTCCCAGGACCATGCCTACATTCACTTAAGACAGTTTGTAGATGATGGAGTGGTAAATAAAGGAAGAACCTTGCTTATTAATGTTCTTATAAACAACAGAAAGATTCCCCATAACCTCTTTTCACCTCTCCCAGGGTTCTTCTCAATCTCATCTCATCTGAGCTCCATCAGTTAAATGATGCTTGCTCTCTTGTGGGAATCTGATGGGTCATTACGGCATGTAAGGGGTGATGGGATACGTATCCCACCGCTGACTCACCGCCGAGGCTCCCGTGGAGGAATTAGTTCATTTCAATCACAGGAAAGCAATACGCACCTTCACAGCCCGTTAAGAATGCATTTAGCAGTTATCCGCGCACTTAATTATTCAAATGCTACACTGATGTAAATGAGTGCAAACATGACAGGATTAAATATCAGGGCGGCGGGAACAATAGGGGCTCGAGGAAAGGGCTCGAGACGACTGGAGGATGACGGAGAGAGATTCCCATGGCAGCTCGACAACCTGAGTTAGCATTTGTGGCAGAGAATTTTTCAGATCTTTAAGATGTCTTGTCGTTTTCGTGGGAGAACTCACTGGGAAACTAGAAACACACTTCTGTGCCACGTTTCAATATTGTTCACATGTCCTTGTCGATTTGTCCTCACCATATCCCCTTAACGGAAACCCTGACGCTTAAACTCTTTTTGTGTATTTGTGTGTGTGTGTAAGTATAACACAAACCAATAATACATTCACATTATTAGGTACACCTCTACAGTTGCTTTATCCAATCAGCAGATAATGGAAGACCAGATTTATTTATTTATTTTTCCCAAATCATCAGTTTCTGTCCAGTTTCAGTTTCTCTTCTTGGACAACAGGAGTGGAACACAATGTGATTTCTGCTGTTGTAGCCTATCCCTCCAAGCTGTAAGCAGGATTGTGCAAAAGCTATTGGCCCAATTTTCAGGAAACTTGGTGGCAGGGTATAGCATGGGCCAAGGACAAACCCATTACATTTTGGAGTGGATCCTACCCACACAGTGGCTTGACTAATTTAGTATAGCTTTTGCCAATGTTGTGAGATATGACATTTGGGTAGTGCCATGTATCTTAAAATCCTGTAGATGGCAGTGATGTTCAATAGTGACAAAACATAGTCAATGTAGAAATACAATGACTCCATTGGACATATATCCAGACATATAAAGTGGTTGCAGTTGCAGATTTGCATATCATAGAAGAGTCTATTGCCCTTGGAGGAGGTCTGCGCTCTCCGAGTGCCTTTCTTGTTGATTTTGCAAAATAACAATGTGTTTTTTTTTCGTATAAGAGGAAACTTTTGTTTATTTATTTATTTTTTTCAATTTAAAGATACAATACTTTATCCATGTTTGCCTCTATTTGTCACTCACTCTTTATGAATGCCATGCTACACTCCAAGACCCAGAAGTTTTATGGCAAACGAATAAGTGCTCTGAAACCACTGTGAGAACAATGGGCAAAAATGAAAATGTTTTCACACAGACAGGCTTACAAAAGACAAAAAACGCTGACACACTCTGACACTTTCCATTGTCTGTGGATCATGACTGTGTGTGTGTGTGTGTGTGTATGTGGTTAAAACATAAGGACCAGAATCTTTTTTTGCAGGGCAGCCATGGAGATGAGGACAAGGGTCAGTGTCTTCCAGAGGTGCAACATCTGGTGAGATGGCACACCCACACCAACTAAATAAAAATGTGCATATCAATAAATTGTTTCCTTGGCTATCTGTATAACTGCTTCCCTTTAAACCGTATGCGGATTCATATTGATTTGCTAATTAACTATCAAACTGGTTAGCAGACTAACTAACGGACTAGTTAGCAAGTCAATTCCTCGATTCATGAAGGGCTTTCACTTTGATACGGAAACCTTCTGTTGTATCTTCCTACATGGAACCTTCAAAAGTTGCCCGGCAGGGTTTCTATATTTACACTAGATTTAGTTTTTAGCTATTATAAGATGGTAGATGGTGGCCATAAAGAATGCACAGGGTCCAAAACAATACTCAGATAGACTGTAGTATTCAAATGACTCTCAACTGGTATTAAAGTGTGCCAAGAAAACTTTCCCCACATCACTACATCACCCCCACCACCCTGCATGGTTTATGCATTGCACTGCTGCTACATGATTGGCTGATCAGATAATGAAAGGGCAGGTGTTCCTAACAAAGTGGTTGGTGAGTCTGTTGGTGAGTCAAATCTCTATGCATTCATAGTCTTTTACACAAATGTTATATTTTTTAAATATTGTATCCTTTTGCATTTATTTGAATAAAATAGTGTTTTTTTGCTACAGTTTTTTCCCGTTCCTGAATCAACAGTCATGTTGACTAGATCTCTAGTTTCTCCAAACACTCGTAACAAACTTGAGCTCTTGAAATAATCAGTGAGCACTTTAAGATGACAAGACAAGACAAAGAAGGGGAAATGGTGAAGAGGAGTCGATGAAGATGAGGGAAAAACAGTCAGCTCACTGAAACAGGGCCACGGTCTCAAGCTGCCAGACAGATCTTACACCATAATGCATCTCCAGACGCATTAAAAAATATTCGCCAATTTACAGCATGCAATATGTAACAATGTAAAATGTATTGCTAATTAAGTTTCCTTTATGCTAAAAAAGAAAAAAAATCTCAACTGTGTGGTTTATTTCCTCCCCAAATGGTCCACCATCTGGATATGGATCTGCTTAATTTTTTTTGCTTGCTAATACTGAAATTAGTCTAAAAATAATGCAAACCTACATATATACTGTATGAATAATAGTTTTGAGTTTTCAGTCATGTACCATTGTATTAATGTTAACATTATTTTCATGTTTTTGGAGCAACTTAATTAGGCCTCTGAAAAGTAAAACACCACCAAAATAAATAAATAAATAAATAAATTCTGTATTTATTAGGCACCATACTTCATTCTTAATTTCATAAGTTATAATTTAATTATACTTTTTAGCATTTGAGTGTTTATTGCAATTGTACTGATTTTATTTTACTGTTACATTTTCATGTCATTTAAATTATTTGGATTAATTATCAGTTATTTTTTAATTACTTCAAATGAAAGTGCAGTTTTGTGTCTGGATAATGTGGAATAGGTAGATCAATTATTATTTTATTTTTTTTTGCTAGTAATTAAAAGATTTACAAACCCCAGGACACTGAACAGTCGGTGTACACCACATACTCAAGTAAACCACATAAAGAGTGATTGTGGAAAAAGCAGCAGCTTATAGATTTTGGTTGTGCAGGACAACATTATTAATGACATCACCTCCAACAAAATTCAATCGAGAGGTAATCACTAGTCCTATCCTATAGGATACCATCCATTGACTTTTTATACTAACCTTGTAATTGTCAGTTAAGAGAAAGAAAGGGACAGTGCGACAACAGAATGGTCTTACAGTCCAGCAGTTCATTTTGAGCAGCTTTTGACATTCCTTTGTTCAACTGTGTTTGATTCAGGTACACCCAGAAGAGCTAATATTATTATTATTAGCGTAATTACATCTTTGGAACCATACACAATGCCTGAAACTTGCCCCAAAAATTTGGGCATTTAAAAAGAGAGACATTTTTTAAAAATTTCTCAGCCTTTGCATGGGTAACAAGGTCACCGTGGTGCGCATGCATTTCTGTTGTATGAACATTACACACTCACTAATCCTCTTTCCCTCTGCTAATTTGTGTCTTACAACAGAAACAGTTCTGTACATCAAAAACACAGTGTCTGTACTTACATTGTGCCTTTTGGTTTGGTTCGGTGTTATTTCATTTAACTCCAGTTGCCACCCAAACTGGAACCGTGTTATTAAACATCCTGTCTGCTGCACTTCCTCCAATGAAAATGTTGATAGAGAGTGAGCATGGGGCAGCACTATTCGCACCCCAGTGGGCCTCCATTAGAATCTCCATTTTAGAGGTGCGGTAATAACGCTAAGGAGCATAACATCTAGAAAGCTGACCAGATCAATGGCTTATATCTGTAAAATTGCATTGTATTTTCTAGATTTCTGGTCACTGAAAAGTGCTAATTAGTATTTCAATGGAATTTAAAATGTATGGCGTTTTGAAAGAGGACTTTTGTTGAACAGTAAGAGCTGCCCATTGGCAAAGTGGGACGAAATCGGAGACCGTCAGGGTTCTGGGTGTTTTGTGCAACAAAAGCCACGTCGCTCAGAGTTGTTAATAGTACATAGAGGAGGAGGAGGAGGAATTTATAGAAAGTTAATTAGGAAGAAAGTTGGGCTTCAGGCGTGGTTTTTCTCCCAAACTTCAGTAATTTCATACCTCCATTAAAATGCAAACTGTACCTTTTTGAAACCAAATGAAGAAAATACACAGATTCTGGAATTAAGAAGGAAAAAGTAGCCTATTATGCAGACTAGAACATCTGGCTCTTCAGAGCTAGGCAGTTAAAATTTGAGGCTAACTCCACCACTGTTTCCTGTGGACCAAATCTCTTTCCTCAGGGTTAAATCAGGAACTCAAGCCTTAGAATGAGGTGTGAACTGAGCCAAAACCCTAAGCCCTGATGCCTACACATCATGAGTTTATTATTATTATGGTCATAAAGGGTACCGTGTTTTCTCCTGCCTGTTTATATTAAAAATGGAATTTAATGTTGGTTTTGTACTTGCTATCTTGATTAGATTTATTATTAGTAGTAGTAATGCAGATTAGTGTAACTCTGGTGATGAAGAGATCGTTTGCCTTCCAGAACTCGTTGTCCTTCGTTTTTGTTGTAACTCACACCCTTTTTAGCAGGTAAAATTCCTTGGTGGAAATAGAATTAAATAAGATCACGCCTTTTCCCCTGTCGCACAGAGCAAGATGCTAATATGTCATCGCATTTGTTCAGCTTTTCCCGGACAAGATTACGTTAATGTTTTACCTAAAACGTGATGCATTACAGCTTGTTTAAATCACCGCAGCGAGACAGAAAAAACAAGCCCCAGAAAGATGGAGCACATTACACCTGCTTTAGCATCACTATGCTGGCCGCCCCTTTCATTTACAACTGATTTCAAAATCCTTTTACTGCTTTTCAAAGCTCTTAATGGCTTCAGCACCTGCAAACCATCTCACAAAAAAGTATCACCCCCTTAAAAAAAGGATCATCTTAAACACATTGATATTCATGCAGCTCCATTTATATTTATACATATTATATTATATTAGCACTTGTGTCTATTTATAATTTAATTACAACATTTACTGTTTTTATTCTCTTTACAAGTGGCCTGGCTTTATTATTTTTTTTTTCCTTTTATTATTTCCTAGTGCATGTCATCTGCATGTTTTTTTTTATATATATTTATTTTTTTACACTTTCTGAAACAAAGAAAGTGGGGTACATTGAAATGCATTAATCGTATCTTCTTAAATACAAGGAGTATCTGTAGTATTAGTACAGTGATAAATGTTAATGCAGTACAAGTTTAAACTTATGCACAAGCTCAACAGGTTGTCTGCTTCGTAAATAGGCAAATAGTCCCTAAAATTTTACATAATTTATTACAAAAAAAAAAAAAGATTATGTTCTGTAATTATTAGAAAAAAAGAACATTTAGCACAATGTATTAATCAAACATGAGAGAAAGAAAGAAATGAATTGATAACATGAGAGAGAGAGAGAGAGAGAGAGAGAGAGAGAGAGGGAGGATATCAGTAGTAGACCTTAATAAAGTACAAGAAAGAAAGAAAAAAAAGACTTGTTTCTCTCCTTCCACTTCAGGTTGACCTACATTACCTACATGTATTCCTCTGACCCACTGTTCTGTTTCTGCACCACATCTGCTCCATTACACACAAACACACACACACACTTGCAGACAAAAGCCTGAACGCACATACTGCACAAAGGTGTGATGACACGGGCTGATAAGGGCACTCTCATGCCTTCATCATTATCACCATCATCAGCATCCTGCATCATGTTAATTAACACTGAAGTCAGTTGAGCCATCAACTTTTTTCTTCAACCTGTTGGTGGTGACAGAATTAACCACAGTGTTTTAAGCCTAACAATCCCTATTGTCGAGGTAAACACTGCACCAGGTGCACACACACACACACACCTCCCATGCACACTTCCACCCACAGACGAGCACCCGTCATGCACAGATGCGTCCGCGTAAGGGCAGCTTGCATGCCTCTATGGGCCACACCGTGTCTGCACACTCACTCTTCAGGCCATCTTGTTCCCCCCTTTCTTGTGTTTGCATTAAAGCTCCTCGTGACGCGTCACTTCGTGTTTTTGGGTCACGCATGGCCACGGTGCATTCTGTACGCCATGATGGGCGTTTGTAATTTGACAAGAAAAACTGATAATGCCATAGCAGAGTTGTTAGAGGAGAGGGTGGCAGAGGGGAGAGGAGGGGATGAGTGGGTAGCGGGAGAGAGAGAGAGAGACAGAAAAAAGGAGAATGATTGAATAACAGTAATTAAAGCGGTTATTCGTTCGGCGAGCACCTGCACGAGGGATGATATTGCTCCTTAATTCAGCTCCGTTTAACTCCCCTCAGCCGCTGGATCTCGACTGCGCCTCATTAATCGCTGATTGGCATCGAGCTGTGTTTTTTTTGCAGGAACAAAATGTTTACTCGTCTCTGGACTGCTTCTCAACGCTGCTGCTCCACTGAAAGAGGAAATTTTATCCCTTCCTCCATCTTTGTATTGCATGTGCAGGGCCTCAGTTTTATATCTTGCTTATGCCAAGAAAGAAAGAAAGAAAGAAAGAAAGAAAATAAGTAATAAATTATAAAGTTTGATAACAAAATGTAAGAAGGAAAAGAAATACAAAAAAAGAAAAACATTTACATTTACAGTATTTGGCAGACGCCCTCATCCAGTGCGACTTACATAAATGCTTTGAAGTCTCTATCAATAAATGCATCCTGATTCTGCTTCACTAGGTCGATGGACTAAAGCCCTATTCAGACTGGATTAGTTTTACATGGGGAGGCAAGGTAATGTAATTTTACTACAAGACATCTGTAATATTTATGGGTGATTCGCACTGGATAAAAAAATCTCATAAATGACAGAGATGGGAGTGGCCATTTGATTTATGCCCTGCTGTCATGCCCAAAATGACGTGTACGGTACGTAGCATCTGCTGCTCATAACTAGAAAAATGGCACCAACCAGACGGAAGAAAACACACAACTGGACAAGGGCTGAAACTTTGTGCCTTATTTCAGTTTGGGGCAAAATTCAGTCAAAAACAATTTGGTGCATAACTATTGTGCCTGCAAGGCCACAGTTCATGAGGTTTGCCTGAAATATTTCTCTGAAAAGGTGGCATTTGGAGACTGGAACAAAATGCTGAGTGCATCGACTATCTGAAAAAGAAATACATTTAGTGCATTAAACATGACCGAAAAAGTGGATTGGATCCTATACCTTCCCATACTTTGAAGACATGAATGCCGTATTGTGTAAGAATCAGAATCAATCAGTCTAACACTGTGAAAAACTCCTTTTCCACAGGATATGACGGAATAGTTACACACGTCTATTCACACAGGATTAGTATAACCTGAGGTTATTTGTACGACTTTTATGACAGAAGGATTTACAGGAGTGAGTTGCAGTAGTCCAGTCTCAGAACAAGCACCTGTGCGGCCTGTGTGAACAGAAGTGGATGAATCCTGCTGATGTTATACAGAAATCATTATGAGCATGAAACATTAGCAGTGCAAGAAAAAAAGGACAGTTGATTGTCCATGGTTACCCCAAGGTTGCGTGCAGTGACTTTACCCTTGGTCAGAGACTTGTCCAAGAAGATCACAAAATCCTAACATTGGGCTGAATGATGATGATCTGTTATCCATGAGGAGATGGCCGCCAGACATGCTGAGATCTGAGCAGAAACATGAGCGTCTGAGGGAGGGAAGCAGAGGATGACTTGAGTGTCATCTGCATAGCAGTGGTTTGAGAACCCATGCGAGGATATGACCTCACCAAGAGATAGAGGGAGAACAGAAGAGGACCAAGCACTGAGCCTTGTGGGACACCAGTGGAGAGTCATTGTGGAGCCACTCCATGTCACATGAAATGACCAACCTTCCAGGTAGGAAGCAAACCAAAAGTGGTTAAGTGTGCTGATAAAGCGAGAAAGAAAAAAAGAAAGAAAGAAGCCATACAGTTTGTTAATTAGAAGTAAGTACCTTTGGTAGACTTTGCTGATAAAAGAAGGAAGGAAGTGGAAGGAAGATAGAAATGTATATTATTCCTTTTATAACAAAGCAATTTGTCAAAATTAGAAATTTGAGTGTATTAATCAATGATACGTAAATCTTTTTTTATCCATTTATTTTATGTTGGGGAATGTACTTAAAAATGGTTAGTTCCTGTTCTCACTTGAGCTATAGCAGCTATAAACCCTCATTCCCTCACAGCCTCTCTTGAAGGTAATAGGAAATAACACAGCTTGACCAAGAAACCACCAAGTCGTCCTGTGGCCAACAACTTACTGGCACTGGAAACTCCTTCCAAAAATATTAAAGATCTCCTTACAG
Source organism: Parauchenoglanis ngamensis (assembly GCA_030014255.1). Lineage (NCBI taxonomy): Eukaryota > Metazoa > Chordata > Actinopteri > Siluriformes > Auchenoglanididae > Parauchenoglanis > Parauchenoglanis ngamensis. The sequence continues at coordinate 2,248,360 of JAQMYM010000019.1, forward strand.
AATACTTCACCATATAAACAATTAAATGATTAAATAATATTTTTAGCAGTTTATTATTATTATTAAACGATAACGTATTAGAACAAGCTCAATAATAATGTCAGAGCTGCTACTATAGAAAGTAATCGACACCTTCTGACCAGTCAGATTGGAGAATGTGGTATAAATACTGTTGATGCCTTGTTTTTAATTATTTAACTTTTTACTTACCGCCTGCAGTGTCGTTTATGTGAAATCAGTCACATGTAAAAAGGAGGGGGTTTATGCTATTGGAATCCAGATGAGAGAAACAGTAACACACACACACACACACACACACACCCTAGTCAGGAGAACGCTTGTTGTACTGGTATTTTGATAGCTTTATCTCCAGTCAAGTAGAAGCACAACCCTTGAAGCTCCTAGATGGGCGGAAGATTCTCCTTTCCAAACGGCATGCTTTTTTCCCCTTATTTTGTGAGATAATACCTCCGGTTTATTGGATTTCCAACCATTTCATCGAGCTCAATCTGCCTTTTTAAGGTGAAAAGAAGGGGGGAGAAAAAAGACGGCATTGAGCAGCAGCGCGTTTGTTCACAGCATTGTGCTTGATGCAATGTAGGTCAGTGTTCTGCAGCGGCGAAGATAAGACTCGTCGAACAAGTGTTGTGTGTACTTACAAGCAAATATCTGTCAAAATAGCAATTGACAGATCTACACAAACGTGTGGTTTTTTTTGGCTGCTGAAGAGTTCCTTCGTCATTAGCATTAAAAACAACAAAAACAAAAAAAAAAAGGCAGGCCAGAGATTTGGGCCTATCTGGCACGAGTGGCAGCAAAGCCGGCCTGGCCCAGGTTGTTATCTGTTCTGCACAGAGGTGCAGCTGTTTAGCAAATGGATTTGTTGATTTTTAAAGGGAGATGACAGGAGGGGGGGAGCCAAAATATCAGATACTGACAACTAACCTCCTGAAATGTGTGCGTTTTTTATGCGAAACATTACCTATTGCTTTTGAGAGGTCACATTATTTTTGGAAATGGCATTAGATGTAAAAAAAAAAAAAAAGAAAAAAAAAGAGCATGTAAAGATGCTTATTCACCCCGTTTCCAGATTTTTCCTTTCTTCACCTTCCAGTCTCCTGAGGGTTGGGGACACGACCGCACGAGTGGCCCAGCGAGGCTGCACACTTCGGCTAGGGCGCGGATACAGCTGGCAAGGGTGATGCCTTTGTCTGAAGCCATCCTATCCCAACACACACATGCACACACACACACGTGGAGGAATTCTGGGCTACAGAAGAGTCCCAAAGGGGTAGGGAAGATGGCCCCCAGCCACTGAGGCTTACTGGGTAACTGCCTTCATTGATGTTCTTCTTCTCTCTCTTCCTCACACACGCACACACACTCTCTCTCTCTCTCTCTCTCCCTCTCTCTCTTTCTCTCACATGACTCATGCCCATTAGGAACACAGGGCACACATTTTAATCTTTCCTCATCATTTTCAATAGCACATGCTATGATGTAACACAGGAAATCTGATTACTTCAAGAATTTTTAATGATGACATCAACATTATATCAAATTATGACAATACAATTCCTTTATTATTTATTACTACATTCAGAAATGTACAGTAGTTCACTGATAACCCCTTATTCTTAACTTATTATTTAAATGTTGTGAACATTTGTGAAAATGGCTTTAACAATCCTTTCAAAAATCCCCCAAAAAAGCACAAGTATGTTTAGCTTATGTTAGCTAGCTTCCTAGCATTACCACTGATGACTTCTGAGAGGATTTATATTTAGAAGTCAAGTCAGGTTAACACTTGTTAGTTGGCTGCATAGTGTTAGCGGTGAATGTTTAGAATATGACTACAAACCCTCTCTGAAATCCTGTCAGGTTAAATCATGAGCTAGCCAACTATGGTTAGCAGTGAGGATTAGGAAGGTTTGACTTAAAAATCCTCGGATATTCAGGTTAGTTTAGCATGTTAACTGGCACACTTTAGAACTTTACTGTTAGGAATAAATATTATGAATATAACCTAAAATTGCCTCAGAAATTCTGTCAGGTTAGCTGATGTTAAACAGCTAGCTGGTGTTAGCAGTGAATGTTCATGAAATCCTCAGAAATCCTGTCAGTTTAGTAAAAGTTAGCCAGCTAGCTAGTGTTAGCAGGGCATGTTTAAATGAATAGAAATTAAATCTTGTCAGGTTAGCATATGTTAACCAGGAAGCTATTGTTAGAAGTGAATGTTTATGAATTTAACCTAAACCTGTCAGGTTAGCATAAGTGAGCTAAGAATGGCTGTAAAAGTTTTGCACATACAAATATGTCACTCCTTGTGCTAGTTTGTTGTTCCTAGCTGGCTAGCATTTCTAGTAGGTTTTAAGCTTAATGATATAAAATCCTCTTAGAAATCTTGTCTGGATAGCTTATGTTAGCTAACTAAAGTTAGTAGTGTATTTCATGAAGAATATTTGGCAATATATCTTACAAATCCTGTCAGGCTGGTAAATCCTAGCTTGTTAACAAATTATGTAAAAATACACGAATGCCAATGAAATCCTTCTACGTCGACGTATAAGGATTCCGTTAGACAATTATAATACTGTGTTGCATGAACATGTATTTAAGCATCATATTTTTATTCATAATATTGATCACTTGCCCCTACTTTGACAAACAGCATTGAAGTGCAACTCTTCAGGTTGAAGCAGTAAATAAAGCACAGACTCTTAAATTACATTAAGTTCGGTAACTTGTATTTTCTAAAGAAGCGCCAGTGGGTTATTTAACAGCGTTTCAATAATAGAAGTCTTTTGATTTATTCGTTTATGACATTTTTCTTCTTCCCCTCATTCATTTCCGCGCCTCCTTTCATTTCATTAATCTATTGAGTGGGCGTCCAAACTAACAATTAAGCTATTGTAGAGGGAAAAGAAAGCCGGAGGAGATGCCGTCGACAGTGATGATACTCGGATATCGCTGTGCTGCAGTCACGACTCCACTGCTTAACCCTGAAACACACACACTCCAAAAAATAAATAAATATATATATATATATATTTGCAAGATAAGCAAAATTCACTCACTAGAGTCTACGCCACCACAAATTCAAATAGAGCAATTCATACTAAATAAAGATTTTTTAAAGTTTATCTCTTCAAACATGTAGCCTCAGGGACCCTGGTTTTTATCCTGAGCTCAGATTATCATCTGCATGGAGTTTTGCACGTTCTTCATGTCCGTATTCCTGCCTTAAAACCTTTATTCCCAGGATAGGTGACATTTAACAGCTACTCAGTGTCCCAAACCATCTTAAATATAATGACGCAACTTCAGGCTGAATGTATCAGTACCAGATCAGTATTTATACATCAATTTAATGTGATGTTTGTTATAAATAATAATAATAATAATAATAATAATAATAATAATAGAATGTAATCTCAGGTGTTGTTTTCTTTATAGTTATGGCTACCAAGTAAACTACAGTATTGAAACTAGTGACATTTATGTACATCACTGTTACTATAGAAACAAACGCTTCACTCTGGCTGGCTACGTGCGTCACTTTCACGTAACTTCTTTCAGGTTACGTATCGTATGAAAAAGGTTTGGCGTGGCTTGAGAGTTGCACGATGCAATTAACTAATAATAAAAACTAAAGCTGACATGAACATCTAATAAAGCTATTTACATTAGCTGTGTACTAAGAAGTTCATGTTTACAATCTTTTAAGCTTTACAAATTCTGCTTTGCTTGGACAGACTGAAGACGACTAGCAGATTTATTTTTTAAAACATAAAAAGTAATCATGCTTTTATGAGTAATGAGTGTACTTTGTGTACTGTTTCTCAAGAGTAATGACCAAAAAACATCAGATTTTATATGCGTTAAATAGTATCTTGTTACTGCTTTTAAGGACACTTTTTGTACTTTTTGTCTTGGTTCAGTAGCGTGGCCTGTTCAAATTAGAGTTGAACAGTAAAAAATGGTTTTGTGTGTAGTCTAAAAACAACCGTAGATTTGAGAATTAAATTGGAAGTAAGCATTTAGGTGTCTAGTTTGAATATGGCCATAATATCAGGAGCCTTTCTGAAAATCCAATGATCAGAGCATTAGTTGTTGCATTTCTAAAATCTGCAAAAGTACAAAATCTGTCTAATGGCTAAAAGCTAGCAAAGCCTCCACTTGTGTCTTTTTTTTTTGGCCTGAGCTGCACTTTCACAGATGCCACCTGTCCACAAGTCTTCCCACTACCCACTGTGCCAAAAATATCAGGCCGGAAATTAGGGGAGGCAATCTATTATTTAAAGGAACAAGTGACAGATTCATATGCTGCGGCAACAGAAGCGGTCACGTTGCAGGTGAGAAATAAAGAAGTCTTGATACATATATATATATTTTTTTAAATAATGGCATTTATGACCAATCTGACACAGCAAGGCATGCAACAACCTGATGCAAGGGGCAAAACTCTGGCTGGTTGTGGCGTGGAGGTGGAACGGAGGTGGAGTCGTCCATCAAACTCCGCGTAAAAGTCAAGCTTTTAAAATAGTATGTTTGGCCTTTGGCACTCTGCAGCTGTGCCACATAATGACTTTATCACAAAGACAATGCAAAACAAACACCTTCAAGCCACTCTATTAGACAACACTTACAGTTTTTTTTTCTCTTAGTGGGAAGGGAGGGGGTCTTAATTACCCTCTCGCTGGAGTGAGCTTTAACAAGGGAGCCTCCTTTGCTCTCCAGCGTGTGTGAGAGTGTGTGGTTTATTCGTGTAATCAGGGAGCGGCTGGAGACGCGGAGAGCGGCTGGATTAGCTCCTCATCGGCAAGTGAAGTGTTTAACATGGCACATGCGACGGGTTCGCGCACACACCACACACGCGAGCGCACAAACACTCATTGTCATTAATTTGATTTGCTTATCGTCCCCTTCTCCCTCCTTCGCAGGGGCCCTTTAGAAGCTCTCCATCCTGCTTTCGCCCAGCCCCTCCGATCAAATGTCGGCGCTAATTACGGCGCCCGCTGCTCCACGTTTACCAGCTTAAAACCAAAAAGAGGACTTAAATTAAGATGAAGAATTGGGAAATGTTTCCAGTCAGAAGAGCGATTGATTTTGCAGGCCTCCCAGTCCTAAAGGATTCCCACAGATTTATCCTCATATTTCCGGATGCCTCGGCCTCGTCGATCCCGAGGGGGATGCGGAAGCAGCTTGCATGCAACGCTGCCAAAAGAATTTATTAGAGCAAATGGTATCGTAAGCCCTATGGAAGGCATACCTTATGTGGAGATTTAAAAGATATTAAGAGAATAGCAGAACCCAGAACGCAGGTGTGTTGGGTAATAGCCATTGTCTCGTGTCTGGATGAGACAGGGATCGGTGCCAGCGAGAGAGCGCAGGATGGGACTGCAGTTCACGGTTGAACGGGTTGAAATTCCCCAGTGTTCCTCCCCATCGTTGAGCCATCATTGCTTACATCACATACGTGAATACGTTTGTCCACGCTGTGTTAATGTGGTGGAGCAATAAGGGCGAATCCAATGCTCATAAGACGAAGCAGCATTGTCGATAGGCCTCGGCGGCCTTGGGATCTCACGATTACAAATGTCATTAGTTAAAGCCGATGTTTTCCCATCACGGTGGGAGTTTCATTGCATTTGATTGGTCGTGCTGCACCAGCCGTAATGAGAACCACACACACAGGCGGCGATCTCAGCATCCTGCAAATGAGTCTGCTCTCTTGCTAGAACATTCCGAGGGCCGTAACGACAAGCCCAGCTGCCTGAACGGCGTCGCCGCAACCCACCCGCCTTTTTAGCAGAGCGCTTCGGGTACTGTGCAATATCGACGTCTCTTCCTCATTATGCTAAAACATTATTCCATGTGTAACACCTGCAGAATAAATTTGGCAGTCAGATTTGCTGGGGATGATCAAACATCACTGAAACACTGTCATTATTTCTACCTCAAATGACTAGGTGTTTTTTTTCCATTATCAATCCAACTGGAAGTAAACTTCATTTTATAGGTTTCATTTACTCCGTTTGCTGAACGCGTGTCAGAAAATGCTAAATCACACCCGAGCAAACCTGATTCGAACAAAGGCTCATTGAGTTTACTTCTGGATAAGACAATGCTTCACTAATGCGCCATTGTTCTCTTTCATCTTATGAGATCACATGGTCATAAAGATTACATGGCCGTCTTGACACGAACGATAGAGTGACGATGAGGGGGATCACCTACTGTGCTTTTCCCATCTGGAGGAGAGAATAAACACTGTTCATTTAGCCTAGCAAAGGTAGCCTCATGCTCATAAGCTAGATAAAAAGAAATGAGAGGTAATGAATTGCGCCTCCCTGGATATGATTGTGTAATGGCCGTAATCAGCCCGTCCCGAGCTTTGCGAATACACCCGGCCTCAGCTGCAAGTCCTGCTGTTTGATGGACAATATTCTTGGAGCTCTGTCAATGCTGGAACGTTCCAGCGCTTTGCTCCTCGCCGCCTTAACGTTATCGGGTAACGCACACTGCCATTCAAATCCACAAACGTCATGAAAGGGGCTAAACAATGCAAAAAAAAAAAAAAGAACCCTTTAAGTGTTGCTGTTTAATGTTGTTACGGCAGCATGTCGAACGAAAAGCAAACCCCTACACAAGACCTCAAGGTACAGCGGAGAGACGACAAAAAAAAAAGAGGGGGTGAAGAAAAAAGGCGAACAGCGGAACAACGGCTCCAGCCATCCCGGCTGACAGCTTTTAGAGCCAGAGATTTGTGCACATTAGTCACACATTTTAGGGAGAAGGTGGGTTTCTAAAGTGCATTGACGGGGATTACAGTTCTATCCGTTCCTGTCTTTCTTCCGTTCTAAGGCCTTCAGGGTTGCTGGGAGGTTTCGCAAAATAAAGGAAGGCAGGAAGCTTTTGTTTGAATTGTATTTTGCCTTCTGGAATCAAATTTCATTCGGAATTAAGGCACTGCGTCTATGATTAATATTCTCACAATTCAACTATAAGCACGATTCAGAAGTTTCTATTATCTAGCGAGATATTAATGTAGTTAGCCAAGAAGTAATAAGAAACGTGAATAGGCCTCACAAACATCAGGGATTAAGAGGAGGTCTTTGTATATTCATACCAATGAGGATTTGAATAAATTTGCTCTATTGAGTTAGTGATACATTGTAATCAGAGTTTAGCTGCAATGATACGTTTTTTAAAAAAAAAAAGTTGAGAAAAATCAGAATTCAGACCTCTATAAGCACAAATAAGCCCAATTATTCTAGTTTATTCGATTTAAATGTAAGCTTTGGTCTTCTGTATGACTCCTTGCATGTGAAAGTCTGTATAATATAAAGTAAAATGATACAATAAAAAGTGTATTTATGGATTTTGTAGCTGTAATTAAAATGATTAAAGAAAATTAAAAAAAAAAGAAAGAAAGAATGCAGAGACATATGTATGTAACTCACTTTATCCAATTTTTTTTCCATGTATTTCAGAAGTCAATTTTTAAATAGATGAAGGCAAAATTAATGCAGATTGCCTACTTAATAGAAGTCATTTATTTTGCATTTTTTGGGTTGCCTTTCAAGGAAAGCAATTTCCACTGAAATAAAATGAGTTTCCCAGGCACCTGTTTGCACATCCAGAGGTGATCATGTGATCATTAAAACTCAAATTCATAAAACAAATATTCAGATATAAGATAGGATGAAACTGCAGATAAACCTACAAGACCTTGCTGTTCAGTGTTTTGCCGTCATAAATTTCTCCATCCTTATTATCCGATCAAAAAGACATCCCACTTTTTTTTTTATTGGAACGATAAAAATTATCAAAAGACACTGCGAATCGGTAGAAGTGCTGTAAGCCTAAACAACCTTTTCTACAAAAAATGCCGAAAGCCCAATATTAGTGTTTTTAACAAAAGCTTCAATCCCCACTGCAGCATTCACATTTCAATGTATCAGAGGATTAAAATGCAGATGAAATAGTAACAGTGCGATCCCCTCAGGACCCCCTCCCTCGTTCCTTGACTGCACCTTTGTTCTGAAGGACTGACGGAAAAGTAGGTGGTGGTGGTAAAGGAGGAGGAGGAATTAATTTTTGCCCTCTGGGAGAAACAAATGCAGCATCCTAAGTTTGAACGGATCCTTAAATCTCTTTCTGATTGGCACTGGAAATGAGGAGAGAGAGAAAAAAAAAGAGAGAGAGCAGAGAGGAGTGAAACAGAGAGCAAGAGTGAGAGAAAATACACAAAAATGTACAACTTGGTTCAGCAGCATGCTTCAAATAGACATTAGCATACAGTAGAATCATACATTTGTCTCAAGATGCATTTTACTTTACATAAGCACCAGGGTCAAAATCATATTTTTCTTTTTATCCCCCCACATACCACATGCATTTAAACAGCTATCCAATATCTTCTGATAGCCACCTTCTAACTTGTCCTCAGATTAGTGACGTCAATGGATGCTCAGGTTCTATAGGTAAATCTAAGATGATCACATCTTTATGTTTGAATGCAGTAATGTTGCTCACAACAATAAATCTGTGCATCTGTTCAATATGACTGCACCATGATTTTACAGCCATTTACTATCCAAGTAAATCTTATTATTTTAATGTTACAGATTATAGTCATACTTTGCACAAAAGGTGCAAAAATCACAAAATGTCTTTGCATACTTTAGGTATGGGAAGAATTGTGTAAATGTAATTAGTACTGAAAACACACTTAAACTAAGGTGTTATACAGTAAGTAAGGAATAAAACATCTGCAGGTGCAGGAAAATAATCAACGATAAGGTGGTGAGTTACTGTTCATATTACATTTATACCACAGCAAAGTGCTGAAGCACATAACCAAAAAAAAAAAAAAAAAAAGTTTTCTGTCCCCAAAACTCTTGACATCAACGTGCATACATTGTTATTTGATAAACCACACTCATTTTTAATTGCGTGCATTAATTGTGTGTCAACAGTACAAGTCCTTTTAAATATGCTGTTACTATAGAAAGGACAATGGATTGATATAAATGTGATTTAAGGCACAGCCCACATTACTATCATAGCTATGTGACTAAAGAACATTAATCAACACCTTTCAACCAATCAGCCGATTCAGCAATTCCTCGACTGCAGGGTACAGACTAGAAACAAAAAGCAAAGAAACATAAATTAATGAGAGATAGATTTATTTCCTATTAATTGTGGTAATCATCAACTTTTATTTCTGAGCCGAAAGAAAAAAAAAATGCGAGGGAAGGCAGAGGGGCAAAGCAGAGATCACCCGAAATGACTGACTATATTGACAGATGAATTTGAGCATAAAGTCCCCCGGCAACTGCTCAGTTCGTGTGTCAACACGGTTCATTCCACTTAGTCCCTGCACCCACAATGCTTAGCTCATATTTTAATCTGGTTTCATCAGCCTGGCAGTGTTTCACCCAAGTCAAGCTGTCATGTTTGGTTCATAGTTCATCCAGCTTAATGATCTATGTGATATGATGATGGTACAACCAGCCTGATTCGCGTCAACCTTGACCATAGCTTCTTACATTTCTGCTGCTATGGAGTCGATTAGTTCAATGAGAATATAGCCCTTGCCTATTGAAAACATGTCTTGTGCTATCGTTTTTCTGAGAAGTCTAGTTGCTCTGCAAAATGCAGACCTGCTACATTACTTCAGCTACTTCATCATCCACTTTCATGAGCTTTGGGTTTCTCAGTAACACCAGGCAGGTGCTGGCTTATATGTTGATTTCCTGTAAATATTGACCTTCTGGATGCTCTCCCAATTCACTCCCTCTTCCTTCCTTCCCTCCCTCCCGCCCTCATTCCCCCTCTTCCACCCTCCCTCCCTAGGCTCCTTGCCCGAGATGCACCAACTCCCGAAGGCAAACGGTGAAATCGTTAGCACAAGGTATCATCTTCGGCTCTCTCCCATGCCCAGCTACACCCACCAGGGCATTGTGGGTAGTGTACAACTGTTGCGAGTGGGTGGCACATCTGTTCCCTGGGACAGCTCATGCCCTGAGGGTTGCCCGCACCACAGCTATCGTTTCACATGCTCTGCTAATAACTGCTCTGATATTCCACCTTTAAATGGGGACAAAGAGCTAGCACAGGCTGCGGGATTGTCTGATCAGAGATGCGGCGCTGTTAATAGCACAAGTATTAAGGGCCGAGCACCTCTCTATTTTTCCATCTGGCATGCTTTACTCAGGCGACGGGTTAAGTACTTTAAAAAAAACATGCATTATGGAAATGGAATATATTAAGAACAAGCACCGTCTTGTTAGCGATACCATATGCACATGGTGAAGATTAAACGCTGTTCCTGCGGCATTTGTGAAAAACAATCCACTTCCAGAACTGGTGGGAATGCCCTAACTAAAACTCTTGCTGAGTGGGGCAGTTCGAGACCATCGTCCAAACCCTTGCGGCAGATTTGTAGCGTCCAGTTTAAGACAGGGTTACACATATGTTTCGAGCCTTGTGCATTCTTTTATCATGTCACCACTCAAGGCACTCTTTTCCTCCAGCTTTTCGGCAGAAATTGGAGCAAGGTAAGTTTACTCAAAACTTGAAGGTGTGTGTGACCATGACTTGACTCTGTTGGATAGAACCAATGAGCTTGGACAGGAGAGGGCGGGCAGAGAGCGTCAAGGATGAAAGATGGAGTCTAATCCTCCACATGTGGCTGATTTTTTCCCCCACTTTTTTAAAGGAAAGCCAACTGGATCCGTTCGTTAGACTTCAGGCCAAGGGCTCCAGGAAAGCGTCGCTGGGAGCCAAAGCACACAGTGTGAAATGAGGAGCTTGGGCTCGAATGTGCTTTTGTTTATCGGAAAAATGCACTCTAAGTGGGATTGGCAGTGGAGGGCCCAAAACTCCGTAAGTCATATAGATTTGCGCCGACCGGAGCAGCCGAGGCTTGAGGCGCAGGCGGCCTAATCTTAACTCCGGCACAAAGCAGGAACAGCGGGGTCAATCCAAAGTAAAGAAATTTGGTGGCAAGTTGAGTCATTGCTGGAGAGACAGAGGAAGGATTCAGAGGAGGACGCTAAATCACAGTAGGCCATACAAAGTCTTGGGAATTGGGGACGCAGATTTCTGGGCAAGTGCACAGCCGACAAAATGCCAAGGACTGATCAAATCTCAAACAATAGCTGCACTTTTGTACTTGATAGAGCTGTGGGATCCAAGCAAACTATTTCACAAGGCACATGCCACCCAGCTACATCATTGCCTTCAAAGCAACACAAAGTCTGAGGAAAGTTAGCAGAACAAGCCCCTTACAAACTGCCTGCATTGTCAATTTAACTGTTAAATGTATATTATTTTCATCATAAGACAGGACATATTAGAACGTAGGCGGATCCTTTATCAAAAGCTCCATGGGAATGTCCTTAATAAGCATTGAATTTGTAAACCATGGTAGCTGAAGCTATGGTTGTCTGATGCTTTATTCTTTGTCTTTTTGTCCCCCCCCCCAAAAAAAAAAACCAGAAGAAATCGGCAACGATATTTGCATTAAAGTGGGGCAACACTACTTGCAATGCTCACATCTGGAAATGAATCAGCTTTTCGCTTAGCTTTTCAGTCTTTCACAATCGTTTTCACATTAGCACGACTCGTTCTTGTGTGGAATCCAGTGAAATCAACTTTTTTCAACTATATGCAATTCCTGTTTTATACACAACCTGAAAGCTGAACTGTAAAAAGTGTTTACCCTCAATTTCAACCCCTCTTATAACCTCTTATAATCAGTACACATCTATAAAATTCACCAACCATTGTTTTCTATTAGAACGGAAACTCCATTACAGTATAAACTAGACATGAACAGCTGTGGCCTTCAAAGACTTAATGTACTAACACTCTCTATATATAAAGCCTAAGTTGTAGGTTTTCCAATGTTAAGAGCTGCATGATGAATATTTTTATTTCAAGCCAGATTGGCCTTTGATTTTTAGGAGGATATTTTTAACACGCCAATCAAGTTCCTAAACATCAATACTCATTTCCAAAAGTTCCAACATTTACGAGCTGGCATTTGACGGAAGGCGTGTCGAGCGTTACCTCAGACAGATTGTTGATTTTGCCATCCGTCTCCCCCTCATAAGATCTTGCTCTTCTTAAATGAGTGTGTGTTAAGTGAGCAGGCAGGCGCTTGCTGCCTCTCAATGCGACGTTCCATGAAGTGTTGGGGCGCACGCCACCAGATGTATGTCTAGACATCGATCCTTATCGCGTCAGGGAGGAAGCAGCAAAGTGTGTGTGTGTGTGTGTGTGTGTGTGTGTGTGTAAGCCTGATCTCTGGTGCCAGCTGCTTGCTTAAATTGCCTTGTTTTACAAACAAACCGACTCTGGGAACTTTCACACTGCTAAATGTGAAGGGAGGAACGCATGGCTGAGCCTCATAACGGCCCTGGAAATGTGAAAGCAGTGGAAATCAATGACTGTGATGCGTTTCATGAGGAAAGAGAAAAGAAATGTGATGCTTTTCTGGTGTGTGAAACCTAAAGAATGAACACGAGGTCAGCGCTGAGATAAACTGCTCTGAAGTTCTCCCTTATTCTTCCTCTTAACAAGATGTCTAGAAAAAGATAACAACAAAAGTGAAGTTAAAGCCAAAAATCACTTGCGCTTGAGAAGTGAACCCAGGAAGACAGACGTCACTTTAAAAGTTGAATGCTAAAAGAAATGCTTTTAATGGGTAAAAAAAAAAAACCCACAAGAAGTATCTTAGCAAGACAATTAGACAGCAGCTGAAACAAGTGGAGGGTGTGAAGAAGGCTACGCAAATAGACACCTACTATTGTTTAAATAAGTGTACCAATTTGAGTGATTAAAAGCCAAAGGCAATATAGAACAGGATATTGTTGGAAGGATTTAAGCCGCTGAAGAGTAAAAATACCAGGAAATGCTTTTCCATTCTTCAACTGTCTAGTTTCAGTGGGCCCATTATAGCCTCAGATTCCTGAGCTTGGTTTGATCTTGGTACATTCTGATTGCTTTTCTGCTCACCATGGTTGTAAAGAGTGCTTATTTGAGTGACCACTTATCAATGCATTTCTGCCACAAAATTGCCTCTCACTGGATCTTTTTTCCTTTCACTTTTAACTCTCGGGACTGGTGTGAATGTCAGAAAATCAACAGTTTCTGAAGTACTCAAACCAGCCCACCTGGCACTATCAACCATGCCAAGGCTGGTGTCACGTTTTCTTCCATTCTGATGTTTAAGGTTAACATTAACTGAAGCTCTTGACCTGTATCTGTATGATTTTATGCATTGCGCTGATGCCACATAATTGGATCTCTTATTTTTACACCTAGAAATTACACCATATTTAACCTCTTTAGATGCACCAGTGTCTAAAATACACACTAATGAGCTGACCTTTTATTTTCCTACAACATTTCCCAAAGCGTATAAACTGTGTAGGGTAACACTTGACACTTAATTAGTTGGTTTAATACAACGTGTCAGAGTTTAGCATACCAAACCAGAAGGTACTAACATTAGCATCAGCAAGCCAACCATGCTTTGACTAATCGTACTCTGTAGAATTATCACACAAATGTAACTCTGGCTTTGAACAGAAATAAATGTGGCAGTAAGCGTGAATGCTGGTTGAAATTAATCTCCGTTATCCTGTAGCTCTTTTCATGTTTCTCCATCTTTCTCTTGCCTTTCTGTCACTTCAGCTCTATGTACTTCCATCAACACTCTCAATCTCCATCGTTAGATCTCTCATCTTAAAGACCATCTCTCTATTTCTACCTTTCTCCATATCCAGCATCATTCATCCATCTCCAGTTCCATCTCTCTAGTTCTCTGCAGCATTTTCCATCTCCTTAGCCTGCTTCTCTCTCTCTCCATCTACCCATCCTCCTATAGTTCTCTCCATCTTCTCAAACCTCTCTCCAGCTGCACCTCTATTATCCTTCTGCACCTCTCATGTCCATTTTCAGTGTCTGTTGATACGTCTCCTTATAGTACTTCTAACATTTCCACCAATCTCCAGCACTCCAAAATCTCACCTTTTCCATTTTTCTTCACCCCCATCATGGTCTGTCACCTTAATCACTATCTCTCCATCTACCTTTCTCCATCCCCCATGTTCTCCATTTTTCCCCCATGTGTCCTCATCTCCAGGTGTCTTAGTTCCTCAAGTTCTAAACATGACCTTCAGCAGTCTCAATCTCTGTCATCAGCAGCTCTTTCACCCTCCATCTTCAGTTCGTTGCATCTCCATCCCCAGCTCTCTCTTCCCCATCTCTTATGGTCTTCATACAGCTCTCTCCATCCTCAACTACAGCTCTATCCATCTCCAGATGTCTCCATCCCATTGTCCAGTTCTCAATATGTTCCTCCAGCTCTCTACATCTCCCGCAGCACTTTTGATCTCTTTGGAGCGCTTTCAATCTCCATCTTTAGCTATTTACATCTCCATCTCTCTAGGTCTACCTTTCACAATCTCCAGCTTCCATTTCCAGTTCCCTACACCCCCCACCCCATCACCAGCTCTGTTCATCTCCCTGCAGCTTTTCTCAGCAGGAGGCTGGCCGTCAAGCGACTCGAGGCCTCGGGCTGCACTCTGTGTCAGTAGATAGTGCAGGAGGAGAGCCTGGGCAAGCCGGAGGGGGCGAATCACAGGAGGCAGGTCTCGCCAAGACCCACACTCTCTTGGCATTTTGGCAGGGTGGAGTGGCATGGCGAAATGATCCAATTTAAGCTGGTTTGGGAGCGCATGAGATTGCTCAAATATTGATGCTCTTGAGCGCAGGAAGGCCGCGTCGCTGCTCTGGAGATCACCACTTGCAGAGATCCTCAAATCTATTGAGAGGGCCAGCTGGCGGGCAGCAGAACCAGGGTGGGTCTGACCAATAGGATGCCCACTTTGGTGCCTTTTTCCTAAAACCTGTTAACTCTCCATCTTAGAGATTTCCAAATACTCCATGGTACAGTGACAAAGATTCGGGTCAAAATCAAATTCTAATGAGGAGACCATAGAAAAGCAACAATAATACCAGACATCAACTTGTCTCTGAAAAGGCATACGTAGGCATATAAAGGAGCAGCCAATCTCATCCGTCCATCTGAGCTACTCTTATTTCCCCTATGTTTTAACCTATTTCCTCCCCTCGAAAAAAAAAACACAGACCTGATTTAATCTGCTCTATAAATGACTAATGCCCAGTACACTCTACGCTCTGACATTATTGATGTTGATGATGATGAGGACCACTGTAATAATTGCCTTTAATGCGGTTATTGCTATTACTGTTATTATTACTGCTAATGAAGGAAATGCCGGCCCACATCGCCCCGGCAGAAATTTCACCATGGAAATAAATGAAAAAATGCCTTTATTGGATTACACTAAAAGCAATTCCAAATAAATGGGCCTTGAATACGTCTCTGTGAGATGAACATCGCAAACATGTAATTTCATTGTGCTGGGAGCAAGGGCACAGAACTCAGCAAGACACACAACAAGGCAGCATTCTCTGATCTTGGCTTGAGAAACACTGCAGCTCCTGATGGAAAGAGAAGGATGATTATATATGTTCCTGCACAGATTAGATGAATATTAGCTCACACATTTGAATTACTTCTATATTTAAATAACATGCGTGCATTTAATATGTTGCTAGTGCAAATCATTTCGTTTATATTTATATAGTCAATGCTTATCTTTGGAAAAAAAACCTCAAGTGAATATTTTTGATATAGAACTCCTAATCATTTTTTTTCTCAGCACTGTAAAATCTCCATGTTGTTTAATTAAGTGGTGTTCGCAATCGGTCTATGGCATTAATTCTGCTGAGTTAGTCATAACACTTTTAATGAGGCCCATCTGAGCTCCAAAATACTACTACAACAGCTAATATCCCAGAGTCTTGCACTCTGAGTGCAGAAACCGAGGCCCTGTGAGAGATTTTAAAGCCCAAAGAAATGAACGCACTGTGAAATCTCTTAACAATTAGAGTGATCCACACTTTTTTTTCCCGAACGCAGATTGGGAGAGGATGCAGCACCATGATTCTGTCAATGTTGATATTGCCGTGAATCAATATTAATGGTTTGGTAACACGTTTCACGGGGTGCGGCATGAATAATTCTACCTGATGTTTTCGTTGATGAGACCGTGTCATTAAATATTGCAATAAGAAGTTTTTTTGGAGAGAGTTTGTACAAGTTGGCATTAGCATGCTAATAGCCTGGCTAATAAGCCATTCTGTTTAGCTAGTGCAGCAAGATTCCTTGCGCATTTCTATCACACATCTTGTTAGGTAATGGAGAAAAAAAAACGAAAGCCCTGAATCTCCAAGCCCTAACCCACACTTTTTTAAAGATACTTGGTCCCTTTACTGCACTTTACGCTTAATTGATTCTTTTTTGCTTTAGTCAGTTGATTCGTATAATCATAAACGCTACCATCAGTATTTCTTTATGCTGACTTTTCTTATCCATAGTTTGCTTTCAGATTGTCACAACTTTGGGTATTTGTTTTTCTTGCACATTCATTTGGTATTCATCTAGCCAACTTGACTTCCAACGCTGAAGAACGCTGGACACAGAGAACTGTTAAAATATCAGACAACTTTCTTAATCTTTCCCAAATATCATGGAAACACTGATGCATACAATGCAACAATATAGTGCTTGAGGTTATATTTTTTAATATTTGGATAAGTTTTTGGTTTATTCTGACAAAACAGTGCACAAAATTTTTTTTAGTGTAATCATAATATTTATATTTACTACAAGCAGCTCCTAGCATGTTTTTTCTCAGTTAGCCGAGTCAGCGTTCTAGCAATAACCTCCAATGCTCTAGCTACTTTGATCACAGCTCTTAAAATCTGAACGTTGCTAGCAATAAAAACAAATCTCAAATATTTTTTATTTCATTCTAGTAAGGAAAATTTGCCAAAAGATTCTTCTCACCAATGCACGTCCTTTTATATGTCTCATGAACACTTTCTAACTACTTCCTGTGCCTCGGCCACGCCTCCTAATCATTGTGTTCACCTGTCTCTAGTTGGCCGTAAGCATTTCTTGTTGTGTGTCTTCCTGTGAAATACTGAATAATTCCAACAGGAACATATTTAGGCATTTTAGTTTTAGTTTTAATATTGTTTGTCTTTGTTTACCTGTCCAGGGACTGCAAATGGAAATTAAAAGCTAATAGCTAAATCTGGTGCAGAGCATCTTTTATAATTTCTGGGTTTATTTATTTTTTAATACATGGTCCATGACAAAGAAACTTAAAACTTTTAAGGCAAATCTCCATTGAGTTGTACTTCAGTAGTAAAGGCTTTGATAATATGGTATTTTTGTGTTTTATACGAACATATTGTTTTATCCATGTAACTACCTTAAATACAGATTTGTTAAGTCATATAGAGCCATATAACCGATTTTAGCTTTATTATTCTACCACGTATTAGTCAGAAGTCCAAACGAGTATCGGCTTTAATATTCACTTGCTGTATGAATGAATAATGCACAAGGATTACGTGCAATTAAATATTTTTTTTTAGCAAATTTGTTTTTAGAACTTTCCCCAGCATTGCACTTCAACTATTTTTTCAGACATATTTATTCATGTTTTTTCTGCTCCTTATGGGCATAGATTGAGCAAAAAAATAATGAAATAAAATTTCTTCCTTCCTCATTTACCTCAGTAGTCAATCTGCCAAGATATGTTTGGTGTCCAAATTCTGCTTCTTTGCAAACAAGGAATGGAAGCTTTTGGGCACCAATTAGCATGATGCACGCTGTGTGCCAAAATGATCACATACTTGCCTCAAACTACATTGCATTATTAAGTAATGTCAAATTCTATGGTTTTTGACGTTGTCTGGATGATTACAATTGAACAAAAGCAGTTCACGTAGCTGAAGACTCTGAAATTTGTACTATGAATGATTGAATAATCATTAAATGTGGCACACAATGGTGTATATTACACAGTTGATTGTTTATATTACTTATTACATTACATATAAGATTGGCATGCTAGCTCAATATTTTAGCAGCATGCAAATTGGTTTAGAAGGCAATTGATAAAATTTAGTCCCAACCACGAAGTATTTCCACCCTCTTCTCAATGGTCCTGGGATAGGCTCCGGATTCACCACGACCATGCCAGGGTTAGGGTCAGGGTTAGGGTTAGGGTCAATACGTTTACATGCACAAAATATTCCAGTTTTTGCCCTTATTCCGAGAAAGACAATATTCCTACGAAGCTGTTTACATGGCTAATGAAAATGAATGTTCTACTAATATTCCCATTTACATGCATGCATCTTTACTCCAGCCTTGAAAACTGTTGTCTAGTTGAGAGCTGACAGTAAACAGGTAAGAGGCTGTCGTTAAAAACCCATTTTGAGATATGTATTCAGAATGCGATGTATACATTTCCGAAGAATGCGCTTAAAACCTGATAATATTGGCATATCTCGCACATCTTAATTTGAAAATGCTGAATTCGGAATAAGGCCATCCAGAAAGAATATGCTGTTTACATGACCTGTATCAAATTTCGAATATTTTCATGTTCGGAATAATATTGGAATGTTAGTGTGTGTTTGGGGCAGCACGATGGTGCGGTGATTAGCACTGTCGCCTCACAGCAAGAAGGTCCTGGGTTCGATCCCCGGGTCACCCAGGGTGCCTTTCTGTGTG
>JAQMYM010000019.1:2267165-2284541 GCA_030014255.1 Parauchenoglanis ngamensis
TGCCCAGGGTGTACCTCGCCTCTCGCCCGAACATGCTGGGCTTGGCTCCAGCTTCCCCGCGACCCAGACGGATAAAGCGCTATAGATAATGGATGGATGGATGGATAGTGTGTATGTAAACGCACTGATTGTCTCTTGTGAGCAACCACAACTGTTGTCACTTGTGGGCGTGGCCTGTCCAATGTTTTGATGAGAAATGGTTGTAGCTATATAGCTACCAATACAAACTAATTAACCAACAAAATGGTTGTTTGCCAAAAATGCTATGCGCTAAAGCTTCATACTAGATCACACACAGGATCTATAGGATTGGTCTGAGTTGCCATTTGAGCCAGTCGATTGGATTTGTCGCTTTATGGCTTCGTATCTATTTTGCACAGAATTGTGCAATTGCCAATTTAGATGTGTATCACGCTGTCGCTTGCTAGTATTAACGTAGGGTAAAACACGGAAAGTTATTAATCACCCTAAAGAAAGTGTTAGAAGAACTGTTTATTTGTTCGCTGAACCCTAAAGGAACCCTTATACTAGAAGTGGCATAGTTCAGAGTCTCTAATATGCAAATCATCACCATGGTGTTATAATGAGGCAATGTTCACTCACAGAATGCAGTGTTCAGGATTAAACGGAGCTCCACGGTTTCACGCAGGCAGGTGAAGTTCTTTTGCTTATTGCGTAGACACACATCAAGGACTTGAACTTGACACAAGCAGCTACAGGAAGCCAGTGGAGTGAGAGGAAGATCAATAAAATATGAAGAAAGTAAAATAAATAAATAAAATTATGAATAAAATAGGCCCATGCTGCTGCTGTTTGAATTCCCACAGCATGGGGACAGCATTGGAGCAGAAACAGTGGTCCACACACACACACACACACTTAAACATTGCACACAGGCACTCATTTTCTAGGTTTATAAACTGCTACTGCACAGAAAATCTCTTCTCTATTTTGAGGAAGCAGCCAGGAAAGTAACAGTAAGTCCTGAAGACTAATTAGGTACATAGTGGGGAGCCACAGCGAGGTTTGTCTGGAGACAAAAACAGAGAAACCAGACATGAAATACAGAGAAATCTGACTCGGCCAAACACGACCCGTGCATCAAGGCAATGATTTCAAGAGATACAAATATAGTTCTCGTTGTATCTGCGTGGGATTCCACCGGATTCTCCGGTTTCCTCCCACTTCCCAAAAACACGCCAGTAGGTGGATTGGCTACTATAAATTGCGCCTGCGTGTGAATGAGTGTGGGAATGTGTGTATGCTTAGCGTACGCCAGAAATGGACTGGCGTCCCTTTAAAGGGTTGTATTCCCACTTTCCTGTAAAAGGCTCCAGATTCACCAGACTAGAATAAAGCTGTTACTGATGAATGAATGAATGAATGAACGGATATACTATATGAGTTTGGTAAATATGTGAGTTATAGCTAAGGCAAGCTTTTTGTAAGCCCCTTGAACTAATCAACGTCTCAAAAAACCATCCTTATGCTGGAGTGGTACTCTTACATCTTTTATATGTCACTTTAACCTGGAATTGTGGACCTGCGTGCTGCATTTTTCTTGGTAAACGATACACACTAATGGTACAAAATGTGTACACTTGAGTGGACCATTCCAGCGACAATGGAAAGAACGGTTTACGTACCCTTTTTTCCTGAGAGAGCATAGGCGAAACTAAGAGCTGCACATAATAAAAAATAACAGTTTAAAAACAACTTAAGCCTTATTTGGACTGGATTAGTTTTACAATATGGAGGTGGGGATAACATAATGTAATTATTATCTGAGTATCTCTGGGATTTTAGTCTGAATCTGTGATGTAATGTTTACAGACTGCGTGTACCAACGTCTGAAAAGTCTAGGCCATCTTTTACATACTGAAGGAATTACTCCAGCTAAAATACAGTACTTCCTGTCCGTTACATCATATAGAGGGTTTTTGGAGATTTTTTGTCGCCTTCTGGAGAAAACCAAGCTAAAACTGGCTAAGTGTAAAAAGCAGGACAATACAAATATAAATAACAACTATGAATAAAGGACACATTAATGAGCTCCTAGCAAAAGTCCATTTCTGTTTAAGGTCTAAGCTCAAATACCA
Organism: Parauchenoglanis ngamensis; assembly: GCA_030014255.1. Classification (NCBI taxonomy): domain Eukaryota; kingdom Metazoa; phylum Chordata; class Actinopteri; order Siluriformes; family Auchenoglanididae; genus Parauchenoglanis; species Parauchenoglanis ngamensis. The sequence goes on from JAQMYM010000019.1 coordinate 2,269,265, forward strand.
CTTTTGGTATGTTCCAGCGAAGAAAGATTAAAATACTTTAGCATACAAAGATATTCTATACAACTATGTGCTTCAAACTTTATACTTATACTTGATGTCCAGAAAACGTATCCCATCTGAATAGTACAAAATTGCTAGTTTCTAAACATGTGCCTATATTCATGCTAGCCCAAATTGCTAATTCATGCTACTAGCAATGGAGAAATTATTAATTGAATGCACAAAGTGACACTCAGGACAGCATGATTACCAAACAAAATTATAAATTGGAGAATATTTTGGGTGAAATCCAAAAATGTATGTATTTGGAAACATAAGAAGGCAAAATAAAAACATTTCAAATGAGAAGAAGAAGAAATAAGCTGTCTGGTGTTGGTGTGAACATGTCCCGTGAGTAGACCCTGAGCGCAACCATGATCTAATACCCCTCGAATCGATATGATGGATAAGACTATCGGCTTTGTAAAGTATCTAATGTATAATGCCGTTACCATAGAAACAGTTAATATTTTCACTCCGCCTGCTGTTTATGATCAGTCAGAACAAGTGACTCATGAACAGCCTCCTAAACTGCAACTCCAGTGATGGAAATGTAATTAAATCGCCATAACTTCATGTAATCCTCATATCAGCTCATGACTTCATCTGTGCGAACTTTTACACCGAGCTCATCTTAGTCAGCTGAGCGTCTCCTGACCTGCTCTTCAGACCGCAAGCAGGTTCATTATAATCTCTCATATATGGTGCATTATTTCATATGCAGCCCATTATTCTCCCGGCTCAACGTGCAGGGCTTTTTGTAATTTGCTTTAATTTCATCTACAATTATTGCTGCATTCATAAACAACATATGGTGTAGTGCAGTGTGTGGGCATGATGGGAGAGCTACAAGTAATGAATTACAAACTCAACCATCAGTTGAACTCTTTTGTCCTTCCGCAGGAAGAAAGTCTGAGAAATGTTGTTCTGCATGCCTATCTGACACCGGCAAAACATTGGATAAGGCAGCGCCGCTCGAGGAGACGCAGAGTTTGCATGCTTAAAAGCGATTCATGATCAAAAAGGAATTAAAGTGTGTCAGGCAAGCAGGGAAATTCACACGCTGATCAAAAACATTAAACCATATCTAATATCGGAGTTGGAAAAACTTGCACTGTGATCACACAAATATTAGGTCAAAACCGCCAAAACTTTTATTGTTTTAAATTCCGCAGGTCAGATCGGATTTTCTGATCGGATTATGATTGGACTTGTGCGGTAAATATACTTCATCGCAGCACTGCTGAGTTCTGATTGGTCGAAAGCTGTTGATTCATTTTGTCTCAGCTGTCATTCAAATCACAGGGTTTATTTATTTCTTTATGCACTCGTTATTATTTCTCTAAGTTGATAACGTTGATACGTTTTTATGCACAAGTCACCAACAAAAAAACATATTTGCGAGATGATTCACGGTATTAAAATGACGAAATGGATGCACTAGTAGTTAATGTATGCATCACGTTTTGCTTTTGAGGGCAAACAGTTCATTAACTGTAGCACTCTTCCATTGTTGTTGTGCCACACTGCCGGTGTTATGATGATTTGTGCTACCTTGGTAAAAAATGCTACTGTAGCATGAATTGATAGCAGAGAATAAACGCGCTCTTAGCCGTAGCCCTTAACCTAACCCTAAACTTAACTCTAACACCTTAAACCTAACACGCGACCGCTAATTATCATGTCTCGATAGGGAGCACACGCCGTACTGGCTGACGATGACACGCTCAACGCATGCATGCAGCAACGTCAATTCATGTCGCTTAGCCACGGATCGGATACGTATCGGATTTAGGAGCGCATACTGCACAAAAGGCCCTGTTTACACTTGGCTTTAAAATGCGTCTTGAGCATTCAGGACAGCCGAGACACAATGTTTACACCTGTGTTTATCATGCGTCTCCAAGGTGTCCAGCTGACCACTTTTGTTCAAATTTTGTTAACTTCCGCTAGAAGGTCAAAAGTCCCGGCGCAAAATTATATTAAAACGTAAAACCTGCAACAAACTTTCATTATTTTCTTGCACTCCAACCACGTACATCACTACTCCTCTCCATTTTGTTCCATTGCAAGCGTGTCGCACTGTTACCAAAACAACCTCCACGTCCAGCATTGATGATGTATTTTCCTGTTACGTCCGTGTTGCGGACGCCTCAGCGTTTACACTACAGAAGATATGTGGTTAAATGCGTCCCAGACCACCTCAGCAAGTGGTTTGAGCGAACGCGTCTTGAATGCGTCTCGGAGGTCGTTTACACTTGTATTAAGCGCCGTCCGGTTGTGATCAGATCACCCAAGACACATTTTAATACCAAGTGTAAACAGGATCAGAGTGAATCCAATCTGATTTGAAAAGGATTTGTGTGTCCATACAGCCTTGAAAACGTCAGATCTGTTCACATTAAAGCAAAAGATCAGATTCGAGTCACTTCAGACTGGTAATGTGAACGTAGCCTTATAAAATCTCCAATATTATATTACTGAAAAAGTACAAGGATCAGAATTGTTAAAGTTACTATAACTAGGACCACCGTTTGGTAACTGTTACTGTGTAAAAAAAAAAAGTAGCTAATGCAAATTTTCATATTTGTGTTTTTTAACATGTTTTAAACTTAAGTTACAACCTACCATCATGTTTACTCGCAATGTTTTTACAGGAAAAGAGTTTTTTTTTTATGGCCTGTTTTCTGTTTCTCAGCGTACGTCACGATGTAACGTTCACTCCTAAAGATTGAGAAACACATTCTGTTGTTCTTACTATATCACAATCTCATCTCATCCGTCTTTGAATTCTGATGCCCCAAACATTCACAATCACAAGCAACGCTCTCACGATCCCAGATTTGTAAGACGCGAATTTTAAAGCTATAACTTTCCTGACGAGCTTAAACAGCTTTAAAACATTCTCTAAAATGCCTGCAAATAGTACATGAGGCCGGCTTGATATTAAAGATTAAAGATGCTCTGGTACTTCCTTTTAGTGTCAATTCATTAAGGCACCACTTTCCTGGTTGGCGCTGCACGTGACGAGTTTCATGTTACACCATTTGGTATTAAGAGTGCTTCGACTAATGTAAAAAAAAAAAGTTGCTGGTCAGTATGGACCTGTGAAAACTTCTCCAGCGAAGAGATCCGCACGTGCCAACACCAATCTGCATATACTTACCCACACACACACACACTGCACTTTTTTTGTATACAATCAACACCGTTATTGTCAAATTGACTTGTCACCCATAATAACATTTTTGATGCAGCGTAAGATACGATAAAAGGAGAGGGGGAAAAAAATCACACACACGCAGCTTGATATTATTTGCAGGTTTTTAACAAAATGGACGCTGATTATACAGTGTAGAGTAAGAGGACTAGGGAGGTGGAAAAGCATCACCTGGAAGTGTGTGTGTGTGTGTGTGTGTGTGTGTGTGTGTGTGTGTGTGTGTGGGGAAAAAAATATAGAAACATGACGAGAATTCTGTCTTTCTGAGACTCCTTTAGCAAAACATGCCGACACCTAATCCCTCCATCTCCATTAATGGTGCTCTTAGCATCCATTTGCTACCTGAGAATCTGGCAAGCCGCAGCACCTGCGTGTTAGTGAAACAAGAGTCCTCGTCACGCGCTCATTCAGTGGCGCGCGGATAACGGGCGAGTCGCAAGCCGCCGCCGACTCAAGGAGCGCTAACTATGAGGAATGATGTCGATTTATCATGATATTACAGCCACTGACAGGGAAACACACCTGTACTTTTTTATGTAATTTATTGACTGGCTTGTGGATGTGAGAGAGAGAGGGAGAGAGCGAGAGAGAGAGAGTGGGGGAAAAAATTAGCGGCGCTTTAATTACTGCTGCTGCTGGTTAAAATATTAATGGAGCACAGAGTGTTGCATGCTCATTTCTGTTGATTTTTAATTAGCAGTAATTCATTTCGCACAAAGCATGTTGATGCCTGTGCCGCAGACATTAGCGAGGAGGCTGAATAAAGATGTTTTTCTTTTTTTCTCCTTCTCTCTCTCTTTGCGAGGAGGCAGGGTGCAGACTGAGACGAGAGAAAAAGGGAGGGTGTTTTGGAGTGCACTCAGGCCAGGGGGAAGACAAGGACTGCCACCCACCAGCTCTGCCTCGCACCGCATGCCAAGAACCGCCGCACCGAACACCAACCGTACGCTCCTCCTTTTACCCCTGCGGATGGAGCAAACGTAATTTCTCGCCCCCCGCATGGAGAACAGGATAGCCTAGGACCAGATATTACCGGTCGATTCGTGTCTGCGTCACGATTTATCACGATCTCGCAAAATGGACTCTGTATGATCTTGATATTGTTGATATTCTGTGTGTTTGTGCTTGTGTGTGTGTGTGTGTTTGAAGCTGCTGGATGCCTTGCCTCCAAATGAAGCAATTTGTGTCTAGGCGACAGATGTGCACATGTACAGTAGGCCTATTATCAAGCGGCAGTGATTAAAAATCCTCTTGAGCGCAAAAAACATGCTCGGGATATTTCCGATAAGTCTCACGGACGAGGCCTCGGATTTCGGAAAAGCCCCGGTTGCGGTGTTCGTCCAGGTGCAGGGCAACACGCTCTGAAAAACAGCACACACACACACACATATATGCATACACACACATGTACACACACCCTTCCCCACCCCCTCGGTGGTGGCGTCCGGGTGGCATCTGGGATGCCGTGATTGAGAAGTGTAAATAAATAATAATTCCTGGAAAGAGGACCGGCACATCAGCATCTGTCTACTCCCTTGCTAATAGTTTGATTGTGGCGCCATCAATTTAACACTCTTTGTTTTGCGATGGAGCCCTCATTTAGGAAGAGATATTTCCTCTTTTAATTGAACTAAACGGCTTTGTTCGAGGATCTCTCTCTCCTAATTTTCGGCATTTCGATATGGAATAACGATAACGATAGCTACGGCAGCCACATGTTCCAAAACCTCTTGGACCATTTCCGTCAAAGCTGCCAGAGGAACACTGTGTGCGTTTCTGCATCTCATTGTCATTCAGCTAAACCGATTCTCTGAACGCTGACAGATGAAGGTTTTTGTTTTGTTTTTTCTCCAGGTCAGCACTCTGTATAGGGGTTAGAAGAGAAGTGAGGATCTTGGAACACTGGTAACTTTTCGATTTAGAAGCCACTCCGAATTCGCTTTATAATATGACCATTGGTGTATTTGCGGTTAAACGGAGACGTCCTAGGCTAGCTCGTTTGTTATGGTTATTAGCATTTTTGTAATGTTTGGAAACATTTTTGACTAACGTTCGTCTCTCGAGGCCGCAGCAGTGATCAGCTGCCAGGGAGGCGAATTGGAAAATGTCAGCTTTCAATAAAATTAATCGTAAGGAGAAATTTGAAATTTTCATCTAAGAAGCAAGAGCGACAGTACAGGAAGAAAAACCAAACTCTACTACACTGCTAGGTCTCCAAGGGTGCATTTCCTCCTCAGTGCAGGTCTTGTGGTCTTGGTCTGCTTCCTAGTGAACTCGATTGCAGCGAGAAAGAGATTCAACTCTGAATCAACCCGACTACAGGAAGTGAACCATGTGTTTTTGGGTTGCAGCGTTTACGATGAGCTGCGAGATGCAAGGACAGAGTCAGAAATGTTTTCTGGAGTTGAATGAAAAACAGTCATTCTGATCATTCTGTTTTATGTAGCATCAGCTCCATGTTCTCGGTGCAACAGTTTTTGGGTAGTTGGTTCGTTTAACGACATGCAACCAAACCAAATTGCAAATGAACCCGTAGTATCAATTTCGTTCTGATTTAGACGTAGAGAAATGCAGTAATAGCTGCAAAAGTGCCGTTTTAAAGGAAACAAATGTAAAAGACGAAGGAAAAATCGACTCCCTCTTACATCGCATTAACACGGACTTGCAACCTTGAGTCATGTTTGAAAATTGCACCGACTACCAACTTCAATTTTGTCAGTGTCAAGCAAAGGAATTTCCTGTCATGCTATCCTTCGCTCGCAAAGGCCTCCAGAGGCTTCATGAAAGTCTTCCCGAACCTTTATCTCTTATCAAGCCTACTTGGATAAACACGAGCAAACTAAGCGGTGAAAATGCTCCAACGGAAAGCTTGAAATTCAGGGGAGAAATGGAAAACCAATCATTCGTGGTTGTACGGTAATGTACGTTTGTGTCTGGGTTTTTATTTCTTTTTCCTTCTTCGGGAGAGGGGAGGGGATAGCATGCATGCGTGGAGCTGTCAATCTCAACTTGATGTCTTTTTCCCGCTCCGAATCGGAACAAATGCATGTGATCGAAACGAAATCATGCACTTCCGTACGCAAGAGCGGCTTCCCGTACGCTCGTCGCTACACAACAGCACGTCTGTTCCGTCTGGGCTGACCTCATGCGTAATTGGGAATTGTGGGAATTCTGTTAAGTGGGCTTGAGCTTGAACGCAGCGCTAACTCGACCGTGCGCACCCACAGTAACGCCTGCTTTCGTAGCGTGTATGACGTTAAAGAGGACCTGGCAGTTCCGAGACAGAGTGACAGAATAGAGGGAAAAAAATGTACAAGATGTGCTCGCGTGTTCACGGCCATCGGAATATGGCTGATGGGAGCATAAATAAAGCATAGCAGAACATCTGGTCTTTGTTGTGCGTTCAGCTTTTTAATGTCTTCCAAGAGCGACTCTGACGCTTCGCTGCCTGCCACTCCTTGCTCCTCACTTGGTTTTAGCATAGAATTATAAACCATCTTTTGGGAATTGAGCACCCCCCCCCATCCCCCATCCCCCATCCCCCTGCGCACACACTACGCCACCTCCGTGTCGTCCCCCCTCCTTCCCTCCCCGTTCCATCAACACCATTTGCAGGAACTTTCCTACTTACTTAGTTCGTTTTTTAAATCTTTTATACCTCGTGGGACGCCGTATGTGAGTGTACGTGTGCGCGGCTACAATTAAAATTCGCACGGCTCCGTCCTCGTCCTCCGTTCCGTTCACGCCGGCGCGACGGAGGCTTCTAAATTTCTGATTACTTTCAAAAAGGACTCGTCGTGCAAGAGGCGCAATTAAGAAGCCGCAGACAATGAATTAAACACGTGTAGCATTTTAAAATGTGGAACGATCAAGGTAACACACTCGACCAAACAGGCCCTTGACAATGCAGATTCATTATCGTGCCGTGCCTGACCAGATCTGAAGTTCTCGAAAAGCTAAATGAGAAGTTTTGAAGAGAACGTGTGTGAGTGTGTGTGTGTGTGTGTGTGGAACCCAGTGGTGCCATTGTTAAGCTGTAAAAGATGTTGAAACATACATGGCTGTGTGGCGCGTCAGTATTTTGGGAACTTGTATGTTTTTCTGTGCACCGTGATGGAAAACCCAAGAGTGGCCCTATTCCTGGGAGAGCGATCATTTTACTGTGGCACAATCAGAGGAAATGGTGGGCTACAAAAGGCATTTTTATAACCATACATATGCATGTTCTCACACACACACACACACACAGAGAGAAAAAAAACCCTGTTATGGACTCACTGCTGTGAATTGGGCCTGAGAGAGCACGATATTATTGGAGCGTATCCTGCTTCAGATGAGGCTCAGGCTATTCATATATTTGGATTTGGGGTTCAGCAGATGTGTGAATTGCTAGGAAATGACGTGAGTGAAAACGGCTATCGAGATAAGAGTTAGCCGTCTGATTGAGTGTTAAATCATGGCTGAGGTCTGGTTACGGAAATAAGATAGCGAGATGCCGTCGAGTCATTTATCAGTTCAGCGAGACAGGAAGATGATGATTTGACGCTTTTTAGGCCTTCTGATAGCATTGCTGTGCTTTCGTGTCTTCATATTTTAATCATGCCAATTCATTTGGGATTAATCTGCACTTTTCAACATATTGTCCACATATTGAGGAAAATGCAATGCCATCCCAGCGCATTCTACACTGTATGGCTAAAAGTCGGTTTCAGACCCATATGCAATTCCAGATGCAGTCCGTGTTTGCTCGTATAACACCCTCCACTCTTCTGCGAAGGCTTTCCACTGGATTTTGGAGCATGGCTGCGGAGACGCGTGATCATTCAGGTACAAGAGCATTAATGAGATCCGGCTATAAGATATGTTTGAGGAGGCTCCTGTCCCAGTTCCTCCCAAACGTGTTCGGTAGATTGAGGTCAGGTCTCTGTGCGAGAGTTCTTCCACGAGAGTTCTTAAGTTCAGAAAATTCATATAGATGTCACTCCAGCTCTTTATCACACCTTAGATCTTCAGACAGGAAGTGGCTCTGGGTTCCATCTCACACGTTTCACTCTTGATCTAATCGTCACCTCCTTTAAAAGAGTTAAGTGCACTGTACACTGAAAAAAAAAAAATCAGTGCTTACACACTAAAGAGTCCTTCGGTTTGTACCAAAGGTTTATGGAGAAAAGTTTCCAGGACGCTGAAGAATCCTGAAGAGGGTTAAAAATAACGTGTTAATGTAGTGGACCAATCAATTCACTGGTTCTAGACTAGTGACTAAAATGTTGTGGGCTTCCTCAGGGTTCTCCGGTTTCCTCCCAGGTGGACTAGCTATGCTTCTTAGGATTTCCTGCGTATGTGTGGCTCCTTGTGTTGCAGTGCGAGTACACTCTGGACGCTGACCAGGTTAAAGCGGTGTACTTACAAGTCACCTTGGATAAGTGAAAATAAGTTGCTAGGTGGGTAAAAAATCATAATGCAACTTTCTCCATCCTTCACAAACACATACGAGCTCAACGCGTACAGCCTGGCGAGGTTTAACCCGAGCCTTTGTCTTTGTTCACATCTGTTCTTTGGAACTTTTCTCGACTAATTGCATTTTTTATTTTTTTTCCTGATTTCTTTTATGATCTATCTCGCTTTCCAACCCGAGCCTATTATTCGGAAAGCAATCACAGCTCATTTCTCTTCTAATAAGCGTTTAGCGTCGTGAAAACGCAGGTGCGAGACCGCAGCCCGAAGTTAAGAATCTGCCGAAATCTTCAGACTTGCTTTTTTTTTCCCTTCCCCCCCCTCCGCCCTTGAAATTGACCATTAATTAGTCATAAACAGTGCCTTTCTATTACTAATTGGCTTTTATTTGTCAAGATACAGTTAAAGCAAATGCTTAATTAATTAAACATGAAAGTCACACCTTTTCTGGGTGTTTGAGAATACAGATGTTGCAGATGATTTTCTCTTTTTTTTTCTTTTTTTTTTTCCCCCGCCCCTCCCGAAATCCAGCTCTGGCGTCAGATTTGTTCAACTCTTTATCACGTTAATTAGCACCTCAATCCTGTCCCCTTTGCAAATGAGGGGTAGGTGACGAGGTGGGCTTCATAATGACTTAAGACGCGCAGAGCTAACAAGTTATTCCTCCCTCCGCAGCTGTTAGTTCCACTTAAACACTTCAAACCTTTTCTCTCCCCCTGCTTTATTTATTTCATCCTGTATTTTTAGTCAACGTGGCTAACCGGGCTGTTGTGCATGCAGCTTGCTTTTTTTTTCTTTTCGCACCTTTGTAATGTGGGAAGGCTCTGGGCTTCTGAACGTGAAGCAGATCTAAGGAAATTAGATTCATTGATAGTTTAAAAGAGCAGGTGCGAGATCTCAGAAATTAGACTGTTACTTTGTTTGTCATATTGCTGAAATATTGTTGGGGAAGTGGAGTGGTAAAGTTTGCTGAAGCACTTCACGTTTCCTAAATGTCAGTGTTTTGATAGAGAAATTCTGATTTGAATTCAGGTTTCACGTACATGGCCTAAGAAGTTTCTAGAAGCCCTGCTTTGTCTTCTCGATCATCTTTTTTTCGTGTTTGATAATTGGCAGGTTACAGTGAAATTCCAGAGATTGGGGCTTGTGTTTAGTAAGAAATGTTAAAAAGGATTGACCCTGATAAACCATCGATCACATTAAGTGACGGAAGAAATGTACTTCTAAACACACACACCAATACATACATACATATATATTTATATATACATGAGGGAGTGAGAATTAGGAATTGTGGCTTTCCTGCAGTTGTGATTATCATTAAAAATGAAATTTTTATATATAATATTATATTAAATCATATTAATATTCCTGCTTAACAAGAGAAACACAAGACACTGTCCAATGTGTAGAACACATTAAAAGAACAAGGTTTAAAAACAGTACAGAAGCTTGCACAAGAGTCACAAATTAGCCACTAGCTAGCCTGTAAGCTAACAGATGAATAAAATAGCAAATAAATAAGTCAATAAACATAAAAGTAATATAGAGTAACTGAAGAGGCCATGGTTCCAGAACAGCTCAGAAGCTTCCAGAAGCGCCACTAAAACAAGCCATACATTTGCTCTCTTTTTGGTCTATTTGTTAGCTAGCTAGTAGCCTGTCAGCTAACAGACAAATTAGCAGAAAATAAAACAGTAAAGTACAGAAGCATAATAGAAATATAGAAAAACTTAAAAGACCATGGTTCCAGAATAGCTCAGAAGCTTCTAGAAGCAAGTCATAAATTTGCTCTCTTTTTTTGGCTGATTATTAGCTAGCTAGTAGCCTGTCAGCTAATGCACAAATAAAGTACATAAATCAGTAGAGTTGGCTAAAGCAGTGTGTGTTAGCATCTTATACACCGAGAGCTGTGCGCTCTGTTAGCACAAAATGAAAAGGTCAGATTCTTGATGCAACTGCGCACATATAGACATTTGTAGCCATTAAAATGAAAACATCATACATTTGCTATTTCAGTATGTTTATTAGCTAGCTAGCAGCCCGTCGAAGAACTTTATTTGAATTATTTTGTCCTTTGTTTCCCATTGAAATCCAAAGAAAAGCTCTGACCTGAAAAGCATGAAAATAAGACTTTCATGTTTTTTGAGATGCTCACTTTAAAATTTTGAGCTAAGCTTTTTGCCCTATCCTCTATATGTCCTGGTTCTAAAAAGCAAGATACACCATAATAAAGCAATTCCTGTATTAGCGCCTTTATACCTTGAGAGCAAAAGTTTGTACACCATTAAATCTCTAATCTGGTGAGTAGAAACGTATCTCTAACAGCTGCACTGCCACTGACCTTCAGTCAAAAATCATAGCCGTTGCTATGAGCAAAAGTGATGTTGCATGTATACTACTTTTTTATGAATGAAGAATGTACTAACCTTAACTATATGAGACTTGTTCTGAATTCATGAACCTTTCTACTTTTTGTCCTATATATATAAAACATTTTGTAGTGTATTAACATCCATAACCTAATGCACGTATATTAATAGCCCTAATTTAAGCAGAAAAAAACAGATATTTTCTGTAATCAAGGCCTGAGCACCAAGAAAAGAATATAATAATGACACAAAGTGCAAACTAAATCACTCCCATAGCTGATGAAAATGCATTTCCATGGTCAATTAGCGATAAATAATGCTGAACCTTAGTGGTGAATAACTTCGAGAGGAATCACAGGCGGTCTCTAAGAAGCTCAGCTGCAGTCTCTTAACATAAATAGATAATAAATACTAATTCAAAGATGGATAGACGTGAAAGAGATGAGGGATGATGCTGATACAAGGACGGGTACTGAACCTGATTTAAGGATGTTGGTAATATATAGCATGTGGTGATAATCTGATGATGTCACAGGTGGGAGCTCTTTCTCGAAGTGTCATCTTATTCGACGCGTTTTATTTATCTTATCAAATTTGAGCTGCAATTTGCTACCAATCTCAATTGTTTCTTAATGATGAATGACGTCGTACGTTTTTATCCATTTATTGTTGCATGCTGTGGAACACCCACAAAACAATCTAGTAGCTATAGCAGCTACTGTATAAACGGTTGTTCGCTAACCAGCATCTCTCTCCAAGAACAAAAACAAACGCAGCTTACTGAGAACCCGCAAAGCGTAAACATTCTAGTGTAAAACGTTTTACAAAGTCCTGACACTGGAGACTCCTTCCCTTAAATGTTAAACAAACATTACAGAACGGTTACAATAATTACCTGTCTGATATGCGCAGGAGGCATTTTACAGGTCCTCGTGTTAGCTGTTGCTATAGAAACCATAATATACAGTATTCAAAGTAGCACATTAATATAATTCTGTAATTTGCATTACAGCTGCTCTTATAGAAAACGATTCAACACCTTTTGACGGATACGAACGGCGTAAATAGTGATGCATAATGCTACACTTAAACTCCGGCACTTTTCCGCCAAGGCCAGGCAGTGAATCTGAATAAGCGCGCTGCTGAATGTTTGATGCGTCTGTCGTGCACCTGTTTTGTGCTCGCGAGAGGAGCCATCAGAGTGAGTGCTCGCCCATCGAGTGGCGTTGCACATCGACGAGTTATTGCTTTAAAATGGACGCACAGCGACAGGTTTCGAAAAGGAAAACAGGTTCAACTAGTGCTTCAGATAATAAGAGGCTACTTCAGCTGAAATTTCTAGAAAATGAACAAGTGGGCATGCAGTGAGTAAATAGTGTTGGATAATGTTTGGAGTGATTGTTTCAGAGAACACATAGCGCTGAGAAACAACGGCCTCCTATAGTTTCATATAATTTCATCATCTCGCTGTTGTTGCAATATCGCTGTCAATGTTGTTATATTGACAGGTATCCTCTGTCTTTGTCATATTTCTGTTTTGCTCTGCAATATAAAAAGTAAGAATAATGGTATATACGCCCTAAATAACAGAGTTTTTCAATCAGGTAGCATTAATCAGGACAGAACTGGTTTGAACTGGTTTCTCAATGAGTCACTTGCCAGTTTATTGCAGCTTGTTCCTGCATCACATGGAAGATAAACTCACCATTAACTATGGCTGCGACACTATTTTTCCATATGACAGTGAGTCATATTTTAATCTGAAATAGCAATATTGTCAGCATTGTGCTGCATATATTATGTAATAAGTACATTAGTATTAGGTAGAACGAAGGACGTCACGTCAAACGTCATTTCTTAACGTGACGTCAGGCGAAAAAGTCATACCAACATTGTTCTGTAAAACTGCGTGAAGCTAAACGGGATCCTTTTAAGAGATCAGATTTAATAAATAATCCTCCAAACAAGTCAATATTTACTATAATCTGTATATAAACACAATCTAATCTATAAATATAATATAATATGAAAAAAGTATGAGATTGCATTATAATAAAATTTTAATGTTCATCGGCAGCACATTCATGATAACAATAATAATAATAATAATAACAATAATCATAATAATAATAATAATGCATTTTGCTCATTTTGTGCCTGTCTCACAGACACTGCACTAAACCAATAAAAGATAAAAGTAGAAAAACGTTCATAAAACCCATTAAAATGCAGCATAATATTATAGGATGCAATGAAATGGATTGCAATAACATGGCAATCGTCAGACATATTTATTTATTTATTTATTTATTTATTTATTTGAAATGACAGAAATTGTCCTCTTCCATCCAGTGTCATGCATATTCTTCAAACCAGATATGATCTTTTTTGTGAGAAAAACAAAAAATACTTAGAATATACTGCCGTTTAACCGTTTTAAGAGATGGCATTACTCTTGAGTCTTTTTAAGCCTTATAAAACAACAGAAAAAGGAATACGCTCACTGATCCGCCTGTTTCTGAGTTGCTAAATCTGTATACTTAACAAGCTGTCAACTCGATGTACACACTTCTGCGCAAATACCTTTGACCATTGGAGAAAATTGTGTTTATTAAAATTAAGCCAATTATCTTCAACTGTTCACTTGCTTGAAATAATGAAACCTATTAATGGAAAAAAAAGCAAAAAAGGAAAGAAAAAAAGCAGCTATATATAATATGAATTACAAGCATTTAATATACATTATGTCTGCTGTGGAATGTAAAACTGAGAGCTGGGTTTTTTCTCTGTCCAGTATAATTCAGTTTAGTTAGGATGAGATCAGGGTTCTGGATATTGTTTACCATCAAACATCATCTTCATGTAGATTGTAATCATGTTATTTATTTTATTTTTTTAGCTGCCAAAGATTTTTTTTTCTTTTCTTTTCTTTTTCGAAAATGAAAGTCCGTTTCTATTCCACAGTTATTCGTAATCCCAGAGTTTTTGACCTGATTTATTTCAAAACGATGACGGACATCTCATCACCTCCACTCCTGACATGCAAATCTGAGCTTCTCACCCCTGCACCATTCTGCATGCTCTTGTCTTTCTGAAAAACAAAAGTTTTCATAAATCGAACGTGCTCCCCGAGACCTCTCCTTACAAGTTGAGACTATGGCACTAGCTCGAGGGTTCTTAAACTTTTTTGCACTCGAGAAAAATTCCAAGGACCCTCATTACGATCGCAGCACAGGTTTAATTTAAAGAATAATACTCGAGTAGCTGTGCTTCGTTGATCTACTTGAGTATTATTTGGCTCCTTAAGTACTTGTTACAATTCCAAAAAGTGTCTCGTTCCCTCATCCGGCTGATGACAGTTCACGCTACATGGATCGAATTAGTTTAGCGTCCGATCGTTTCGGTATAGTACCCAATCCAATAAAAAAAACGGGGAAAAAAAGAATTTCTTGTCACGCTACGCAATGAACTGTAGTTTATCCTATAGCTGTCTCTTTTAACAAGAATAAGCCACCAGATTATAGTGTAGAACCTCTCAGTAAAACATTACATTACTCTGGATACTTTACCTCCTTCCTCATGAGCTTCGTCTCGTTTTAAAACGGTTGCGGTTTCATCAATTTGCTAACATTTAACTGGCTATAAGCTAAGTTAGCTTGTTTTCTTTGCTAACAGCAGGTCAGGCTAGCATAGATTCGAAGTAACTGACATAAATTGTCTAAATCAAATTCTAGCTGTTGGTAAATAATGGTTATTTACACGAGATTTTTTTTATGTTTAATTCGTCTTTTAACACAATATGACATGTATACGACTAATACAGAGATGGAATGACGTTTTCTAGCAAAATGGCATACGTCAGTTACAACAGTTTCAGCTCGGTGGTCAGATTTTGACCTGACAGATTTGGTGCTATTGTTATGCTGTGTTCATTGTGCCTAATAAGAGGTTATTTGCATGCTGTAATGATGTCATTTCCCACCTAGGGAAATTTGCCGTGTGAAATAAAAACATGGACGGCTCCGTGAAGGCGTGTCTTTTTATTTGCTTTGCCAGAGCACATAAAGTAATAAGAAGTACTTTAAGCACACTTTTAAATTTAGGATTACTAGTAAGGTGGTGCGGTGGTTAGCACTGTCGCCTCACAGCAGGAAGGTCCTGGGTTCGATCCCCGGGTCACCCAGGGTGCCTT
>JAQMYM010000019.1:2302260-2328613 GCA_030014255.1 Parauchenoglanis ngamensis
CAGAGACAATATTACACACTGGCCATTTTTCCCACTGCCCTGTGCCTCAGCAGATCAGCCATCTTAAACTGTGCATCAGTGCATGCACACACACACACACACACACACACACACACACACACACTGCACAGAAGGTGTTCCACTCCACCGCTGCAGAGAAAGCAACAGAAGGAGTGGAGAGGTGTGTGTGTGTGTGTGTGTGTGTTGCACTGTGTCCTGGCAACGTTACAAGAATGACGCCGTAATCTCCAGACCAGTGTGCGGCAGCACCTTTCATTTCCACAGGATTACCTAGCATTCGGCCACACACACACACACACACACACACACACGCCATGCACACACTCAGAGGCTGGAGCCAGAGCCGGAGCCACACAGGCGCGCTGCACGGCTGAGATAACTCAGCACTTCTGTTGTCCCCGGTTCCAACTCCTCCCAAAGCCACATCAAACCCGAGAGAGCGAGAGACACAGCGATAGAGATAGAGAGAGAGAGAGACATAAAGACTGTAAATCCCACACTGTTTCTCTGCCACTTTTTTTTTCTTAAATGCCACACACAGGGATTGCAAACACACACTGATGTCTCTGTGTCGTTTCTGTCAACACACACGCGCAATCAATCACATCCATTAAACCCCATCATAAAATACTGCAACATGCAGGAAGCCCTGATCAAAACGTCGCTCTGCATCAAATGACACACACACACACACACACACACACACACACACACACACACACACACACACACAGAGTTTAAAAAAAGCAAACTGTGCCAATAATCTAAGCAGCATGTTGTTCCACATGTAGGAAACATGACATGTGAAGACTGGGCCGCTCCGATTAGAGCCGGTCTGCGGGGTTTACACACTCCAATGTGTGTTTGTGTTTGTCCAATTGCATTTCTTCCACTGCTTTACCAAACACAGAGAGCGTGAGAGGCGCCTGCAGCGTGTTCGTATTTTTGCCTAAGAAAAACAGCAAACTACTTCTGCTTCGGATACGGATCCATTCCACTTCCGTTTTTTTCTTTTTCTTTTTTAGCATTAGGCTGTTTAAACTTTGCAACATTTGTTTTGTTTGTCGTCTCCCAAACCGAGTTCTTATCAGGATTTGGTTTCTTGGAAAAAAAAAAAGAAAAAGAAAAAAAAAAAAAAAAAACAGGTCAGAAGGTCTGTGTTTAAAGAACACTAGATTTAGAGCTTCATCTTAAAAACGATGACATCGCAGTGCTGTTGAATTCCAATTCAGTCGTTCATTGTTTAACAAAGAAAAACATACGGTATAAACACTGATATATACGTTTTCTGTAAGGAGAAGTGTATTTAAGGGTTATGGAAGGAGTCTCCAGTGTCGGTGACAGTTTCTGACTCTTTCCTCTTTCTCGGTATCATGAGGTTTTTTTTATCTCGTTAACTTCGAGAGGAAAAAAAAGAGAGGCTGCTGAGGGAACTACTGTTTATAGCTGCGTGAAAGAGAACAGGAACTTTTTTACAGACATTCCACAATATTAAACACAACTATTAATGGTTCAAAAGTATCGGGTGTCATTACTATTACTATTAGTGGTTCAGAAGATAAATAAAACAACACAGTCGCATACAGGGTCTTCTGAGAAGTGTCCTCTAGAGCTACAAGTAATGATACAGGTCATGTAGAGAACTTTCTAGTTACAAATAACGTTACACATAACGTAGGTAACACTCTAGCTACAAGTAAAGTTACAGCTAACGTAGCTAACTCTCTAGCTAGAGGTAACATTTACAAATAACGTGTAACTTTCTAGATACAAATAACGTTACACATAACGTAGGTAACACTCTAGCTACAAGTAAAGTTACAGATAATGTAGCTAACTCTCTAGTTAGTAGTACTGTTGCAGATAATGTAGCTAACTCTCTAGCTAGTAGTACTGTTACAGATAATGTAGCTAACTCTCTAGCTAGTAGTACTGTTACAGATAATGTAGCTAACTCTCTAGCTAGAGGTAACATTTACAAATAACGTGTAACTTTCTAGATACAAATAACATTACACATAACGTAGGTAACGCTCTAGCCACAAGTAATGTTACAAATTAGCTAACTCTCTAGCTAGAGGTGATGTTGCAGAAAACGTAAATAACTCTAGCTGCAAGTAATGCTACACATAACGTAAGTAGCTTTCTAGCTACAAATAATGTTACGCGTAATGTAGCTAACTCTCTATCTACAAGTAATGTTACAGATAATGTAGCTAACTCTCTAGCTAGAGGTAACATTTACAAATAACGTGTAACTTTCTAGCTACAAGTAATGTTACAGATAATGTAGCTAACGCTCTAGCTACCAGTAATGTTACAGATAATGTAGCTAACGCTCTAGCTACCAGTAATGTTACAGATAATGAGTATAAATCTCAAGGTTCAGGTAATGCTACAGAAAACGTAGGTAACTCTCTAGCTACAGGTAAAGTTACAGATGTTCATGAGTGTTTAGTATGATGCTATAGACTCGATTTGGGGTCCATGACGTTTCCTGTTTGGCTGTGGAACCTTTAATCTGGTCAGAAAATGTGACATAACACTAGTCATTGGAAAGTTGCATGCAGAAGTGTGGTAATATTTAGGGAGCTGAATAGAAAGAAACTGGCGCAGAGGTGGAGAAATGTGAGAGACGATGGTGGAGCCTGTGTATTAATAGCAGTTTCTGATAAAAATATTTTTCTCGGAACATAATGGCTGAATTCATGCGCGAGATTTACCAGCTATGCAGTGAGAAAGGGAGCGAGAATGCAAAACGGTCTGTGTGTGTGTGTGTGCGTGTGTGTGTAGTCACAAGTTGCCAATGACTGGTGCACAGGGCTTGTGTGTGAGCGAACAGCGCTGTATTCACCTCCGATCAGCACGCTGATAAACCTAACACCTTAATAATATCTCATTTGGCAAATAGCGTTAGCAGCGTGGTGTTAGCGGTGTCACAGTGAGAGCCGTGTCCTCCGTAACCCTGCTGAGACTTCCATAAAGTCAGGAAAAAGCTGCGCCGCATGGCTGATAGGGGGGGGGAAAAAAAAAGAAAGAAAAAAAAAGAGCAGAGATTCCTAAAAGATGTTTTTATAACGCCGCTAATCCGGGGCGCATTACGACGTCACTCTTTTTTTTTCCCTTTTTTCTCGGAGTAATCCACTGTTATGGCCTACTTCTTCTGTGCTGATGGAGGAAGGAGAAAAAACAGACAAACATTATGATGTGAGGCGGAGGGGCTACAGACAAAGCGTTATTATCCCCCTCCCCTCCCCTCCTCCTCCATTCCTCCTCCTCCTTTTCCAACCCCCCTGTTTCCTGATCCTGGCACGGGCCCAGCTCTGGCACGCAGCGCTGTGCGGAGAAATGCGAAGGCTTACACCGGGCGCCTGAACCTGTTCACGGCTGCACGCTTTGTGTACGTGGTGCGAACTCGTCCCATCCACCGCCTGAGAAATATAAGCGGCGTCACGCAGCGTATGTGAAAGAACGCCGGGTCGACGCTGAGCGAGGACGCAGCGGCTCGTCGCTCGTTGTGTTTGGCAGGGAAGGCCAGTGGCTGCATGGAGCCTAAAAAAAAAATAAATGAAAAAAATGACACACAGATGACCATCTTGGGGAAATAAAAGCAGCACGGCAGAAAGGACTACAAATCCCAGAATGCCGCGGTCCATAATGAGTCCGTAATGAGGGGTTATTTAAGTGCTGCTCTCTGAATGAGGCCAGAGAGAGAGACGGACAGAGTGAGAGAGACGCAGTGTGACAGACAGACAGAGAGACAGAGCGAGAGACTGAGGCAGAGAGAGAAAGATGAGAGATATAAAGTGATGGATATAAAATTATAAAATAATAATACAAGATGACTACATAATATACATGCCAGTCTAAATTCAGCTTCTTTTATTCAATAAAAATTCAGAATCTCCGAACATGAATTATTAACTCGATATTTACCTTTCTTCTGTCAATCTTGGTGAAGGAGTCCACTCCTCAAAACGACCATTATTATTTAAAATAATAAAGAAAACCGTGTCACGCTGTATCTCGTTTGATCTCGCTGCTAAACCTCGACGCTGTGTTGTACTCAATCACTGGCTCACCTGAATATATCTTTTATTAATCATATTTTCTTTACTCAGTCCTGAAAAGGGGTTTTCATGCAATGTCATATCCTATTACTAAAGTTTGATTCTATATAAACACTCTACATGTTATAGAAACAGAAATGTCGACTGTCCGAGTGGCCTTATTTACATCAGACCTAGGGTACAAAAAGGGTTCCTTCTTGCTCTCGTTGCTAACCAGCTAAAATAAATCTGCAAAAGGCAGGGATTAATTCCCAAAATCTGCTCATTTAAGGCCATCAAAAGAAAGTGAAAGAGAAAGAGAGGAGGAGGAGGAGGAGGAGGAGGAGGAGGTCACACGTGACCGAAGACTCAGATGCAACTCGTCCACACAGACAGAGAGAGAGAGAGAGAGAGAGAAACTCATGAAGCGCCTCCGAGTTGTGCTAGTCCATCAATTATAAGCGCCTGATTGAGATTTAATTCAAAGCTGGAGTTTAATTGCTAATATCAGTGCGTAATTAAGCAGATAAATCACCGAGATCTTATTGCATTATAGATTAAAATTGCATAAAACCTGCAAATTGTATATGTCAGCTAAATCAGCATCCTTAATTGGCAGACAGGTTTGCCTTCGAAAAAGGGGGAAAAAAAAAAAGACCAAGGAACGGATTCAAGAAGCGAAGCTTTGTGGAGATGGACTTTCGACTGATGCTTCATGTTACTTAAGTCATGTGACAACGTCAGCTGACTTATCTTAGCCAATGGAGAAGGAGGAAATCGTGATCTCTCAATTAAAAATGGCCGAGGTGATACGGGGCGGGATGCGATGATGAGAGAAGAACAGGAAAGTGAATTGTGCGTCCGTGTCTCGTCTCTGAGTGGCGCGCTGGTTGGACACCAGCGCGAGCGGTGAAATTGAAATATTTCTCGGCGTGTGTCACAGGCATGGCGAGCAGTAATTATGACAGATCTGATTAAGCGGGTGAGGCAGGGGCCGGCTCCGGGCTGCAGGTGCGACCTTGCGCATTCCTGCGTGTGTAAATAAAATTAATTACAAGCGCGGGGGTGCGCGGCGCATGACATCGCCACGCACCGAGAGTCACACGGAGTGGGGGTGGGGGGCTGGGAGGGGGGGACTAATGGAATATTTTCCCGGAGTCTAATAATACAGTTGGTATTGACTTGGGGTAATTAGGGGGATCATTAAAGCCGCTTTTCCCGGCGTATTTGCCTGCCTGATCAGATTAGAAGGAATGGGCCTCGGAACAAGGCCTGTGTGGTCTGACAGGGGAGACGCAGGGAAGATCTGGAGAACAGGGCGCGAGCTACCTACACTCACAGGCAGAGAAACAGAGCTCGAGATCACGGGTCTTCCTGCAATCACTGTGTTTATGCACTGAATTAGGACTAGAAAGACGTATAGATTGTCTATTATCCCAACTATTCCCAAAATAAAGCAGGGAAAGGAGGAGGTGGCATGTGATGAAAGTCAAGCTCACTGATAGAAAGTAACAAAGAGAGGGCTTGCAAAAGAGAGGAGGTCTTGGCTGAACACAGGAGAACGTTAAACCAGAGAGAGGAAGAGAAGTACGTGGCCAGAGGTGAAGGTGAGCACTGCATGGTAGGAGAGATCCTAACAAACCTGCCGTACATTCTCTATCTGCCCTGCAATAAGAGAAAAAGCTTCATTGCAAGGCGAGGCTTTGCCTTTTTGGGCCATAATTCAGCCCTAAATCAATTATTCAGACATCTGGGGCCTCCAGTTCAAGAAAATTGCGTCTTTAATAATAGAGGGAACCGCAGCCGTTTCCCAGGCAACCTAATAACCAGGCAGCCAGATAAATAAATAAATCAATTAATAAAGAGGCGCGGGCGCGCTCCCCCTCTCCGTTCCCATCTGCCTGCTTCTGCTTCCCTCCATCCCCCACGGGAAGAGGATGAATTCATAATGGTAAACAAACCACTTCTCAAAATGCAGCCGCCACACTATGCCAAATAATGAAAGAAATAATGCAGGCCTATATATGTATATACATATTACACACACACACACACAATCCTTTTTTCCCTATATAAATGAATAATAATGCTTTCATAGACAGCAGGCAATGCAGAGCTGAAAAGTCTGAGAAAAGCAAAACGCAGGACTTGAGGAATAAAGAGCTTGAGGTTGATGAAGAAATTTGGCACAGCAATCCCGTAAGCCCCGCCCATGGGAGGAGCTAAATATGCGTACGCAAATGAGCAAAAGACGAAGCGGTTAGTGTTAAAATGCCAAATTTGAAATCTGACCAGACAAATAAATCTGCTAGCCCGAAAGAGCTCTTTGGTTTGCTCTTATGATTCTTGGATTTGGTTGGGTTCTATGCAGAACCCTACCACAGAGGGTTTCTCTTTAGGAGAAGGTCCGAAGTAGAACCCAATTAGAAAGCTGGCTTTCTGAACCAGAGCGGGAACCCTTTTTTTGAAGAGTGCATTATATATATTTGGCCCCTTGGTTCTTATGGCTCACTGTGTCAGTTCGCAAGAACATATATATATATATATATATATATATACATATAAAAAAAAGGTTTATACTGAAGAAAATGTCATACATAATACTAAATTCAGCAACAACCCCCCTGCACACATTTTGCTCAGCCATGCGTCCTGCAGGATGTCGCAGAGGTTCCTGGGACGGTTCTCTCGAGCCTTTCAATGCGTCTCCTGTCCTCCGACTCAACTGTATGACAGACTCGCTGCCTCGCATACCTACAAACCCTATGCACACATGCACTGGGAGAAGTAAAGGTCTGTCTTCAAGGAATACAGGTTCTACCTGATCAAGTGGGACAGGACTTGAAAACGGGAAGATCTGTACGAGCCTCCAATATGGACAGATTGGATGGACGTCTGAATGGATGAATACGAGCTGAAGAACACCAAGAAGAACTAGAGACAACGTGGACAGGATTTCCTGACATGAAGAGTCAAGAAGCGCATCCCTAACCAGGGCAGGACCTGGAGATTCCAGGATGCCTGAAGACCTAAGACATCATCCAAAGGCCTGGATTTAAAATTACGCAACAGAGAACCATATTGGACTAGAATGGTGCTCTCAGGTATGTCTAACCCTTCCATACATCCTTCATTTCTCTTTCCAGCCTATGGTGCTCTCCTGTAGAGAGTGGTGAACCAGGCCCTTGGTGACAGATGGCACACCCTCCACTACCCCCAACACACATACATACACACAGTCGAGCCCCACACCTGCCCCCCTGTACTGCAGCAACGTACCATATCCCTGACATTCTGTCTCATTAGAGCACTGCTAATTACCACTGCTTCTTCCAGGAGAGGAATAGAAAGAGAGAGAAGGGTCATTCTGAGGGAATAGGACAGGGATCTGAAGATACTCGTCACCCGGGAGCAGAAAGTGCGCTTGTGCACTCGAGGTGGAAGACACGCAGGAATGAAACACTATAGCGTGTCGTTGTAGGCAAATAATCCGTAACGCAATGCAGATTCTTTTCCTATCGCAGTGTTTTATTCCTCTTATTTGACAACCTTTTACTAGTTAACGAACAACACGTCACTTTTTATCCATTTAAAGTTACATTTAACGTCACGTAGCTTCGAAAGGCAAAAGCGGAACACAAACGGACAACTTCCTGACTGTCCCAAAGCGCTGACACTTTCAATAATGTTAAATAAACAACTTACAGACAACATCGCCAGATCGACGGTTACGCGCGCTGAGCATCCCCCATACAGGTGTGTTACCATAGAAACAATTGCATTTTAGACACGAGAGCACTAATATAAGCCTTGTAGCTGGGACCAATGCTCAATCAGCACCTTCTGACCAATCAGATTCGAGAGTTCAGCAGCGCTACGGTATAACGGCAAAAAAATGAAAGGTTTTGAAACTTTGTAGCTGTTTTTGAAATGTTCGAGCCAATCGGTATGTTCACTATGTTTTTGCACCATGCACCTGCATGCACGTCGGTGCACTAAACATCCTGACAGCAAAGTTAGCCGTGCGCTAATCTGTAAGAGAATTGAGCTAAATGTGCAGCGGGAAGCTGAGAGCGTGAAGTGGCACCGAACAGAGGGGCTGCGTGGAGCCGAGCCCAAAGAGAGGGACGACATGGCACGCGTTCAACACCCATCCCCCAACACACACACACACACACACACAAGGTGCACACACTGAGCAACATGGACATGAATATACACAACGTTTTCCGTATACACAAACACGCACACATACAAAGATGACGTTTTTTGAAATATTTCAAATGCTTATTTAGATGCTACGGACAGCGTGAGCATTAGCGGTAGCGCTACGCCGCGTCTTCGTATCACGCAGACCGCAAACGTTAAAACGAAGCAGATTATGAGGAGGATCTAAAAATAAAATTTGGATGGGAAAAAAATTTTCTGATTCACACAAACATGAGGAAAAGTTAACTGTTCAGTCACGAACACACACAGTTGTTCTGAACACCTCGTCTCCTCGCCCTCTATTCGTTTAATAGCGTGAGTGTCTAGAAACCCGGATACTGAGTACCGACAGAACGCAGGTGTATCCGCGAGCGTGTATGCGCCGGCAGGCGCCCTTATCCTCCATCCTGAGCTACTCGGAGACCCAACGGGCCTTTCGCCAATAAAGAAGGAAGAAGAAACAGCCTCCCATCCCCCCACTCTACACACACATTTACAAACGCACGCCGCTGTGGCCGCCATCAGTTCCACCAAAGATAGTTCCCGCTGGCTGGACGTTTAGCCTGTTAGCTTGATGCTGAACAGAGAGCGAGAGAGAGAGAGAGAGAGGAAGCAAGGGATGGAGGGATGGAAGAAAGCAGGATGGAGGGAAGTAGGAAGGAGGGGGGGGGGACCAGCTGCCCAGGGAGCGCACATTACGAGATGGAGCCGGAGATAAGTGCTCTCCCCGGCCCCTTTTTCAGCTGCGTAATTAGCACAGTTCTTATCTGCCGCTTAATTCACATTCACACCAGCCATGAATGGGGAGCGCAGGCGCATGCGGGGGATAGAGAGGAGCGAACGCGCACACACACACACACACACACAAACATATACATATACACATAATCCCACAAAACAGAAACACACACGCACAGACATATATAATAGAAAACATTATAGGCAGACAAACACACACACACACACACTCATAAACATGTACACATATGCAAGCACACACACATGAAGATAAATGAACACACATGAAGGCACATAGATACAATCTCACACACATAGGCAGGCACACACACACACAAGTGCACATACAGTACAGTATATTCCCTTTAAGAGCGCTCTCTCTCTCTCTGTCTCTCTTACAGATATATTCATTCGTCTTCAGTAACTGCTTCATCCTGGTGCTTATGTAAAGAATAAAACATGCAGTTCTAGAAAAATAATCAATGACTGTACAGTGTGAGGGAGCGGAGTTACTGTTACCGCCCTGACGCTGACTCTTGTTCAAATAACAGCACGTGTTTTATTCCTTTTACGCCACCGGGCTTAGATTCCGTGGAGCGTCTGGCATGCAGATTCCCATGAGCTAGCCGTTACTATAGAAACGATACAACAAGTGCATCACTACGAAGCCGTAATTTGTTGAGAAACTGTCCGAGCCACTGTCATAGGAAAATGAATCGGCCAATCAGAGCGGAGAGACGTGTATAAAGGACCAGCAACATCCACAGAGCCCTTTCTTTCTCCCATAATTCCAAGGAGGATGAACGCGCTGGTGGGGTTTCTCTTTCTGTGCCGCCCCTCCCTTCGTTTCTCTGCTTTGAACTCTCTTGAACAAAAACAGTGGTTTGTGCATCAAACTGTAATTTGGTAAAAGAAAGGTATCTGGCACTATGATCAGCGCAATCAGCGGGAAAAAAAAAAAAAGCCCTCCGATATTTCCAGATAATTTAGGGCTTTTCACTCATTTTTTTTCCCCTTTCGCCATCAAACGCAATCCTGCAAAATCTTCGACTGCACACGCAGATATTCCAAACCTTTAATAATGGGGCTCGGCTGCCTTTCTTTAATTAGTTTTAATAGAGAGAATCAGGCGGTAATTTGGTGCACACAAGCCTGTATTCAGCTGTAGCTTGTTCTCTGGGTGAGATAATGGCGAGGGCTTAGCGCAGACGGGACAATATAAACACGTTTGTTTAACATTGAAACATCGTCTGCTGTTCGCAAGGCCACAATAAAGCCTGTGTCATTATGGCCGTAAATTACCAGCCTGTGTTTTGGGGTGAGCGTTCTTTTCTTTTATCTCACTTTCTAAAGAGAAGCTTCTTCGCCTCTTTGTAGTCGCAGGCCAGTGTTGACGTTTTGTCAGTGGAAGTGAGACGTTTTGAGATTGCAGACTCAAAACCGGCCTCTCAGAAGTCGCATCTTGGATGCGGTTTGGTTCAAACTTCAAATGAACCATTACGTTGCTGTTTCCTTTAACTTTGAACAACTCAGTAAGTTAAAGATTTGAGACTGCCAGCTTCTCTGACAGCAGCTATCTTACACTCACGGTACATTTGAAATCCTCTAGACTTTCCTGGGAGTGGCGAATTATTTATTTATTCGCTTATCTTTTGGAGTCATGCAATGCTACAGGCCCTTACTAGGAACTTATGCTTCTTTGCTAATCGTTCGGGGTTAGCAATCAGCATTTTATGCTAGCAGAACTACCAGACGAATGTTGTAGGGATTCCTCAGATCTTTGATTTAGGCTACGCCCACGTTAAAACGAACGCGATCTCGGTCCAGACGAGCTCCGTGCCAGAATCTCCATTTATAAGCATATCGTTTATGGACGTTCACGTATGCTGGGTGTGCGCGTGCCAGTATAAACAGGAAGTATATTGTAATGGTTGGTTGCCTAGTTGCAGATCGCTACAAAAAGTGAAAAGTGAAAGTGGGTGATCGTTTCCAAAACTCTACGTTTCTGCCTGTCCACACTAAAACATTTTCAAAACACTCCATCTTCACGGCTCGAAAGCCCCGGAGTCGTATGGACGCCAGGCGCAAACATAGCAGGAGTCATTCTGTTTTAAAACTAAAACATATTATTGCAGCCTTAGTTTAATTCACTACAGTGATACAATGACATCCAACTAGTGTTAACGCCAATACATGCCAACACCCAAACCATGTGCAACAAAGCAAAGCTAACATCTGGATTCGACTGTTTGATAAAATGATGAATGTTGCTGTTTAATCAGTGTAAGCTCAGGTCAGTCGCGACTAGCGGCTCGGCAATTCCATACCTGGCTCTTGGAAGCGGCGACCTTGGCGAACATCGCCTGGGACACTTTGGCCCTCTTCATCTCCTGCTGGATCTCGTCGTAGATGGACGAGCTGATGTTGAGGACGGAGCTCTCCTGCTTGCCGTTCCACTCGGACGCCAACTGCAGGGGCTTCACCTGGGCAGGGAGCCGAGACGCCTTCTCAATCCAGCATAGAGGGGCGGAGTTTCAGTTATGTTTCCAACAATTATATCAACAGTCAGTAACTTGTCTGTTATTAAAATAGATTGAAACAGTCGGTCTAATGGGTCAGACACTGCCAAATACTGTATCTGGCTAAATAAACTGTAATCAAGTGGTGTGGAAAAAAAGCATGCTAACTGCCAAGCAAATCCTGGATTACTATTACTGAAAGGCACTTTTTAATCTTCATTTAAGACGTTTCAATACTAATCTTCAAAACATTAGTGTTATAAAAAGTCCATTTGCTTTGATTTACTACTGCTAAACAGTTCAGTATGATCTGGATGTAACTTTGTAACTTTATAGACCGGGTTCATCTGCATGGTCAATATTTAAAAAAATTTTATATATATATATATATATATCAGGCAAAAAATGGGATATAAAAATTTTTCATTTTATCCCAAATATTATCAATCAGCCAAGACACTGGATTTGTGTGCAGGAATTGAGGGAAGCTTTTAGCCACACGATTAATTAATAAATAAAGAAATAAATAAACACCTGAAGACATTTCTTACGATAGGAGAAATACGAATGATGTCACGAATAACAAGATAAGGTTTGGTAACTGGAAAAAACCAGCAGTGTTACATTTAAATGAGAAAAAAAAAAGCATGATTTTCATTAACGTTAGCTACAAAAGTGAATTAATCAACAAAGTAATGATGACGAAAAGTGATGTGAAGATTCAATATCATATTATATGCAGAGTATTGTCCAGCCTGACTACAGCCTCGTAATGTGAAAACTGTGTCCGGTTCCTTTTTATTCCACAAACACATTTTAATATTTGCTCCATGAAAGTGTTTAATGCGTGAATTGAAAGAGCACTCACAGGAGATATCCCGACTGGAATCCTGGGGTTCCAGTCCTCTGGTCTGATGTTGTTACATTCTTCTCTTCTGGGCTGCACACACACACACACACACACACACGCACACGCACACATATTTAAATGCATTTAACTCCTCCGGACCGTGCGACTTTAATCAAAACTAATCTAATATTCACGACACTCTACATTTAAAATGAAGAGCCACCCTTCCTGATTAATCGGCTTAATGTCTCTTTAGAGGACAAGGACTCTGCTGAACATTATCACCACTCCTATCTTTTAAACACGCTCGCGTTTGAAGACGTTCATACTGTACTTCCGCCGTGGCTTCAAGGTTGAGCGATTTCTTGCGAACGTATGTTACTGTTCGAGGCAGAACTTGTACGAACTCGCGTCGGGTTCTGCCTGATCATGCTTTAAAATACATGGGCGTTTTAATGACGATTGTTCAAAGGAAAAAGGAAAAAAATAAACAACCAAAACACACAAATAGTCAGAGCATCCGCTTTGGTGATATTACAGAGTTGAGTCGCTAATGCGTCACGTCACGTTGGTATGCCTTACCACGTCTACGGGCTTGGCACGGAGCTCCTCGACAGCCGGAGAGATAACTGGTAGCACATCAGGCAATATGTTTGCAGACGTATGCAGCGTGAATGGCATAAACACATGGGTGTGTGTGTGTGTACAGTATATGCCATGCTTCTTTTTTTTTTTGGAATGATTAAACATGAGATTTCCTAATACGCGTGCGTATTCGAAAAAGCGGACATGCCTATAATCGCAACATGACTAATAAACATAGAAGAGCGTCTAAAAGTAGGCGGCGCAGAATCTCGCATGTCTGATGAACCAAATAAACAAGAGTAACGGTTGAACTAACCGAGTCAGAGTAGCAGCTGATTCTGGGATCTGAACTGGAAAGCAGCATCTGGTTCACTCCTACACTCTGGTTTGAGCACACATTCACACAAACACACACAAACACACACACATACACACTTGAGCAAACCCCAGTGGCGTTCCAGCCTCTGCTACTGTGCAAATCTCCGAGTGAACGAGCAGGAGACGGGGCTTTGTCCTGATAAAAAGCCTGGCTTTGTGTCCACTACGGCGCACTCGAGTGCACTCAAAAGAGGTCGTATGTAGGGAGGATCACACTTATCACACGTTTCTCACTAACTGCATGCAGTGCAACGTGTAGAAGCATTTCAAATGTTAAAGCCTGAACTGTGACATTAAGTAGCTTAGCTAGGCTCGCTGGGCTTTATTTAAGCTGGATACGAACAAATTTATTCGTTTGGAGTGTTCACGCAAGAAAACCATTCAGCTGGAATATAAGGACACTCATGAATGAGTACCTCGATCGATCGGCTACAGATCGCATATTTGGCGCAAGTTATTGCCATTACGTTTACGCAAACAAGTTATTTCCGCACAAATTCTGAAAAATCTTTCACTCGAGACGATGAGGCCCGAAAGTGCCCAAACGATTAGGACAAAAGTCATGGCGCCCTATAAGAGGAAACGTAAGCGTGCGTTCCTGGTAGCTGCAGTGGCCGAGCTGCATCATTGGAAGATCGAGCACGTGCCATGCTTAGGAGGTGCATTTTCACCATTTAGCTTTTTTCAGCCACTTTGCCCTTAACGGATTTTTGCGAGTCACTGAATGCACATCAGCTGAGCTGTGAACACGCTAGATAATTTCTATATCGGATGAAAAAATAGTACTCTAAATTGGGTGGGGATTTTCAGTTCGGTTTGGTTTGGAAAAACAATTACGCTCAGATTTACTGAAATGGTTAGACACGTCTGCCTACAATGAGGTTTGCAAAGGTTTGAGGTTAAATGGTCCTAAAACAGCTATAAAGGGAAAAGTATTCCACTTTGTCAATGCTTTGGAACAGTTTTCCACCTTAAAATGAATGCGAGTGAAATTCCCAACAGTAAATGAACATAGAAGGGTAATGAGTGTGTTACGTCAACAGATTATTATTGTATGAATCAGACTGTTACCTGGACAGGGCGTGTTGGAGGAGTGCTAATAAGCGGCGCAGGGCCCATGGAGGACGCCGCCGTTAAACTCCTCTCCCTTTCCTCCTGATAAATCCGGTCTCTCTCGGCCTCGGGTAGCTGCAGGAAGTTCTGCATGGCCCTCAGGTTCACCAGCAGGGACTGAGACGCCGTTTTTGGGTCTTCCTCTTTTCTCAGGATCTCCGATAGTAATCCCTGAATGAAACAGTGACAGAAAAGCAAGTCATGGGCTTGTCATGTCATGGGCTTGGGGGAAATATTCCAGCACACGTGCTGCATACAATTAGTTGCAACAATCACATAATTCAACACGAATGCACGAGTGTCACGAACTCCGTGCTGTGCTTCTTCACATCGCTACGTTTTCTTTCTGGAACCTCTACAGGCTCAGACGCGGTGACGTGCCACAAGCACTCTTCATTAAACAGCTGCACACAGTGTATAATAAATATTACAAGAGCTCTGTGAAAGGAAAAAGGCATATCACAAAATCTCTTATAGTGTAGAATAATAGCGGAGGCTGCCAATTTGCGTGAAAAAAACATGACTCCGTGTTCACGCGCCACTATTTCCAGTAGATTCTTATCACTTTCACATGACTTCAAAGCCACACGGAGCTGTAACGAACCTTCCCCGAGTTATGCGGAACATCTTTCTGACATTATCTCCAATGCAGGCGCAGGAAGGGGAGAAGAAAAAAAAAAAGAATCGGTGACTGAGTGTGGGCTCCCCATGCACTGATGGAGAGCCAGGTTAGGGGTGGACATATCATAAAGTTATTATTTTGCACGACTAAAAGCTCCAGTGTGGCCCTTGATTTTGTTGCTCGGGAACATTACTGACTAAAAAGTGGTGGCTAACGTAAGGTAAAAATGTACAGCAAGCTAGTTAGCTAGCTAAGCGCTTTAAAATAGACCAAAGTGAAGCATAACTCTACATATATTTCTGTGATTTATTTATTTTTTATTATTATTATTTTGGTACAATGGTGAAACCAACATTTGCAAATTCTGACCTGATGCTCCGCTCCTATTGGTGGAAAGTTCGGGAATACAAAGCACTATTAAGTCAACAAATATTACTGAAAATTTTTCAACTAGCGTACATGAGCTAAACTTTATTTGCAATGTTTTGTCACATACATGTGTGTGGAACTGCTAATCAGTCCGGCTAGTAAACTGTTCGAGCGCTAGCCAGGTTGCGCCTTAGCCACTGTGTGTGTCGCTGGATGATCTGACCTGCCTTAAAGGTGCCGTCATCGATTCTAATCCAATACATTATTTATCAAATATTTGTCAAGGTCCTCTAGCTGTCTGTTCTGCGTGTGCGCTGAATGGAAAAAAAAAAATCCGGTGCTTGTACGCACGCCTGGATCTGCAAAGAAAGTGGCACAAGCCACACAACACTATTCCAGCCAATCAGCAACAGGGGGCGTATTCCAGCCAATCACAGGGCAGGGGGAAGAGGCGGGGGGTGTCGCTGTTAAGTGTTGTTGCCTTGGCAATGCACGTCCATGAATTTATTGCCTTGGCAATGCGTCCATGAATTTGGGGGCGGAGCTTCTGAAGGAGCGCCGAAAGGAAGTGCGTATTCGTTCGGAATTATCAACAAACTTTCTCCAGAATCAAGACAGTGCCGAGTTTTGTTTTGTGAATAGCAATAAGCAGTAGGATATTTTCCTTCGTCTGGCTGTTAAACCTGTTGTTCATTGGCTACGAGGCTTCCATCATGTCCGCCAGTTTAGTGTTGTGTTGGAGCACTTTGCTGAGTTGTTCAGCGCCTCATAAAGACCTGCTAATTGCGCAAATTACAAACAAAAAGCTGGAATTTCTTCCTCAGTGCGCAGTTTGGTCGAACTAGTCAAGCACTAGCAAACAACACAAAATATGTCGATTATTAAAGCTTGTCTGCCTATCATTATTTCCTTTAAAGACAATAAACGTGGGCATATATCCAGCCATGGGTCCTAACCTCAGAGGAGCGATAATGAGCTAATATAAATCCTCCAGGTCCTGGCATGCAGATGTATCTCTCTCATTCCATCCTGTTCTCCGTGACAACAGTCTAGATTTGTCTGTTTATTCCCACAACAACCAGCATGGAGCTTCCATCTCCGAGAGCATTCCATCGTTTGTTACAAGAGAAGCGTGATTAGCGTAATGTGGCCTGCTTGTAGTGACACGCATCAGGCAAACATGTCATAGCTGATGTATGGCGCTTTGCTGGTAGGGAATGATTCAGCGTTCTGACTGTCAACAAAACAGTTTCACGGTCAACAACAGAAACCTGGAATTAATGCGCTTGATATGTGTATGCGACACTTCTCAGTATCGGACTGAGGACAGAAAAATGCAACCGCTCTCATTATACAGATCTGTACCTACAGGAATGATCGACAGGAATTTCCATCTCTGTAAAAAAAAAAACAAACAAGTTTTTGCAAATCCTATAAAAACCACGTGATTCACCTGTAAGCACATTTCCGTTCACACAGGACACTTCTGCGACTAATTCTAGGTTTTACGTTTACAAGGATGAGAAGACATTTTATAAACCGTAATTGTCATGATTAATCACCTGTGACAAAATCTTGTTGGGAAAACTTAATGAGGAACAAATAATGAGTCATCGCTTATCCAGATAATTCAGCCAAAACAGATTCTAGCCAGCTAAGTACTGAGTAAGGTATCAGCTGGGTGCTTAGCCGGCTAGGTAAATGCCTCCAAGTCCATTAGCTCACGCTCACAGTTTTGCTTCTTTGTTCTCCAGCATGTCAGTGAAAAGCGAATATCCGAAGTCTATGAGCTTGGAAAGCTCGGATAAGGAACCGCGCTTGGCTCGCGATCGTAGCGACCGCTAGAGAAAAAGTCAAGATCGTTTCTTCAGTTGAAGAAAAAAAGTCTTGACCTTTTGCTTATCCTGCTTAACAAACAGATGAGAAAGGATTTAGCAATCGAATAACAAGCTAATCACCATCAACAGAATCCTGAATCTGGAGATTTCAAGCTTTGGAGAAATACTCGCGGTCGCTTGAAAACTCCAAAAGTCTTCGAATCTCGACTGTAGCCGTGCGTACACTCGCCTTGACCTTGACTACTATTTTAACGATGCGGTGTTTCTCGACAGTTCGAACGGAAAGCGTGACTTGTAAGCTTCGTAGTCCTGATTGTTAACGTAGGACATGCGTCGTACCTGAGTCCTGTTGAACGCGACGCGAGCGAACACGGCCTGCGAGATCCCGGCTCTCTTCAGCTCGTCCCTCACCCACTGGTAGATCTCGGACGAGACCTCTGTGTTGGACGACACCTGCGCGTCCAGGGGCTTGCTGAGAGCCCGGCTGACGGGCGGGTGGTTCAGGTACTGCTGGTTCAGGGACTGCTGCGCCAGGAGCCGGTTGACGGCGTACTGCTGGTTCAGGATCTGCGCCATGACGATCTGTTGGTTGACCAGCTGAGGACTGATGGGGCTGGACACCAGGCCGGGGTGCAGAGCGGGAAGCTGGGCACGGCCTGGGGCTTGACCGCTGTGGGCCAGCGGCACCGGGGACGGCGGCTGCTCGGCTGTGCTGCCCGGGATGGGCTGCTGACTGAAGCTCAGGTGGTTGGTGCCAGGCGGCGAGAGCTCTGACAAGCCGTCCATTTCGACTAGAAGACACGGAGAGAGAGAGAGAGAGAGAGAGAGAGAGAGAGAAAGAGAGGAGCGCGAAGCGTTAATGCTAATAGTTAAATGTGTTGTATGGTATAAAATCAATAACACCTCTAATCGCTTAAGCTAGTGTGGCATTCATATGTGGAAAAACAAGTTGTCCATAACAGTTCAGAGACGCAAAGGATGTGGAGGAAGGAAGCACTTCACTTATTAGGTGAAGTGTGATGGGAAGAAGCAGCTAGCGAGCTGGAATACACCGAGATTTTTAATGGACGAGTCGTCCAACTCGGATAGTACACACAGAGTCCCAGAGGAAAACAACTTGCATCGATGCTAATCGTTTAGTCTGTGCTGCTGCAGTGCTACTTTAGATACTAGCTTTAGTCAGGTGCGAAACGCAAGAAGACTCCTGAAGGCGACACAGGGGGCGTGAAAAAACCCGCCTGCGACTAAACGGCATCACCACCTTAAAAGAGTTAACTTTAACAGTAATCTGTACAAGCCACATATGTTGATGGAGCCATGAGAATCATCGAAAAGGGCTCATGACCTGAAGGTTGGCAGCTTCCCAAATTAGCTTATAATGTCCATGATCATGTGTGCAACAACAACAGGCCTCACATGTGTACGGCCAAAGAGCGGCGCGCCTGAATCACCCTTTATGCTCCTAATTTTCAAGAATGCGAGCTGGCTAATATGAAATTTTCAGGATAAATATAGCTAGAGGAGGGGCTCACTGGAGCTCGAGTCTCACGGACGAGCCCTCGCGCTCGGGCTAGCCCCGACATGACCGGGAGAATAAGGCATCTATTTGGTACTGTTGATGGTATTTACTGTTATAAATATCTCAGCCCTTTTTAATTGACGTGCGCGAGCCCGCAAAACAACGGGCTGGAAAATCCGAAAATGAAAAGGTCTGTTGTGAGCGCGGAGGCCGTGGCGTCACGGCTCCTGCAGACGTTCGGGGCGTATTAGTTTAAAAGGATTTGTTTAAATCAGGAGAAATTAAAGGCGTTCGACACCTACGTATACGTATGCGAGGCAAAACATTCGGGCAAAATAAAAACATTTTTTTTTTTAGGAGGGAAAAGAAGCGGAAAAAAAAAAAAAAAGTGCATTATGGCAACTCGTCAACATTTCAATGAGAGATAAAGACAGATTAAGAGCATGGAATGTGCCCAGATACCTATACAATAATCAGAGGAACACAAGCTTGTGTCTTTGGTGACAGCAAACACAAAGGGAGGCACTGCTGTTCCTTTCAGTACGGGCGAAAAAAAGTGAGGGGGCTCAATAATAATCAAAGCGTTCTCATAATCCCCCTCATTCCGGCGGTCTGATGTTACGGTGCGCCTGTGCGTTCGCGTCCTTTTCTAAACGTGCTGAGGGGAGAACTCGCACGCGTACGCGTAGAAATAAACATACGCGGTACATGCAAATTGACAGGGTGGAGCAAAATATTTGAAGGCCCCGCTGAAGCAGACACAGAACGGGACGTCCTTCTGTGGACTCTGGCGCTCAGTGAGTCGGGATTAGCAGTACAATAGTAGAGGGAATGTGAGAGAGAGAGACAGGGGCCCTGAGAGAGGCCCAAGAGAACAGCAGGACTCCATCTCACTTCATTGCTGCGCAGTCGGACAGCTTACACACACACACACGCGCGCGCGCGCGCGCTCACACACACCTCCCCCACACTCGACACAACCTTAAAGAGACCCGGCTCACACGGTTCTCATCCAAACCGAATCTCGTAAACGACTCCGTGGCTGCGCACGCTACTTTAAACCCCTCTTTGCTAATTGTGGCGCCCCGGGTTAAACGTCTCGCGTGCCTCCTGAGCATCGACGTCCCACACTGGGGAGGCGAGATCTCCGCACCGGCACCGTCAACCGTGATTAAGTCGTAAGGGGAGTGGCTGTCTCTGTGTCACGTGACCTACCTACTGCGGTGGCACGTGGGCTGTCGTGCAGGACGCACGTCCCCAGGTAGCCCTCCAGCTGGGAGGGTTGGCGCACGACTGCGCATGTCGGCACACACACACACACACACACACACACACACACACACACACACACACAGGTGTGGAGAGAGATAGAGAGTGTTAGTGGGTCGGCACAAGCACGTGTGCGTGAGGGAGGGGGGGTTGTGGGGGTGTAATGGGGTGGGGGGGCAGATGTTAGATCGAGTGGCCCAGCAGGAGATTAAATATGTCAGTGTGACTCACCTCAAGAGGTGTTTGTGGGTTTTTCTGGGTGTGTAATAAACGACAAAGAGCACGTCCCGACTTCTCTTGTGCACTCGCGGTGAATAGCGTCCCAAATTTTAACTCCTTTTTTCATTCTGAAGTTATTTTTTAAATGCATTTTGTTTTGTTTTTATTGTAAATCTTATAAACTGATGATACATAACAATACAACATCGATTCCGTGAATAAACGTTCCGTGGTCGCGGATATCTCTTTTTAGAAACTGAATTTTTTTTTAAATAAAAATTGAAAGCAGCAGATTTGATGGTAAAAACATCTACCGCATTTCTTGCATTGTAAAATGCAAACCTTTTCCTGATCTTTCCTTGTGAAATGTGCTATTTCTTGGTTTTAACATTCGATTTTAAACTTTAATCCTTTCCTAGACATGAACTGCAAGTAATCTTTTTTTTTTTTTTTTTTTTTTTTTTTTCCTGCAAACCATTCCGTCATGACAATATGATGTTGACTCTTTGGATCGTGTGATTTCTTTTTAATAATTGAAATGAAATTTCCTGAATCGCTTCTAAATTGAATTGCAAATTGACTGAAACCGGCAGATCTGATATGAAAACTTTGTGCTTAATCTTTAAAATCGCGGTGCGAAATTGTCCGTAAATGTTACGGAGTTTCCCTTTTCGGTGATATTACAAAAACAGTAGACATATTATTATTATTATTATTATTATTATTCGTTAATTTGGTTCACACGTTTATTCATCTGTATGAACTAGAAAAAAAAAGCCTTGGCTGCATCTAAGATGCACCCAAAAAAAAAAGAAAAGTACTAACTTCCTTTAAGGTTCATGCGTGGATGCGTGGACTATAATTAGTTTGAACACGACACGCTCCTTTCTAGGTAAGTACAAAAAAGTGTACGCTTGAAAATGGTTTTTTTCCAAGCGCGTGGTCAGAGCTGCCTCAGTCGCAGGACTGTATTACGATAACAAACTATAAACTGTGCGGCTCTTAAGAGAACTTTAAACTCCATCCATTTTGCTGTAATCAATCTACAAGGATACGCGCTTAATTATTTACAGTCTTATGCATTTGGCATCGGACCCCAAGCAAGAGTTTACCACTAGTGCCAATTCCGCTCAATGCCAAAATATTCATTAGAACAGAGTGTTACTGTATCACGCACTCGTGCTTGGATGTTGTTCTTCAAGTTTTGTCGGTGCTCTCCAACCTCTCCATCTAATATAATGTCTTGCAGGGTAATAAAAAACATCAGGTTTTGTTTTTTGTTTTTTTTACCATCAGTATACTACGACATATTTAAAGTAAATGTATTCGCTACATAAGATGTAGTTGTGACAAATAATAATAATAATAATAATAATAACAATACTACGACTAATAATAATAATAAACCGGTAACCTTTGACCTAAATCTTTGCTCTTTTTGTTTGTAGGACTCAAAGGTTTTTCTTTGGTCTAACAAATTGCAACAAATTGTTATTTTGTTTTTCTTCCCCGTCCATAAAGGGATTATTACAGTGGAAGCGTAATACGTAAAAAAAAATGTAAAGTGTAAAAAAACAAAAAAAACAAAAAAAAAAAAAAGGTATTTCCATTAAGGAAAAAAACCCAAAACCAAAACCAAAAAAAAAAAAAAAAAAACCCCCGACATGAATAGCAGGTGTAATGAGAGAGTAACGCGTGGCCGCTTGGCTTACCCATCATATCTTTTGTCTTCTTGAAATGTTTATACCAACGTCCAAATTCCTGACACTTCGCCGCAGACACATTTGCATAGTAAGTGCTGTTCACGATGGAGGAGATCATGCTCTGCAGAGAGAGAAAGAGAGAGAGAGAGAGAGACGGGGGTGGACACAGTGTTGGGTTTCTGTTTGGTTAAAAATGCAACACCTTACCGTGTTAAACATGACACTGTTGAACACACGCTACATTCATATAGACACGATCTACATCCGCAACTAAGCGTGCAGCAACATTTCGTTTTCGTAGCGTGATGTTCGCCTGAACGCTTCTCATGGTTTAAAAAACAAACACCATATTTGTAAACATTACTGCTCGCTCGGGAGAAGCGGACTCGTGTCCGGCATTTTGTTTAAAAGCGAAACTGCAAGTGCGAGGCAAAACAAAAAGCAAACAATCAACTGTTAGTAGCTGTGTTTCCATTAACCCGCTTCATGCGCAACTGAAACTGCGAACTAAAAGAAACGAGCAAACGGAAGCGTGAATTTTGAAACAGCTCTCGAATTTGACGCAAAAGAAAAAAATATTTACGCTCGCATGAGGTGGCGGTTCGAAGAAACGATATTTCGCAGAACTGAAATGGAGACGTTTAAGACAAACAGACGGCATTAATCACCTAATGGAGACAATTCACGGTTGTCGAAATTGAATGTATTTTAAATATCGCTTCTGTTTGGCACAAAACTGCAATACAAACCCGGCTACTGTTAGCGTTCCCACCATGCCAGTCGGTTATTCTGCTTTAACAGCACGACGGCGAACACCGCGGCAAAGCTAACAAATCGTGTTTGATAAGAAACGACTATGTCGTTATACCTTTTAAATGTTTTTAGCATAGTCACATGTAATGTTGTGGAACGTCCACGAATCAAGTTAGTTCCTGTTCTCACTTACGTTATGGCAGCTATAAACAGTCGTTCCCTCACCAGCCTCTCTTTTTTCTCTCTCCTGAAGTTAATAAGACAAAAAAATAAATAAATAAAGCAGTCATGTTACTGAAAAAGCCCAAAGTTTTTTGTAAAGTCCTGACGCTGCAGACTCCTTCGATAAATCCTTCCTGGAGAAACAACAACGTGTTAGTTATCATACATGTGCGTTAATATAACTCTTGGGATCTGCAGGTGCGCTTCCGACGCTGGACAAATTCCGGCCAATCAGAATCGACGACTCGGTATAATGCGATATACAGAAGGTAGGAGCTGATTATCGGCACGTCTGTTTGGAATTCATGGAATTTCTTCTCGGAGGTTAAGAGGCAGCCTGCCAGGTAAGACGAGCTGCAGTAAATGAGATATAAAAAAAAAAAAGAAATGAAAAAAAGAAAGAAAAAAAACCCCCCACAGCAGCCTTGTATGCGGGAAGATTTACTATCCAGATAGCTGAACAGATGACGCTTTGGGGATTTCTTGTCTGCGCTAATGCGAGTCGCACTGGCAAGCTGCTTTAAAAGCCAGCGTCGGTTAGAGAGGCCACACAGCAAGAGCCTCTCCTCTCACCCGTGTTCAGCGGTGTTCCTTTTCATTCAGACGCATTCCTTACAAATTCTGTTTCATTAAGCCTCAACACTGAACACCTTAATGGCCCCGGGCTCAGTCCCACACACAGATATGAGAATCTGCCCTGATTGTTATAAATATTCAAAGGAGGAAACCATCTGTTTTGAAATTACAGGTCTAGCGGCTTTATCGCTCGATATAATACGAGCGCCCAGGGACGGTCACGCCTCCGTCTTCGTGGACGATCGACTCGAGCTGCTCTTTCAGCGCCGGGTTTGGGAAACGCAGCGCGGTCTTGGGGCAGGGTTCGGCGCGAGATAAAAAGAAATCTACGCTCTTGAGCAGCAAAAAGTCTGGATCTTCTCGGAGTTGGGTGAGAAGTGTGGCGCGAGAAGAGCAGAAACAGGGCAGGATGGCGGGGTAACGGCTCAGTAAAGCCCAAGGCTGCTGTGTATGCCTGAGAAGGACGATTAACCTTTATTGCCAGCGTGCGCACAGCTGGGGAGATGAAGAGAACGAGGAAAAGGTGCAGTCAAAAATGAAAAGGCAGTCCTCCTCCTTCTCCACTGTAACTTATCGGCACATTCCTGCGGCAGGATCACCGCGCCGGTAGCGAACGAGCCGGGAAGGGGAGGGGCCCGAATGAAGATTCATGCGTCGACTGATTGAAAAAGGTGTGCAAATAATTACGCTAAAAATGCGTCGAATCCTTCATTCGGCTGACAGCCGTGCCTGTTGTGTGAGCCGCTGTGACGCATCCATCTCCCCCCTCCCTTCCAGCCCTCTGCTTTTGACACAGATGTTAGAATAAATGCTGTTCA
Source organism: Parauchenoglanis ngamensis (assembly GCA_030014255.1). Taxonomy (NCBI): domain Eukaryota; kingdom Metazoa; phylum Chordata; class Actinopteri; order Siluriformes; family Auchenoglanididae; genus Parauchenoglanis; species Parauchenoglanis ngamensis. Next base: position 2,326,631 of record JAQMYM010000019.1, read on the forward strand.
TTAATCACGCTTCTTGTGCACGCTAGCACGTGGCCGCCGCGCGGCCGACACCAAGCCGGGTCAGAACGGCGCTCGGGTCGAGAGTGACCTTCCTCCGCAGGTAATTGGGAAGAGGCCGAGGCCCTTTAAACGATAAGCATCTTCAGGCGTTATCAGCCAGGCCAGGAAGTCTTGCTAGGGTACTATCGTGCTCAGTGATCTGCTTGGAACGAGAGTGTGTCGCGTCCTGCTCTGCCGCTTCCTGCTATCGCTTTTCTCTTTCTTTCTGCTGTTTCCTCTCGTGTCGGAGGCCTCGTTTCTCCTCTTCCCACCATGTCATAATTACAGCTTCTTCAGCACCAAGAGAGGTGGGGTTACAACACTCATACGCCGACGGCGGTCTCATTTACGCACCACCAAGTGACACGTGGAATCATTTTTGAAAGAGTCTTGGATGAGCTGGTGGGACATTCATCTCATCTCACGTCTAGTCATGTATGAACGACCTGAACACTTGACACGTTCTTGAGCTTTCCCTTTCTTTCTCTAAGGCATTCGAAGGCCAGGCGCATTTAAAAAAACACACACACACACACACACAAAAAACAGAGTAGCTGCTGGGGAATAAATCGAAACGCTCGACAACACGACGGACAAAAGCGCTCTTTTTAAGCTTCTCGCTCCCCCGGCTCCAGCGCCGGTTAATTCTCCTGATACTCTGTTTGTTAACCTTCCTCGTTGTGTGCGAGGATTAACGTCCTGAATATCAAGGACAAGTTAATCCTATAAAAGTTGCCAATCATGTGCCATAAATATGCTGAGCTCTGCGGGCATCGCTAGCTCAGCCGTTAAGGTTCTGTGCGAGCTGCTCGGAAGGTTGTGAGCTCAAGTCTCGTGCGCGAGAGCCGATTTTGGGCGAGACCGCTTTAGATGAAAATGGCACATGGTCACGTTCCCGTTCCTCTCTCATGCTTGCAAAAAAAAACAAAACAATTACAGGTAGAACTGGGTGATACGCTGAAACTTTCAGGTTTCTTTTGAACATTTTTTGGATCTCTGACTACAAACAGCCAGTGAGAGCGGGCAGAAACATTTGTGACTATGATATAGAAAAGAGGCGGGGCTTACGGCATCGTCGTCCACGTTAACAGAATTTTATTCCCTCCAGAGATCGTCTTTTTGGCTGTTTTGAATTGATATTAATTAACCGAACGTCTTACATTTTAAACCCGAAGCGAAGGAATTAAGTACGACTGCAGCCGTGACGTTTTATAAGATGACCGAGTCACGTCATTTGTGTCGCTTTTAAGAGTCACATGATCTATCCTAGCACGCTAGCTAACTTGCCTAATGACCCCTAATATCGGTTTCTTTCATAACTTTACACTGTTGAAATTCTTACACTTAAATTCCAGGGTGTTGCAGAACAGTTATTTTCTAGGATATCTTTTGCACACGCGTTACGTATACAGACATTCGGAGAGAAAACGTGGCTTCATGACACTGTTTACAGAGTGACATCATCGGTTTAGAGCTCTAACACGTCTGTCTATGCACATGTATATCAGTGATCTAGCTCTGTTTTTAGAAATGAGCTGCAGCGGTTAAATTTACTGCTCGCTAAACCGCCTGCTGCTATCTAATCCATCTGCACGTTTTTATTAGATATGTTTAATATGGAAGCGCTCACCAGGACAAATTCCTGACAACAAAGCCTCATAATAAAGCGCGTTTGTAAATGAATTGTTCTTATTTAACGTCACATAATCGGCCGGCTCTGTGATTCGGGCTTGCGATCGAGTTGAAATACTTGGCAACCTGAAGGACACGGACTTCGGCAAAAAAACAGGCCTCCTGCATTGGAGATTACAGAAAACAATGAAGGAGAAAACAGAAATTGCTTTAGATTACATGTACACGCGCTGAGTGTGTGTGTGTGTGTGTGTGTGTGTACTCGGGCTGTATGCAGCTTGTAATTCATGCTAACGTGTCAGCTCTCAGACA
>JAQMYM010000019.1:2339882-2373354 GCA_030014255.1 Parauchenoglanis ngamensis
GACCTGCTGACTCTTATTGATGGCCGGTCTTATTAGCTTATTGTAGCGATCTGAACCGAGGAGAAAATCCACCAACTACTCTTCAGCATCGGCTGATAGGGAACCTAACACACACACACACACACACACACACACACACACACCCCCTTCTTTGAAAACGGACCGGTTTGAGGCGGGATTTCGCAGCGCGCGGGCCGGAGGTAAGGTTAGTTAGGTTACATCTGCAAAAATAAAAAGTAGAAAAGAAAAAAAATAATAATAATGAAGAAGAAGAAGAAAAAAGGCGCGCGCAGGAATTCTTTAATCGGCTTTGATGCGCGTGACGTGAGGCGGCCCCGGTCGGTTATTAGCAGGAGCGCGCGTGCACGCGCCCCGAGAGCATGCACACGCACGCGCTCGAGCGATAATTGGCTGGACCGCATTCGGGATAGGGTAGGATAGGATGTGCAGTAGAGAGCGCGCGCGCGAGAGAGAGAGAGACGGGGTGAAAGAACATTTTGCAGGTAAATAACGCACAAATGCAAAATGAAGAGAAGGCGTGAATGAGGCGCGTGCACCGGCGCAAGCCGTGCTGTTCCAGTCTCCAGCAGCACACCGACTCCTCCACCGGCTCCCAAAACATCAGCTAATGACCTATTGTTTGCAGCAGCTGCTGGTTTTAATACGGATGCATCCGCTTGTGTGGTGTTTACTTTTAATTTTGATCAGTTGATGACCGTAGCACGAGCCTGTCATGACTTTATCTGCAAATCCGCGCAGATCATAAATAACCTTTAGCATGGGAACATTTCCTTATGCAAAGAAAAGAAAGAAAGAAAGAAAAAAAGAGAGATAGAGAAGTGCAGGAGAGTATGTCGAGGTGACTGATACACGTGAGACAGATTCACATACAATAAAGGTTGAGACTTTTCACTTTGTTATATTATAGAAATATTCCTACATGTTTGTTGTGTGTGTTTATATATTTTATATATGTATATATATATATATATATATATATATATGTATGTGTGTGTGTGTGTGTGTGTGTTTATTGACTTCTGTTGTAATAAAAATGTCATTAATAACTGTTGAACACATCAGTGTAGGCTATATTGAAAGTGTGTCAAAGTTTGCTAGTTTGTTGTCCAGCTAAGATACTTCAGGCCTGTTATTACAATATCTTTCTATGTATTCTAAGGTATAAAAAGCTCGCTGGGTTTATTTGCAGCAGCAATATGCAACCTGGGGAGGCAGGAAACTTGTAAGCGTGAATGCTGTGCTGATATTCTGCAAAAGCTGGTCAGTTTCTTATGAAATTGCAATCTGTAAACCTCAGCCCTGGTATGAGGTGTGAAATGAGATGTGATAAACGCTGAAGAGCAGCTCTCGCCTGTGTGATGTAACAATTCTGAGCCATCTCTCTCTCTCTCTCTCTCTCTCTCTCTCTCTCTCTCTCGCATGCTTGACCTTTTTGCTGCTGAAAATAAGAGGCCTTTCCGGCGCTGACAAATATGCACGAAGCTCACGCTGGCTCTCTGGGGATGCCAGAGCTCTTGTAAAGACCGCCGCGTGGGTGGTGTAGCTGATCTAGCTCAGAGAGAGAGAGCGAGAGAGAGAGAGAGAGTGTGTGTGTGTGTGTGTGTGTGTGTGTGTGTGTGTGTGTGTCACCAACCCAACTAGGTGATGGTGTAAACAGTCGGAGCCAGTCAGACCACCAGGCCACGGTGAAAACAGGCCCACAGGAAAGCAAGCACAGGACCATAATTAGCACCAGCCAACCTTCCTAATTTCTCGTTTTTCTTCCCCAGACTGTTCAGAAGCAAACCGACTCCACTCAAGCGTTTGTGCAGCTCTTTTTCTCCAAGCTTTTATTTGCTTGGACGTGAAGCAGTAAGTGGATGTAAAGTCTCTGTAACACTCCTGGAATTGTGTGCATTAAGCATATTTTATAGGTGGATTTTTTTTCTCCCCCCCCTTAGAACCAAATGCATGTGAGATAGAAAACAAAACCAGCGAGAGCAGATCAATCATGTGTTGCAAAACAGATTTCTTTAGCAGAAAAAGATGATCTAATATACGGTTTATACTATACGTGCGCATTTATACTCTAAGCATTTGGTGTGGGTAAAAAAAATCCCATTTAGACAATTTTCCAAAAGTTATGACGCTTATAAAATTAGTTTGCAGCTCTAAAACAACACTAAACGTTAAATTGTGCAGATTTAATCTTCAGCCCAAAAATTCTAAAGCATGCATTAAGTGTTGTAGTATTTCACAAGCATAATAGATCTGTTTTTCATGGAAAATATGAACGTATGTTGCAGTAGCTACCTACACCATTCCTGTTATTCAGTGCACATTATACGATATTGTGTCTCTGTTGTGGTTCAAAGAGTGTTTCGGTAATTTCTGATACACGCCGCCAGACATGTCATGTATTCATATAGCCTTGTCATATCTCTCTCATAGTCCCTTTATGCCTTAAGCCCATGAGGAGATGTTAAAGGAGACGGCGGCCATGTTGAAATGCACCACGGAGGCTTTAATGTCCATCGCGGCCGTCTGAGAGCGGGACACTGCCAAGAGGGGTCTCAGTCTGCCAACAGGTGCTGACATTGCCAAGTATTCTGGCACTCAAACACACACACACACACACACACACACAGTGCCCTCTCTGACATCCGGAAGGGCATGGAGCTTCAGTGATGATTTGATCACCTATGATTATTATTAAACGCTTAATTATGTGTTAGATGGTATAAAAACGTCGCATGTAAAAGAGCATTTCAGGACAAAAACAGCGCTGAAGCAAGCGGGTGACCTTAAAGCAGCTGCTGGAGAGGCTCGTAAAAAACCACGCGGGAGGATTTGTCAAGTTGAAACTGTGACATTTCTTCTTTTTTTACAGATCACTTGGTATTATATTGTAATAAATTTAAGATTATCGGTTTTGGATTTCACGTAATATAGCAGATCGATGCAGATATCTAGAAACGTCCTTACAGGAAGGATATAAAATGTGACGCGAAGGTATATTCTTTTGAGTCAAATGTACTCGATTATGTGGTTTATTTGGTGTAGAAATACATACGCTAGAGCGATGATGTCATTCCTTTGCGACGTCTCTTATTGTTAGCTATGTTGTAGCTTGGGTGCAACATTGCATCAGAAATCTTACTCAAAGATTTCAAAGCTCTTAGATGGTTAAGGAAAATAGTTTGGCCTTGAAATCACTTCTGGATGAAGAACTCGACCCAAGCCACCATTTTAGAGAGTCCGCAACGTTAGAAAACATTTCCAAATCCCGCTAAAGTTTGAATAAACGCAGAGTGGCTCAGCGACGGAAAACATTTCCTCCTCCAGACCCTTCTCTCACCAACGCTCTCCTGATCGCAACACGGCGTGGGCGTTGTTTTGTCTTGGCGTCCGCCAGTTCTGCGACGGTAGCTGTGCATTAACGTGATTATTGAAGCTCGCGTTATAAATCAGGGCCAAGTGTATCTTGGCAGTTTGATAATGCAGCCAGCATGGGGTAGAGTCATCACTGCCCACTTCGCTCGCTCCGAGAGAGGGCTCAACACACCACCGCTGAAGGAAAACCGTTCTGGGGTTTTTTGTTCTGTTTTGTTTTTGTGGGGTTTTTTTTACAACGTAGCTCACAACGCAGCTCCCTTTAAGACGAATTTTGATTTAGACCCGGATGTAGGATTAGGAATTTTAGCGGAACGCGGGAATGTTGAGTTTTGCAGGGAAATCAGTGAACCAGTTTGCTCTGAACGACATGTCACGTACCGTGCTTTTGTGCTTAAGATGTTTATTCAGAGTTTAATAATATTGCTCAGGACATGAAATCTTCCTAAAAGGGCATGAATCAGGTGTGTTTTAGAGGCTCTGCTGATCGAAATGCGGTGTAACGGGACAGAACAGCGCGGATGTCGATTTGTGTAAAAATAAAAGACATTATTAAGATTTTCAGATGGTAGAAATTATTCCTTTAATGTAATATATGCAGTACATACAGTATGCATTATGCAGATGCATCTCTCTGTCTCTCTGTCTGTGTGTGTGTGTGTGTGTGTGTGTGTGTGTGTGTGTGTGTGTGTGTGTGTGTGTTAGATGTCTCTTTTCAGACACATTCCCTGGTTAAGCCTGTGATGAGATGTGCACTGTAAAAAATCCCCCTGTGGCTTTTTAAGGCCTAAACGTGTGCCAGTGTGTGAGTGTGTGTGTGTGTGAGTGTGTGTGTGTGTGTGTGTGAGTGTGTGTGGTGAGTAGGTTAAGGCAGAGCACTGTCCCGAGGTCTGGCCACAGCGGTGATGCCTCCATGCCTAAACAAGTGAACCACAGAAAGCACACTCTTCTCCCCTCGGAAGCTCTTACAGTAACCTGTATTAATCATGTAAAGCTCTTTCTTCCTCCCTCGGCACATGGTGAGAGAAAGGAAAGAGTGAGAGAGGCTCTTTCTCCGCTGACTCTCCACTACTGACTGCCTTGTTTATTCTTCCTGCTTTTATCAAATTATGAAACGGATTAGTCAGCGAGCGACGGGCCAACGCCACTTTCGAAGGCCTCGGAAATGACTTTTCTGTCACTGCTGTGGCCCGCTATCACATGCTCGCATCATTAGGCCTCTAATTTCTGCCTCGTGGATCGCGACACAGCCACGATTAATAGAGGAATAGAGACAAGGCAGTGTGTGTGTATGAGAGTAAGAGAGACCTCAGGAAGCTTGTAGTCGAAAGACATACATGTGTGTGTGTGTGTGAAACTGTGAAAAGTGTAAACTCTGAGCGTCCGTCTCACAGCCCTTAGAGTTTTATCAACACTGCTTCTTTTGTCTTGCTTTTCTCACTGATCAAAGCGACGGAGATCTGAATTAGCCTTCGCTGCTAATCTGTGTCTCTGTAAATCTGCCTTGGAGTGTGTTTGTTTGTGTGTGTGTGTGTGTGTGTGTGTTGTAAAATACTGAATATTGTTCTAAATTGTTTCTTTGGAAGATGTGGGTGGGTATTAACAACCTGATCTTTTTCAGCATGCACATCCGTCACTCCTTTTCTTTCTGTCGCTTCACCAGAACAAAGGATCTGAGAAAACCTACACAGATCGGATAACGACAAGCATAAAAAAACAAGCGACAACTGTACGTGCAGACTAAATTTAGGCTGCAAGGAGTCGAAGGTTCTCGCTGAGCCGAGCGTGTGCTCCAAATTCTATTAGGGACGCTGCTGTGTGCCGTGATAACGTCGCTGTTCTGATTTCGCACGCGCTCCGTCGAGTCGGACCATGGCGAAATCAACATGACGCAGGGCTTTTTTTTTTTTTTCCTCCCCTCGGTCGTCCCGGACCGAGCCGCTCTGCATATGAAAAGGGATGTGGATTTCAAAAGAGGCCGTCGCTTCAAAAATAAAACACAAGCTGGAGACAAGTTCTGGCACGGTGGAAAGTTGGGAACCGCACGCCTGAAAAACCGCACATGAGAACGCGCCTGTGTCTGTAATTGCCAGGTTTTTTTTTTTTTTTTTTTAATTTTTTTTTTTTTTTTTTTTACATTTTTGACTCTGAGCCCAGGAATGCGCAAACAATCCCTATTAAGACACCATTCATTATTATCTCTCTTTTTTCCCCCCAACCTGTCATCAGAACGTCTGAACAGTTATTAACTCTCATCTATATTAGGAGATGCAGTTTTGAGGAAGGAGGGAAAAAAAGTGGAATCTGTAAACAGCCACAACAGTCGAAAAGAAAGAGACAGGCACCTTACTGGCGACAGTCTAATAAACACATGCGCTGGCAACTAAACAGGTATTTACTGAGCTCTGACCGCAAGTATAATTTCACTCTTTGCTGAGCTGTTATTTCGCTGCAGCGTTCATTATGTTGGCGATGAATGGTTTTACCCCACAAGCTCCGAACACACAGACCAACCAGGAAGATCGCAATGGGAAATTTCGGAGCACTTTTTTTTATTTCTTGCTCCTGACGCTGAAGAAGTGTGCGCTGCTCGACGCCCGTCATATGTAAAACGGTAAAGCGGGTGTGACGGGACAGAAATAATTCATCGACGATGGGCTGCTTTGATTATGCTCGGAGGTGCTTTTGCAACCCACTGAAGCGACGTGCAGGTTAATTGGTCTCAGAGGGTCGGAGGCTAAATGTTGTTCCTCTCTCTCTCTGCCTCTATTTCCTTTCTCGTATTTCTTTCTCCTTTTCTGTCTGTGCTACTCCGAGATCTGAGCTCTTGTCCCTGCTCTCTGACACAGCTGGCCTCCAGTTAAGCAGGGATGTGACACGAAATAAAATAAAGCTTCGTTCTGAAGTGCCTCTTTACACACTCCTGACTTCCTGCAAATACTAGTGAGGCTTTGACGTGCACTAGTTTCACTTCACTCCATACTGACCTATATGTGCCCTAAGCATGCACAGACATCCTGCTGGCCTAAGGCTGATACACCGACACAACAAAATGAAATACTTGACATTGCAAACAACGATGATTATTTTCACGAATGGCAATTACGTTCTACACATACGTACTTCCGAGCTCGAGCAGGAACACACCAGTTTGTTTGGACTTGAGAGCGAATCAACAGACACTAAATTTCAGGCTAAATAGATTACTCCGTTAGAAGCTGAGGTAAAGTCGGGGTTTTATCAAGTGACTCAATGAGATGGCTATCTCTCTTCGCATGCAGCCGGCCTGTCACTGTCCCGATTACGTCGCCGGTGTGAAAACCGGGTTAAGTTGTAGCGATAAAAAAGCCTTACCCTTGTGATCGAGCCGAGCCAGCCAGTTTCACATGAACAAATGTAACACAGAAGGGTTTGTAAGAGCAGTTGAGGGGAATTAACGTTCAGAATAAGAGTCTTTGATCTTAAACCCGCATTTACAAGAACTGCCAGTGAGAGTGACAGGAAAAGCTCTGTGGCTCTGTTCTGCGAAATAGTGACCAGATAAGCCACAATCATTACAAAAGAGTGCTGCACAGGAGAGCAAAATACTCCTCAGAGCAACTCGAACTGCTAAAAAAAATGCGAAAGGGCAAACCGAAATGACTTGACGGCGTCTTGAGATGATTACACGTTCACATGCTTGAGTAGTTTACGTGCACCTACGAAATATATTCATCATATCTACACAATTATTATTAAAAAAAAACCATGTGTTCAGGAGCTTCCCTTCCTCACTCACTCACATGATTATTAAAGCTCTGTGGTCTAAAAAGCAAAGTTGGTGAATGAGCTGTAAAAGAAGTCGTGTGTGAAGTCAGAGCGAGCAGCTCAAGTCTTCACAGTCATTTCCAGTCCAACATCAGAATCATGAGATCTCTTTTCACACATTTCACAATCCACAATCCAGTCAAACTGTACTTTTTTTCTTTCTCTCTTTTTTTTCTGCCTTTTTTTACTGGGGTGTATTTTGCAAAATCACATGGTTTTGATGGCTGAGCATTATTAGATCTAATTTAGAGTGAATAAAGATCTTGTTAACAAGCAGGACGGTGCATCTGGATGCTGACGGTCCCAAAAGTGATTCAGGTTTTGGAGACAAAAATAGCCTGCTGTCTCTGTGCCGGGCTCACCCTTACACAAAACCTCTAAATGTACAAATACAGAAAAAAAAGCACACTTGTGTCATGAATGTGTACACACAAGTTAGATTAATTAGCACTGATTATTGTTGATGGATGTTAATTAGGACAGGATGTTTATCCTGTACAGATTGAACTATTAAATGTCCTAAACTTTTAGCACCAGGTTCAAATAACTGTAGACCAAATTGTCTATAACAGTGTTTATTAATAGTAGTATTCGTAGTATTGTTATTAGGCTATTCTACGTTACCGCGTCGCTCGCGTCTGCGTAATCTCATGCGCGTTATCCTTTTTCTTTTTTTTTTTAGACAAATGATGAAACAGGAGAGCAAACGGGCTCTGACAAGAGTCGTCAATAATGTAATAAAGCATGTATTCTGAGCAGGTGGTGTTGCCATGCCCAGAAAGAAGAAGGAAAAGAAAAGAGAAAAAGAAAACTGTACCTTAGTCAGCGATCCCCGTTGAGCCGCGCGTTTCCCATCCAAAGTTGAGAAAGAGCTCAAGCACTTGGTGAGACCTGGAGAGATCCGGAGTCACAGAAGTGCTGGTGCTGTCAAACACACTCTCACAGGCTCACACACACTCTCTCGCGCGCGCACGCACTCAGACTAAAGCACGGACGCGTTGGGGAAGTCTGGAGCGCACGGCGACGCAGAGGGAGAGAGAGAGCGCAGTGCGCGACGCGGAGAGAGCGCACGGCGGGCCGGGATAGAGCTGTGAGGAGGAGGACGGGCCGTGTGAGAGAAAGAGAGAGAGAGAGAGAGTGAGTGAGTGAGAGGAGGAGGAGGAGGAGGAGGTGGTGGATGAGGGAGGCAGGTAAACGGATCCGCCCCTCTTTGCCTCTCAGATGATTCGCCAGGCGAGTTTGGGGCTCGCACCCTCTCCTCTCTCCCGGGCCGCTTCTCATTCTCCTCTTCTCTCCTCTTCTCTTCTCTCCTCCAGGGAAAAAAGCATTCACACCCTTCCTTCCTTCTTTCCTTCCCTCCCTCCTCTCTTCTTCTTCCTCCTCTTCTTCTTCTTCTTTTTTTTTTTAAATCTTTACACACGCCACGTTTAAATGTCAGAAAAATAAAGCAGCGAGAAATATTTTTTAAGCCTGCGATCAACAGCTTTAACAGTTGCAACTGTCCCATATGGACACGAGAAAGGAAAAAAAAAATCCTCCTTTTTTTTCTTTTTTTTTCTTTCATTTTCACACAGCAGCATCACACGAATCACAGATGTGATATACGAGTTGCAACTTTACTTTCCAAAGCAGGTAAATGTGATATATGAATATAACACATGGTCTTAGCTTGGCATTGATTAGTAGACATGCAATATGATTTCTATAGGCTAGAATAAAAATATATATTATATACTACAAAAAAAAAAAGAATGCGCATCCTTATTTATTGACTTTTGTTTTTATTTGACGCATTCCAGATGTAACAGTTGGGTTTTTTTTAAATAAGTATTATTAATTGCATGTAGTCTCATTTTATAAAATGATATCTGAATTCTTTCCAGAATGCACACTCTTCAGTGCCAACCTTAGGGACGTATATAAATTAATCGGATGTTGATTTAAAGGCATCTTCTTAAAGACGCAAGAGGGGGGGGAAAGGCTCGTGCAGGAATTTGATGGTTAAACTCAGACATTGTTCATATTTGGGGGAAGGAAAAATAAATGCATCAGCTTTCACGTTGATCTCGAGGCAGGAGTGGAGTTTATAAAGTCCAGTTTATTAGAAATGATGCAGGAGTGTTTGGGAAAAGTCCAACATCTAGCCTAAGCGACTTGTTTTGTGTGCGCGTCGGCGCGTGCAGCAGGACTTTAAACCACAAGTGTTATATGCCTCTTCTAGGCAAAGAAGCCAGTGGAGAGAAATGCTTTCTTTTGAGTCTTGCATATAGACACTGAGTATCAGTATACTCTGAATGCGCAATGCAAAACAAAATGGAAAAATAATAATAATAATAAACAAAAAAAAAATGATATTCTGTCTGTCCTGCACGTGACATTTTTTATTCTTCTTGTTTTTAGCGTTTTTTTTTCCTACCGTGCATGATTTTCGTATCATCCAAAATGCATGTTTTTCTGTTTCTTTCAGCAGTTTTACTTAATTTTATTTTTAGATGTTTTTTTCCCCCTTTGTCTAGCATTTGCATTGCACATGGAGCAATGATAGGTGATTTCCTTGAAGTCTGAAAAGCGGAACAACACAGTGGCAGGATCATCTCTGAAAAAAATCTACCATGCACAAACATTTCCTCTGTTAAATACTCTCCTTTTCCATCATTCTGTACCTCTCTCCCTTGTTTCTATATCCTCCTCATATTTTCCTTTAATATTTACATTTGGAACAAGTGAGTGCAATAGATATTACACTCCAGATAACTTTATGTACTTTTCTTTTTTTTTTAAAAAAAAAAACTGTTACTTCAGTGTGTACATTAATGACGTCAGATACACAGTGATGCAAGATGTCTATTACCTAATAGCCTGTAAATCAAATCACTCAACGCCTTTGCACTTGTTGCTCTTGAATTAAAAATACTACTAATAAGAATAATAAACAGGCTATGCAGAAAATAATAATAATAATAATAATAATAATAATAAAAGGTCCTGAAGTGCATGCTGTTTTAGTATGTTATGTAGGAACAATAGCCTGTGTGTGGTGTTTAGTACAGTAGCATGCGGTGTAAGATGCAGCTCAGAGGGTCTCTGCAGAGTTGGGTTTTTTTTCTTTCTTACCCATTTCCGGTTACTGTAACTAAAAACAGGTTTTTGTAACCCATGCTTGGGTTCATCCTGCGGAAACAAAGTGTAATGAAGGTGTGAAACATGCCCACTAATTGTGTGAGAGTCTGTTCGGCTATCTAGGTCACTAAATTTGTTATTTTTTAATTTGTTATTAGTTTTTAATTAAAGAGATATTTCCTCTGTAGAAGTAGCCCATTGTGATAAAGTGATAAAGATCAAAGGGTTTTGTTTTTGTTTTTGTTTTTTTTTACACTTTCTGTGCTCATTAATGCGTATTTAATGGTGTGTCGTTAGTTGTTCTCGGCAGGTCGCAGTCGTTTCTCAGAAAAACTCGTGGTTTTGGGACTCCACAAAAGCCAGAAAGGTTTCATTTGGCGTGGGCTATTTTCGATTTGGATGAATCACTGCGTCGTGTTAATTTCAGTTCATGTGTCAAGGTGTGTGTGGTGATAATAAGGACGAAAAAGAAGAAGGAGGAGGAGGAGGAGGAGGTCAGTTTGTTAAAAGCTCAGCACTCAGATCAGATCCATGGTGGCTCTGCTTGGAGAGTTTGCTTGGGTTTGGATCATTCCGAGTTGTGTTGTAGGTGCGATTCCGATTGCAGCCACAAGAGGGCGGCGTGTGAGCATTTAGAGCGTGGTTTAGATCAGGGGCTCTCAAAATGGGGTCTGTGAGATACAGCCAAAGGGGAAATGGGGGCATGTGGGGGGACTTCCGGTTCTTCTTCTTCTTCTTCTTCTTCTTCTTCTTCTTCTTTTTTTTAACTTTAATTAAATTTGCTACCACAAGCTGCTAAACTCAAAATTGAGTTAATTATCGAGTTCTTACTCTCTTAAACATTTATCACTACAATGCTGCATCTTTACTATACACCTTTATATTCGAGTTTTAAGTTTCCTAGCCAATTAAAAACATGCTGCACAGGTAAATAGATACAGTACATAGCTTACTAAATGTACGAAACACGCCGCTTTGATCAAACCAACCGTATTCGACTAATTTCAAATTAAAATGAAAAATTAAGCTTATAAAGGTCAACTTGGACCATGCTTCAGAAGCTCCAATAAATAGGCAGAATATCCCTGTACATATTTAAATAACGAGGCGAATAATTCGTTTTTAAAAAATGTACTGAGCGGTGTGTGGGATGTTTTTTTTTTTTTACAGCTAAAGGTCACTCGCTGCAGAAAGTTTCAGAACCCCCAACGTTCTGCGTTTCTGTCGTAAACATCTTAACATTCTGTTTGTCCCGGTCACTTAAGCTGTAAGCTGCAAGCTTCTAAAATCTTTTAGGAAAAAGGCAACCTGGAGACCTGTGATTTAGACCTTCATACCTACAATAGCATCATGAAGCTTCAGCAGGAAGAAGAAGAAAAAGATCTTAAATAACAAGATCTAAGTTTGTGTCAGATTTTTCAAAAACAATTTAATAATGCATGCAAGTTAGAGATGGAGAAGAGAAAAGCTTTCGTGTGTTAAACAATGTCATTTTTTACCAGTACAAATACTTAAATATTGAATTCACAAATTAGTTACATAGTAAAATAGTTCTTCATAGTCCACATGTTGTTCCAGATGTTGAATCTCTCTCTCTCTCTCTCTCTCAGTAAGTGTGTTAGAATCAGGCTAAAAAATACATCAATTAAAAATAAGAATTAACACTAACAATGTTGAATTTATATTCAATTAAATTAAGTTAAATTAAGTTTAATTAAAGGTGGCTTCAGGATTTATTTATTTATTTATTTATTTATTTTTTACATCAGAACCCTTTTTGTATCATGTGTCAAAGCTCATCTTAAAGTTCAGTAAAATATCTGCTCTGAGGCCGCGGTGTGAAACCTGGAATTTTGTATCAGTTCAGACGACTCAGACTGGTAATGTCAGGGTTAGGGCCGTGGTTAACTTTTGTCCGACTTCATTTATGTGAAGTCAAACAAAAAATCCTACCACAGCGTCTTCTTTGTTCTACAGAGGGGAATTCCGGTCTCTATGGCATCCCAGACTCTGTTAACGGGATTTTAAAAAAAAAACCTATTAAATTGGCTAATTCTAGTTTAGGTGGTAGTTTTGGGGGCGTGGCTTTCGGGAAGGGTTGTGTTTGTTTAAATTGTAAGATTCATAGCTGATAAATTTGCTGACTGAATCTTTAACGCTGATCGGTAAACTGTAGTATGGTGGAAAAAGGATATATAAATACACACAGCTATAACAACAACAATAATAATAATTTAATCATAATAATATTCTATTTGAATTTCTCCTATTTAGAACAATAATTACAATAACAACACCAATACTACTACTACTAATGATGATGATAATAATATTAATAATAGTTTAATTGCTATATTTTGCTATAGTGAACTACCCTGAGCAATACCACGGTATAAAGATGAGCAGGCAGCGAGAGAGCATTAGCGATGTCAGTGACGCACCTTGTTGTTGTTGTTGTAGTAGTTGAGTAGGCCGTTGTGGGTGTCAAACTGCTCGTGTGGGTGTCTGAGACAGGAAGTATGCTTAATCACATCGACAGCGTTGCACTTTCCCCGATGCAAATCACATGTGCACCGGGAGGAAAACACAGCTACGTCGAAATCTATGGCGGCGGGAACGAAGGGCGAAACCAGATCCGTGGCACCGTGGCACAACTTTCATCCCAGACGGTTTTTGATCTCCTGGCAAGCAGCGCAGATTAAAAAGAGTACAGCGCCCTGAAATTAATGTTTACAGCGAACGGCAATGAGACGCAACTCTACTTGCTCTCATCAAGCTAGGCCCGTTTTAATTACAGGCCTTATTTACAATATTGGGCAATTTGTCTAAAAAAGGAAGCCTCTGGCGACAAGCTGGGCATCGCGTGTATTAATGGAATGCGTTTTACGATTTGGTTATGAATTTGTGCATGAGTTATTGCATGTGTGCCTACACACTCCCAGCATACTCATAAAGAGTAAAACCAAAGTTTGTCACTGGCCACAGGTTGTGTATGAATCATTATAGGCAGGGCTTCCTTTCTCTCTCTCTCTCGCTCTCTCGCTCTCTTTCTCTCGCTCTCCTGCCCTTCTCCCCCCCACAGGTATATTTGTGCTAACAGAGAGGCCTTTAAGTACGTTCCGGTGTATTAAACACACTTCGCTGTCCAGCCGAGGCCCCATTAATCCTCATTCATCATCTCCCCGAGGAGCCGGCGCTTTGTTAGAGAGCGAATAAAGTGACCCTGAGAGCGTTTCGCAAACAGACGACCATCACGGTGCGCGCCGAGCACGCCTGAAAAATGTATTTATCAAGTCTGGGCCGACTGTGAGCTTGACAATTACACACTTTGGAGCCCTCAGGCTTCAGAGCGCAAGCACTTTGGCTAATTAGAGCAGAGCGGAGCGGAGAGAGATGCCACCCAAGTTCTGCCTCGAGAGGATGTTGATGGAGGAATGTGCTTTCAATGAAAAGGAGGATTGAAATTGTTTTTTAAAAGCAGCTCATCTTTTACCACTCCCTTTTATATACATTTATTGATATGACGGTTAAATCTGCTGTAGCCTGTGTAGATGTTCCGGCATCGAGCTGATCAATGAGATGGATTTCGATTCAGTCTGGAGAGAAATTATGCAAGTGAAAGTGTAAAGATGAATCGGAAACAGTTTACATCTGATCGCTTAAACCTTGTCCGATTCGGATGAAGGTCTTTTTAGCCACGTTATCCCTCTCTCAAAGCTACATCTGAAATAAACTCAACCTCTCAACCGGCGCCATAAAACCGCCGTGCCTTTAAAAACAACAACCGCAACTTTTAACGAGGACTCCATCTCATTCACGAAACAAGCAAGGACGGAGATGGCGTCGGAATGTGATGAGCTGATTTGCACACACCGCTATCGATCTGATCGGAGAGGCGTGCGGAAATGTGCGTGCGGTTCAAATATTATCGGATACCAGACGCATGAAAGGTGTAAGTGTCTACGTGCAGTCCTCTTAGTCAGCCTAGTTTCATATCCATGTATCGAATAGCAGCCAAAGCTATTAAAGCTGTTAAATATAAGTGGAATAACATTTGCTTTAAAAAAAGCAGACTAAGAAGGAAGGAGCGTGCCACTTAAGGCCTCGCTGCTCACAATTCCCTCCAAATCATTGACATGCATCTTAGCACAATGTTCGGATCGCAGCAAGACATCATATTTTCAGAAAGTCCATTACCCATCGCTTAATTACGCAGATGTGATTAGACAGGTCTGAAGTCAAGCAAGTGCCGCTGTGATAAGGATAAGGATTCCTCCACGAGATGAGAGGACTCTGTCTCGCCCGGCTGGCCGTCATTACCAGCTCCTGCTAAAGAGCCCTGCAGCGCCACGGGGGGGGAAAAACAAGACCCGCTAAAATATTATAATAGGCATGTTTATAACTCGTGTCTTGCCACGTATCAAAAAAATATCTCGTCATCTTCGCTGTAAGCCTCTTAGTCATGTAATTTGTGTGGCTTTTTTTAATCAATTAGCAGGAAACCCAGACCGCTGCACTGTAACTAATGCACACCCCGTACTCACACTCACCCTAACAAGGTTTCTTTCATTCTTTCTCTTTTTTTCTCTCCACAGGGATTTTCCTGCCTCTTTTTCCTTTCTCCTTTTATAGAGCGTATTGCTGATTTATGACCTTATCCAAACAGATCCTAGATAAAGGTTAGTCACGGATAATGAAAAACCGCATGTTAATTCCTAAAATTCCACTGCTGGGTTTCGACAAACCAGTGAGAAGAATCCCGTGCCTGCCATTAAAACACGCCGGATCTGTAAGCATGGACCAAATCACGCTGCCCCTTTTCTCTCTCGCGCTAAAACGAGAAATTAGAACTACTTTGCTGAGGATAGACGTGTACACATACAGATATTTACCCTTTGTTGAGGAACCAAGTTCAGCTGTTCTGGATAATTACACAGGGAGGTAACCATGGCAACATCTGTAGGCATCAGGGCACACCTGTGTTGGTGGAGTTTGGAGGAGGAAGACGAGGAGGATGGAGAGGAGAGAGCTTCATTAAGTCCATCAAAATACTTGAGTGCAGCGTTTAAGGCCTGACTCGGTAATTAACAATTGTCCAAGAAAAGCGCCTTTTTTTCTGTCAGGAAAAAATGAGACGTCTCTGCCTGGGTTGACGGCGGAGCCTCTCTGAATTGTTCTAGGCGTAGATTTCACTTTATTTTGCAGCGCATCTTCGTGTCGCTCGGGTCAAGAAATAGAAGCTTCAAACACGTGACCTGGTCAGATTTCTGTAGTGCCCACTTTAGGCTGAAGATTTGAAGCAGCAATATTTTTTGTTTGTTTGTTTGTTTGTTTGTCAGTGAAAAAAAACACAAAAAAAAGCAAGAATGCGAGAAAAAAAAATTTTTTTTTTTGGGGGGTAATTACGCTTCTCTTCAAATTCATCTTGCAAATTTGTGAACCTTGATAGTGTGAACCAACAACAACAACAAAAAAAGCAAGATCTCTTCTTTCTAAAAAAAAAAAAATATAAAAAGTGATGCTGAAATCCTGCCTCAATCAAAGTCATGAAAAATTGAATTCGCTAACCAAATAACGTTACTCGTTTACCGAGTTTGTTTACCAGTCGTAAGCTGCGTCTTTATTCCAATTTATGGACGAAATCGCTCTTACTTGTAAGATTTTTTCGTATATGCATATATTAATCTGCGATTATTCCTCGGTATTGCCTTCGTTTTAATCATTTTCTTCTCGTTAAATTGAGCGGAATTGGTACCCAGTAGAACGTGGTTACGGTTGGATGAGATTAGATCGGATGTGGACTAAATGGGTTCCTCAAGGACGGTTAAAAGTTCCAGCTTTCTAAAAGTGTTCTTCATGAAAGCTGGTCAGAACATGTATATATATATACAACCTTTATATTGCTCATAGACCATAATTTCAAGAACATCTTTTCCTCAAATGACAGGGAAGTTAACTTGGCACTGTGGTAAAAAAAAAAAAAAAAAAAAAGTGTCTAATAAGTAGGCGTACATCTAAGTACAGAAAGAATTCCATGGGTTTCAATTATGTTGTCTTTTTCCCACCTCCTTCACTCCAAACCATTAATCCTCTCATATTCCACATTGCGTTTGACAAGCCGAAAGCCGCGGGGTATCTGTAATTTCCAACGGCGAGATGGAGTCCCTGTTCTCTTTGGCTTTCCCCATGAGACAATGACAGGAGTCTGTAATTGGTAGCACTTCGGACGACTTCATCATGACGAGCAGCTTTTAAACTCCTTCCCTGCGTTTGACAGGTGGGCACTGCGCCCTCTGAGGCTACGAGGCCCAGCAGTCTCGAGGACTCGCCAGATCATCAGTCATCCCACTGTCGTTAGCTGGTAATGATTTGATTATTTTGCAGATGCACCGGGGTATAAATCTCTTTCAGAAGCATTTCCTTCACATATTAATCAAAAGCGATAGAGCAGAGCAGCCAGAGATTCGGGGGGAAAACATTTTAAAAAACGAACAAGCCTTTCTCGTTCCGAGTTTGCCTTAATGGGCTTTAACAAGGTTTGGAATTGAAAAGCGCCAACTTTTTATGGTGACATGATACGAGAAGGGAAATTATCCCCAGAGTTTGAGGGGGAACTTTTTGGTTAATATTGCTCAGCAAGCATGGTGGATGAACAGATCTCATGGGTGCAGGGGTGTAACGTAACACAGGGGCGTTTGTGTCACCCAACATCTTGTAAAAACGAGAGGCTAGAGTGGCCATTTGGAGCATTTTGGAACGGTCAAACATACAAATCTCACAATCTCTTTAAGGAACAGATGGCTTCCGAACCAGAATCTCCTCCAAGCTGTGACTTTACGCTTATTAGTCAATAAAGAGCAGAAATATGGTGAGCCAGGCGCTGGTTTAGAAAAATAAAGAACTTCCACTTTCTGACAGTCAGGCTGAATTCACTGAGCTCTTGTGTTTGCGCTTTATCTATCTGCACGGTGTGAAACATGACTGCTGCAGATCTGGCCTCCTCCTCCGGAAAACATTCCTTTCATGTGTCCCAGAATGCAGCGTGACGCAAAATAGCCCTTCAGTGAATGCGTATCGAACCCGGACACCGCTCTGGGAGCCATCGGGACGATGCCAGGCGCTCTGGATTGGCCGAGGTTCCCGTGAGGATACAGGGAGGAGGGGGAGGTTTTTACGTCTCGACAGGCCAGCAAGCCTCGGGGCTCCTGAGCCCTGAGAATCGTAGCGAATTGTGGGCACCTTGGCAGCAGCTCGCTGTTCGCCTTAGGTCTGTCACAGCTCAAAGAGACAGTCGGCGCTTGCCCAGATACTCAGCGGGCAGAGCCCAGGAATGCTGGGGAAAGCGTTTCTTTCGGGTTCGTCTGGACTGCTGTCGATAAGCAGTGGTGGGCATCTCCTCTGCGTATCGCTGCCTCGCACCCTGTGACGGCTCGAGTGCCACGGACTGGGACATCGGAGGCGGAGTTCCTGGATACCGACACTGGACACTGCCATACCAACACACGACGCCATTCTTCTACCGCTATTCCTCAATGCCCTCGGCTCTCGGCAGCGCTGCGTGCCAAACGCTCACTTGAACCGCGCTATCGGTTAAAACACAAGGTCTGAATTTGATGTGCTTTAGTGGGGTTTTTTTGCAGCTCGTTCAAAGGTTATGCATTCTCTTTATTGTGCATCATACAATAAACAGAGGCCGAGTTCTTTAGCGCAACGCATTCTCCTATTTATTGTATTTCTTTCCGAAAGACATAATGATAATTATCCACTAGGTTGCCAGTTTATCTCTATGCGGTTCAAATTTTCAGGTACTTCCCCAGATTCTTTTCTTTTTTACTCAGAAACTTGGTCACCACCAGTCACGTACTCTCGGGATGTTGTGACATGACATGCAGGCAAATTGTAAAGTTCCACAAACGTACGAAAGGACCTAAATATCACCTGTGTACCGTATGTCAATTGTTTTGAAGTTCAATTTTCTTCTACCTTTTAAAGTTAAGTAGGAAATACCCAGAAACCTCTGAGGGGAGGGGCACTGGAACCACAGAGAGAAGTGTGGCAAAACTACAGATAAGGTCAAATACTTCCTGTCAATACGTGATTCTTATAAATGAGTGGTTTAAGGTAAAGGTTGGGGACAGTCTCATGAAAGCCCGATTCCCAGAATTTAACGTTTCCATTATTACTATTGAGTCACATCCGACACAGCAGCAATAAACTACTGAAGTAATTAAACAGGTTTAATGTTAGCAGCTTGTTAAAAAAACAAAACAAAAAAAAACACGCTAGCATCATTTAACGTCGTGAGAGGACGTCTGAACATAAATGCGCTTATGGGACAAAGTTTAGTTCTGGGACATTTTGGACAGCTGGTTTATAGACTATTGAGTCTTGAGGGAGATTTCACCGAATGTTGCTAAAAAAACAAACAAAAAAAACCCCAAAAAAACCTTGGTTAGCTTAACATGTTCGAGATTCAAGACAGCAGTAATGGTAATTAAATTCAGTACAGCTGAACAACCATGAATAAACAATACACCTCAAATATAAAGTGCAGGATGTTCCATAAGGATGATATATATGTATAAATATATTTAGATATCGGTGTGTTATTTTAGATGACTGATAAAATAGTAATAATTCTTGGTAGGGGTCTAAAACTGGACCCTTACTGTTCTTTCCATTCAGATTAAAAATTCAGATATTTTGTTATTATGCTCATCTGTTGTCTAGTGTTCAATAAGATATCAGAAATTAAAGGTTGTATCAAAAACAACCGTATTTTTATTCATTTGTTTGTTTGTTTTTTTTGCAAATAAAATAGTCAAATGCTACTTTAAGGCCAAGGTTGTATTGATATTTGATAAGCATCTCTTTAAAGATTTTTAAGGCTTGCGGAGAAAAAAAAAAAAAAAAAGAGTATCGTGTACAATGTGCTTACATCAGCTTAAAGGGCCGCTCGGGTCTATTGGCACTATTAGGACTTAACTAGAGACTTTCTCAAGGCGGCTGCTATGTCAAAATGTTTCCATGATCATGTAAATTTGGCTACTGAAAATGAAAGTCTCACTTCTGCCGAGGTTTTTCAGGAAGGAGCTGCAGCACTAACATCCTCTAGCCGTGTTGTGTCTTAATCGTAGTGGAAAAAAACAGGCGTGACTGACTTCAGGTAAGCTGTAGGAGGATAGAAACGCGAGCCGCCACATCAGAGGGTAAAAACATCAGACGTGTTTCAATACAGTAAGGCTGGTGAGTAATATTTACACTGCAGGACTCATTGTAGTGGTACGAAAATTTGACATGACACCCAGAGGATTCCCCTAATTACAGTAAATTAATTGGCGCTGCACGTTCTCACGTTTTTTTCAGCCTACTGTGGGAATTGAGCGCCAGGACGAGATGTCTTTGCAAAGAATCGGTTTCAGGAACTGCGTTTTGCTGATATGTTTTGGACAATGGTGATGTTGTCCAGCAAGTCTCTCTGCGCTCGCTACGGAAACTGTGAGGAGTCGGGTATCCGTGACGTCGGCTGTGTTCGTGCGCGCGCGGATATTCCGAACTCAAACGGAATTCTGACACGTGTCAAGTAGAACCTAGCACAGGCAAATTCCTTATACTGAAAAAAAAAAGCTATCAATCCCAACGATGCTCTTTTTCCAATCGCGCGTAAAAACAACGCAAGTGTGTAAACACCATGTTCCTTTTTTTAGCCCACATTTGCAAGGTGTCATAAAAGTATCAGTGGAGTGTTCCTGAAAATGACAGCTAGATCATTTTCATGACATCACACACTACGAAAACAATATATATATATATAGATTACTGTCTGTAAAGAGTTTAAAGAAGTGAGTAACTTTTTTTGGTTGAATATACTCGTGGCCAATTTAGAGTTTGGTAAACAAGCTGTTAATGGTATTTAAGCACGAATATTCAAGCTAACCACACAGACACAAATAGGAAGTGTTTATTCATTTCAGCGGAATGTCAACAGACTGTTCAGAACCTCGCCGTGACTAAAACATGAATCGTTCTTGAGAAAGTGACACAGGGGTTTGGTGAAAAATAAGCTGACATGGGCATTTATTTAAGGTGACATTTGCGTCTGTGCTAACGCTATAGAGAGCGAGGGAGAGATTTTCCACATTTGTAGTCTTATTATAGACAAACAGTGAAACATTTAATGATGTTCTGTTACAGGAAAATAACCAACAACACGGTGGTGCGACGCGGCCTGACGTGAAGTTTATTATTTTCCTAAAACGGCACGCCTGAGTGTTACAGGAATTCGCCGGTGAGAATTTAAAAGAAAAAAGTTATTAAAGAACTGAAACAATTTTTAAAAATCTATTCATAATTACATTCAGCCCTGTGAAAGAACTGCCCAGGGTGTACTCCGCCTCTCGCCCGGAGTATAAGCAGTAGAGATAATGGATGGATGGATCTAATTTCCTGTTAATATTTTAACAGCAATAAGCTTTCGCTCACCAGCCTCTTTCATTTATTATTATTATTATTTTTTCCTCCAGAAATGAATGACAAAATGTCATGTTACCGAGAAATCCCCCGTCCTGAAGACTTTCCAGGGACGGAGAACTTTATTTACATGGCTTTACGTCTGTTACTGGTACCGACACCGGAGACTCCTTCCAAAAATAGAAGCATCACAGAGGACAATTCATCATATCAGACATGGTGTAGGTGTTTAAAAATGTATTCATGTATTGCGTCCCTGTGAATGCCTATAAAAAACGATAATGTATTAAACCTGTGATTTGTATTGCACTATTTCCAATCAGAATCAGGAATTCAACCCGCACTTTGATATAAAATTTAATAGCAAACATTATAAGTCACAAGTGTTTTGTCACACACTCACACACGTTACAAAACGTTGGTCTCTGTAATTCAACGTATCACCACTCAACAAATATAGCCTTGGGCTTTGCCAATCTCAGGTAGGTGTGGTTTGGTATTGGGTTAAATGTTGGTCGTTGAATCTGATGG
The DNA here is from genome assembly GCA_030014255.1 of Parauchenoglanis ngamensis. Classification (NCBI taxonomy): domain Eukaryota; kingdom Metazoa; phylum Chordata; class Actinopteri; order Siluriformes; family Auchenoglanididae; genus Parauchenoglanis; species Parauchenoglanis ngamensis. The sequence continues at coordinate 2,361,204 of JAQMYM010000019.1, forward strand.
AGGCATGATGAGTTGTGCAAACCCGAAACTCCGGTCTTGGTGATATTTCGGTGCAGATAAATAAGTCGTGTCTGCACCTACTCGGCGTCTGCCCCTGCTCAAAAAACCAACTCAGAGTGATAGTCTGCAGAATTTCCATTCGCCTGATCGACTTCATTATATTCATACGTGTTAGACGAGACTACACTCAGAAGCACATTGCATTAATGACATTTGAGTAGGTTTGCAGGAACCAAAAAAAAAACCCAAGGTCTCGAGCCATGTGATACTCTTAATATAGAGTTAAAATGCCTTTCCTTTTACTCTACTTAAATGCATTCGCAATCTCTCAGACGTTTTTGCTTTTCCTCTCCAGGGTACAATTTCTTGTTTTCTTTAAGGTTTTCCTTTCCAGAAATCACCTTTTTTTCCTAGCCTCCATGCCTCATGAAAGTGAAAGTGACCAATTATTCATCCTCTCCTTCTTCACAAGCAGCCACCAGGGAGGAGCAATTACACGTTCCCGCTGCAAACATGGCAGGTCTAATAAGGCGCGCAAGTAGAGAAAGAATCAATTAAAGCGTCTCTGACCCTCGGTGGACACGGCCCTGCTTGTACAACACGCAGAGTTCAATGCCTGCCCGCGGGCCATGTTCAATTTTACCGAACGCGAAGGGGAGCTTGTGCAATTTGTCATGTATAATGCAGCTTAATACAGTCGACTTTTTTTTTCCCTCTCTTAAAACGTGCAGTCTGAATTCATTCTCGTCACACGTCAATCTCGTACAGTAATAAGAAAGCTGCAGGCGATTTTTAGAAAAGTCTTCATTTCTTGGTTCAAAGATGAGTAAGAGCAGTTCAGAGGGTTTCCGCAAATGAGCCAGACGGAGGAGGAAGAATGCAGGTTGCTCTGCAAAACCTGAAAGTAACATGAATCAGCGGTGATATAACATAACATTACGCCGGTCCAATTTCACTCTCGGAAGCATTTCGGTTTATTTGAAATGATATGAAGGGATTCAGACGTACTGTATGCTCAGTGAGGAGCGAAGCAAAGGAGAAGCTCTTCTCTCAGCCGAGGGAGTGTAGAGAATAATTGGACGGGTAGACGGATTTGTTTTTGCCGTCTTTCGCACGCACGCACGCACGCACGCACGGAGAGCCTGCGAGTGACAAACTCTTACAGGCTGAGAATTCCACATGGAGGGATGCGTTACGCTGTGAAAACTCCCCTGCTTTCATGTAAAACGGTGTAGCGCTACCAGGCACGTGACTAAGAACAGGGAGGAAATGCACATGCACTGTGAAAGCAGAGCAAGCTAACAAAAAGTTGTGTTGTCTCAGCTGTCTTGTGCGCCTTTTAAGAAAACCATTTGGTACGTCGAAGGAAACATACAGCGCGTACGGTCCTTTTAATTCGACTTTAATTAAAGCTCTAAATTCTGTGACGGCGCGAACCAATAAATAAAGTTAGTCCTAAGAGAGGGTATGAGTCTGTTATTCTGCTAAATGGCAGCTGATGGATTTGTGAAAATACAATTAACTTCTTAATTAATTAGTATATCTGATTTTGCACTGAATATTCATGATTCATCGGCTTGAAATAGCAGAATGGGCCGTTTTTCATATCTTACGTACGTTTATATGCGTCTTCCAGGGCAATCATTGCAGACGTCCTGACCGAAGCTTAAACGTGGTGCATTTTAATCATGCTGTTCACCGAGGAATACAAAAAAAACCTCTCAGTCAAGAACTAGTTCGAATAAACCAACTGAGAGGATGGACAGAGGCATCTAAATAAAAAGCTTTTGCGCTATTTCATCAAACGTGCATTTGTTTAGAAGACATCCCGCCGTCTGAATACGATACGTTCAATTAGCGTGCGACTATTAATTTGCTGCTAATATCACAGCGCGCCCTGTTTTTTAATTGAGCAGCCTGTGGAACCATGTGCTTCGCAGAGGAGGTGGCGCAAGAGAGCGTGCGCGCTCATTTAGGCAGCCCAGCTCTCCACCTGGGTTTCTTTCACGTCCGGGGTCGAAGGCCCAGCAAATCTGTACCATAATTATTGACAGGCAGATGGTATAGAATCATTTATGATAATGCAATCACAACAAACGCCTCTGTGTTTCTTGGAAAAGGCGCTTATGCATTTCAATCCCGAAAGCCGCTCATTAGAATGCGTGTTTGCAGGGTGCGTCCGGGATGATGAAAAACGCAACCCCGGCGCCTTTCTGAGTGGCCTGCGTGTTCACTGCTGAGCGTTTTGTCACTGCTTCAGACGTGAAAATAACGGCATTTCTGTCACTGCTGAGCCTTAAGACACCTAATATCAGATGCTATAATAGGTGCGAACCATTTATAGTTATTGTTTGCAGCTGTAAGGCTCCATATCTGTGTCTGGAAATGCATCAGGATTTACAGCAGAATCCAAAAACATGCATTAACTCCCTCCTTAGGTACTCTTTTTATTTTTTCTCCTTTTTTTTTCTTTCTTGCTTGAGCGCTAAAATATCGCAGCCGAACACGGCTGTTCGGAACGCATCAACCTGGCAGCCGGACGAGAACAGCGCCGGCGCCGGGAAGAAAGCGCGCGTGTTATCAAGCGCGCACATGCGGCCCGTGTAAAGATTAAGCCGTATTCATCCCTGGCTGCCTCCACTCCCTGCCTTAGTCCATCATGAGATATGGCACCGATTCAGCCGAGCTCACAGGAGAGGTGCCACCGATTTCACACGCTCCCCCCAAATTGAGATCCTGACGTGTAGTCTCCCTCTTATTAACCATCAACCCCCCATAAACTACCCAGAAAGCCCTTCATACACCCTGAAATGTCAAATCGTGCGACAAAAAAAACCCCTTCCAGGCTGTGACGACAACTTTCTTGGTTCTCAAGAATGATAATCCATGTTACGTTTCTTCCAGGAGAGCTCGGAGAGACCGTTTCTTTCGTCTTGCTCGCTTAAATTAGTGGTAGCAGATGACATGTTCACGTGTTCATGAATTCATCAGGCTTGGAGAAGAGACACTCTGGTGCCCTGGGTGTTTAAGCCTCTAATTATTCCTGTAGCTCGCTCACACAAAGAGCGCACAAAGTGATGAATGTGGCGTGAGCCGTAACAGGCAGCGTGCGCACACAATGGACGGCGTGGCGTCACCGGTGGGAGACGCTATTAGGCTTCGGCCGTCTCCCGGGAAGGAGGCTGATACTGTACGTGATGCCTGAACTTGTCGTGAATGATGCGACATCCTTGTACGTGGTGTCGAAGGAAAAAACAGGCACGTGGATGAGCATTTCATTGTAATCCAAAATGTCCTGGGTTGTTTTTTTTCTCTCTTTTTTTCCTCATTTGCACCTCGAGTTCATAAATATTAAAAAAATACACGCTGCTGAAACTTGTTGTCACTGGAGGGGATTCTGACACCCAGCTACGGTTCAGTGCAAATCAATGTCTTAAGAAAAGTGACAAAACACGGCAGCAAAACTGGCGGAGAACGGTTAGGTATGGATCGGTTTGGTAAGGCTTATGTATGAAACATTTCTGATTGACTCACCTCAGGCTTTACAAATGAGTTCTAACTGTTTTATGTGCACGTGGAGCATCAGAGAGGGCTTAAGATCTGCACGTAGTCCCATTTGGGAGTCTTTGAGGTTTGGAAAAGGGACGCATTTGTAAATTTAGGGTGTCGTCTTGTAGCTAAGAACCAGCTCCTTCAATGAGGATCACAGCATCACTGCATCCCAGACTGGCTTTTTTTTCGCCAGCCATCTTGAATAAATCAACGCGTGATAGAACTAAATCAAAGCCGACTGCAATATTATCTTGGCAATATCAACTAACCCTGAGCCTTAATAACGATTCAGGTCGAAAGAGAGTTTTAATGATTCTTTCCTTGAGCGAGCGCAGATAAACAAGTTAACGGATGATCAAAATGGCCAACAAGAAGACGAAAAAGAAGAATTAAATAATGCAGATTGTGTAGCGCTGTTTCACATTTAAGTTCAAACAGTGCTCTTTTATTACTTCAATAATAATAATAATAATACCGATAATTCTTTGTCTGATGCCTTTATGAAATGAAGCAAATATGACCTGCAAATTTCCAAACTAACGCAGCGTTAAAAAAACCCGAAAAAAACCAAAAAAACAATGTTGTCGGATTTGAATGAAAGCAGTAACGCATTTGAATATTATTCAATTAGTGCTCAATTTCTTGGCTATTATGTTTCTTGCAATAATTTAATGTATGGTTTCTGATTTGCTTGTATGCGTGTGTATAAATATCACACTGACACAATATTATGGAATTCTCCTCTCTCCTGTCGAACCCACATTTCTACTCTTCATTACGCTCTGGATCACGGATTATTTACTCCCTTTTTCAGTAACATCGATTGCGCTTTGCTGCAATAATTCTGCAATGAAGTGTTTTTGTTTAATTGGGATTTTTAATGTTTGGAACAGACAGCACTGTGCTCTGTTGCTTGTTATAATGAAAGTGACTTAAAGATAAAATGCACATTTCAGAACAGAAACCAGATATCATCTCCAGGGCGATTTAATCACCGTACGCTCTGTTATATTCGATCAGGTCGATTTATCGTCGGAATTGCGTCATATTAAGAAGAGGTCATGTGACTCCTAATGATTCGCACGGACTGCCCAAGACTCTTTGCGCACGTGTGAAAAAGGTAGTTAATACATGTATACTAAACAAATTAAGTTTTGGTTTTTTGGGGTTTTTTTTTTTTTTTAGCTGGATTGAAGACGCCACTGCAGAAGGCCAGTGAAAAAGCTGCTTCTGCTTCTGCCTTCCTGAAGTGTGTGAAGGTGGAGTAAATTTAATTACAGCCCCAGAAATGCGTTTGGCATACATTTCAAGGTGCAGCACAAGCCCAGAAATGGCAAACAGGACTGGCAGAGACACACAGCGGCGGCTGGAGCTGCTCAGTAATCCGCAGAGAGAGAGGAACCAAATTACTGTGACGCATGCTCTCTCGCCCCGCATCTGTTTGTTCTGACATATTTACAAAAAGGGAAGAAAAGAAAAAAAACGACGCACATCTGTTCGACAAATATTTCAAATAATGCCTTTTCTTCATTTTTGTCTTTTTTTCCTGAACTGAAAACCAGAGCGCTCTTGCCAAAACGCATATGTTCAGTCTTTTTATAGGATTTAATGAAGTCAATTTCTAATAAAAATGAACTTTTTTTTGCTGTGATGTTACACATTTGAATCATTTCACCCAGTAATTTCAGTGCAACTTGTGACAAATTATTCCGCAGCGTTGTTATTAAAATGAATTAGATTCTGCTGCCGAGACGGATATAGATACATTAGCTTCTGTTGAGCAAAACTGTTTTATTACACATTCAGTGTAAAAAATCACACACGCTGTCGTGTTCCTGTGCTTCAAGGACACCTGAGCCAGATGTGCACCTCCTTTCAGACGCGCTGCGATGTCGGATCACAAAGCACCGTATGAACAGTGTAAGGGCAGAGCGCGTGCCTCCTGTACCCTTCGCACACAACAGAGCGTGGCCTAGATTCAGGACGCCGCATTGCATCTACCTAGCAGATGTAATCTTGACGCGGAGGCTGCTGTTCTTCAGCGCTGTAGCAGGACCACACAGACGAGCGCTGTGAGATTACATCTCCTCACCCACGCGTCCCCGGTGCCAACCCTGCTGAGCCGAAACCCCTCAAAAAAAAAAAAAAAAAAACTCGGGAGCCAAGCTAAAGGAGCTTTGGCTCGGGCTCAGCTAAGGAGTATTGTGCTGCACGTCAGAAGCCGACGTGCTATTATTACACTGCGACATATACAGGAAACGCTCTACATGCATGCAAATCTCTTGACCTATATCATACATGTGCAGATGCCACAAAACAGATGCTTTTCTTACTCGTCTTTGGTTTTACCTGCTTCTTGTTTCTTTCTCTCGAACGATCATGAATCCGAGTCATCGTCAAACGCCAGCTATTTAAAATACAAAAATTTTCCACGCCAAAAGAAATACACACTGCAACTTAACCAAACCTGGATGACACACTCACCATGTCAAGTCAGAGTCAATATTAAAACGGTTGACATGAGGTGCACGGGTGCACAAATAGACACTACTACTGTAAGGGTTTTTTTTGTTATTTTTTTACGTTTAGGTCTATATTTACCCCCCCACAGGGCATTAGGAGGTATAGATGGGTGCTTGTGGGAGGGCGTATTGTCTGTCGTGGCCGTGTGTTATGGGATTGAGCTCAAGTTTCCTTTGTGCTGCGATTTTTGTTCAGGGATTATGTTCTTTGAGAGAGTTGTGCACAAGGTGGAGGCGGCGATGAGCGAGAGCGATGTCTTTGTTCAGAGTGGAGTGAGAGAAAGAGGAGGAACGGTGGAGAAAAGCAAAGGGGAAGAATTTCGAAGAACTTCACTGACCAATTAGGCAATATAGAATAGTAGTAGTAGTGGTAGTAGTAACAACTAGCGCAAAGGCAAACAGGATGACAATACCGAGAAGAAGCACCGTCACAGACAGAGAGAGAGAGCGAGAGAGAGTCACAGCAGAGTTGATGATCATAATAAAATATTTTACACTTTTAATCTTTGTTTGGAATGCTCTTTCATGAACCTTTATCTGTGTTTAGTATATATCTGTAGACTTGATATCAAACATGGAACTACACTGCATACCATATTTATCATCTCAGCCTCATCTCAACAGAGGGCAAAAGGAAAAAGAGAGTGGGATGAATAGAGAGAAAGAAAGGTGGACGGAGCACTCTTTTTTTTTTTGCACACACACGAAAGAGAAAGGGTGAAAAGGCAAGACAGAAAAGAGTGAGAGCAACAGAGAAAGGCAGAGGCTAAAAAAAAGTGAGAAGTAAGAATGAAGAAGCGAAAATGAGAAAGTAGAAGAGAAATAAAGTGAGGGCGTAAAAGAAAGAGGCTGAAAAGAGACAAGAAGGAGCGTGGGAAAGTAGAGAGCACGACAAGAGAAATATAGACAGCCAGAAAGCAATGTAGAGAGAAAGCGAGTGTGTGGAGAAACACGGAAAAGAAGGTGGAGCGAGCGGCTTAGAGGTCACACCTCCGGTGTCGGTGTCAATGAGCTCGGCGTCGGGGCTCGTAACCAGCCGTGTAACAATTTAAAATCAATTTAGCCTCCCAAGAAGCAGCTGATCTCAAAACACTCGTAGACCACGACAGCTCTCTCGCTTCCTAAATCAGCCCTAATCAAGCCTGTGAGTGAATTCTGAGGCTTTGAATAGTGACAGGGAAAAGGCCTAGCGCTTAAACTTTCTCTAAAAGTTGGTGTTTTGCAGTTGCACACATATAAACGGTGCCAATCCAGGACTCTATACATCCATCAAAGCCTGCCGTCGTGCTGTTAGGTGTTTCCAAGTTGTGGAAGCAGCACATGGTGCATTTGCATAGGATAACCGACATATAGTGCATCATTTGCATGCCGGAAAGTACACTTGAGTAACCGTAATTACACGTGACACCAATTACTCTGTTACTTTGTATTAAATTATAATGGAAAATTCCACTGGAGAATTGGAGCCTAATTGCATCTTAATTTGCATAATTTTGCATATTAATCACATCTCTGATGAATAATATATTTCAGCAGATTTTTTAATTTATGCATAGATAGGAGAGAAAAAAAAAACAAGTTGAAAAAAGAGAAATATTTTCCTGGGGGAAAAAAATTTAAAACTATTACTTCTAGCATTTGCACTAATTTTTCTCATTAACTACTGTTTAAAAAAGTTAGAGCTGAGATATCTGAGATATCTGCCTTTGTACAAATGTGTGTGCGTGTGTGTGTGTGTGTGCACTATGCTTGGATAAACCATTAAAAAAAATCTTAAAAAGTCTATTTTAAGAAAATACACATCGGGCAACCGGACCGGAGACGCAAGTGGCAGGATTAAGATTTCATTTCTTTTGCTCTTGCAATTCATTTGCTTTATTTTGTGCTGATAACAGGCCTGTTGGCTACATTTATACGATTAGAAAAGAAGAGTGTAAAAAAAAAGCTTTTTTGAGAAGGAGGATATTGAGTGCAAAACATGGCCTAAAAAGTAATTAATTGGAGAGTGAAATTTGTGCAGCTCTCGATTCTATTATTCTGCTCCGTTCAACCCGCAGCTGTAAAGGCATTTCAGACCGATGGAGGTAATTACTGTAATATATCTTAGAAAGCTTTCTATATCAGTGCTCGGTTTCAATAATCAAGAGCTGTGCTGCTGATTATTTCTCCAATCTTAGGCCAAATTTGTGAATGTGATGTCACTGGAATTTAAAAAAAAAAATCTACAACCACTTAACCAACTAAACTAAATTCTTGGTTCTAACCTCAACCAATCATAACATAACCTGTAGCTGTGTGACTTCTTACACTATGTCTGGCACTGTGTTAGAATTAAATTTGGCCTTGTGGATAATATTAATGATGTTATAGCTGGTGTGGACTTTGTAACCATGCGTTCTGGCCATTCTGGTATAGTGGTGTACAATGAATGTGGTGCTTTCAGCAAGTCAACATCATTTTTAGTATAATATTTGTTACATAGGTCAGCGTTTCAAGGACAGTGTTTCTGAGCCATTGAGGAAACCTCATTGAAAAGGATAGCAGCTAATGCTAATGACTTCTTTATTTCTTAAAAGTGTCCAAATCAACATAAGTAAAAAAAAAAAAAAAATCTAAAGTTTGGGCGGTAACTGTGGAACTGCACGCGTGTCCATGAGACGTGAATTTGCTCAATGCTAATACAACCACAGTGATGTACTTTGAAGTGAGTTAGTAAGGTGTGGACAAAGAATTTAGCATGCTGCTAATTGTGTACAAAGATGAACACTTATATAGTATTTACTGAAGGTATATTGTAATATGTGTACACTGAAAAAAAGGTCATGGAGTTTACTTAATTCATATGTGAACATCTGTTACACCAGTGACATTAACACTATTTGTGTAACAAAATTGAAAAACCCGTACGCTCGGGATCGAGCCCGTATCGGTAGCACTGTGAGACCGCAACACTTCCCTGCTGTGCTATTACACCACATGCTAGCTAGATGTTAGTTACGTTCATTTTAATATTACAGTCTTTCTGTGTGAACGCCAACATCTTGAGATTTCATAATGTAACTGGATCACGTTACTAATCTGTGAACTGATTACAGATCGCGTTAACACGTTAACGTTGCGTAATTGAAATGCGTAATTAGAAACTTGCTTAATTCCAATTTAGTAAAGGCAATTGAATCATGTTTTGATGAGAATTATTTTTATGTTAAATATTAATGGAAAAAACGATGAGTTTTGGTCAGTCAGTGACAAAACGGAATTAGCATTTTGCTAACATCTAGCTAGTGATAGGCGGCTGGAGTAAGCTAGCTAATGCATGTCTCTCTATGAATAAACTGTGAATAACTAATGCCATCTAGTGCAAATATGCAACAATGTTACTTTTTTTTTTTTTTTTAGCAATAAATACATTTGGAAGGTAATGCTGTTGCTTATTAGCTTCATTAATATCAAGTTAACATCTAGCTAGCACCAGGAAGATAAAGTAAATTAGCTAGTGCATGTGTCTATTTGAACAACAAAAAAAACAACTATGCTATCAAGCTAATTTTTCAAAAATGTATTAAATAACAAACAGTTTTGACAACTAACCTAACTCGATCATTTGTTTTTAGTATAATGCTAACATCTGACTAGCAACCGGCAGCTAGTGTACTTTAGCTGCCTGTTGCTCTCTATATTTTTAAATAAGTATAGTTCTGAAAGTCAATCCTGTCATTTGTTTTTAGCATTTTTATTTGTTCTTAGAATCATTAGCGTCACGTTAACAACTAGCTAGCTATAGGGAGCTACAAGAAATTAGCTAACATAACACAACATACAAGGGTTAGGGTTAGCCCTAACCCTAACCCTCTCTTTGAAGAATTAAGCCTATGATATGAATTGCACATGAATTTTTTTAATTAATAATGATAAATACTTTTGAACATTATTTCTGTTTCTTTTTGTTTTCGTTTAAGTAGTATCATTAATCCCTAGCTAACAACACACATACCAGCTAGTGGAAAAAATAAATGATAAATATTTTAAAAGCTAAATCTGTTCCTTGTGATTAGCTTCATTAGTATCATGCTAACAGGCAACTAAAATAAACTTGTTAATGAATGTCTCTTTGGAGAAGGAAATATAACTATGCTGTAGAGTGCAAATAAGCAATTTTTTAAAAAAAAAAAAAGAAAAACAATACATGCTAAATATTTTTTGAAAGTAAGTTTTATTATTATAAGCATTAGCACCCTCAACATGCAGATATCTTTAGGTTCACAGGTGCTAATTATGCTAACGTCTAAAAATGATTTTGAACCGAGCGACCGTTATTTTCAGAACGCCGAGGGGCGGGGCTTGCCGCACGTGCGCAGCAGTGATAGGTTAAACGTTAATGAATAATTATTAATAACCTTTGATGGCGATTTTAAAAAAGGGAAGGAAGAAAGAAAGAAATGGAGCGCACGTGCACCAGGCATCAGAAGCACGTGACCTGTAATCACCGGGATCAGTGTGAAGGGGGTGTTGATGTTTTATTCTGATGATCAAATGTAAGACAATGACGGTTTTTGCACCTGCGTGGTGAAAGAAATGGGCTTGTCATTTCCCTTTTAATTCCCAGATGCTTATTTTTCATGCGTTTTTGTTTTTTTTTTGTTTTTTTTACATTATCATTAATGTGTCCCAAAAACACTAAACGTGTCAAATTTTTATGATTTTAATATTAGGCTGTTACAAAATATGATCCTGTTTGGGGAATTTAACTAAATATTACATCAGGTAAGTAAACAATAAAATTAAAATGAAATAAAGAATAAAATATTTGGAGAAATGCTCTTACAGGAAAATAATCAGCTATTATCATTATTTATTTATTTTTAGCAGCACTACTTCCTCGAATCTAAATGAATATTACCGGATTGTACGAACTGTATTTTAGACAAGTGTCAAAGCAGATGAGATTGTGTAACATTATAACATTTCATTAATATCTCTGTCTAGACAGACTAAATATGAAATCGTTTGTTTATGAATCATGAGTGTTTTTGAAAGCCTGGCAAAAAGAAATAAATAAAAACAACTGATTTAAGAAACTTTTCAGCATATTCGTCAGCTTTGTTTAAATGTAACGCTGTAAATCCTGCAAAATTCAGGCTTTTGGCTCCATCTACTGGAGAAAATAAACATCATACAGACAGGGATTGTGGGTAAAACTCCAGCGAGCTTTCGTCAAGTTTCCGGGATGTGACGTAATTGCAGAGCGAAAGAAGAATTAGATATGCAGTCTGTCAGATGTAAGCAACAGAGCATAGAGCAAAAGTATAAAGTTGTGGTTATAATTATACAGAATTATCCTTTTTTTTTTTTTTTAAAGTCACAAAACCTAACTAAAAGTAAATTTTAAAACAATTTCCTCTTCCCTGATATCAACATAAAGGGTCTAATATCGTATTTACATATGATACATATTTATAAATTTTTATCATAGGGATATATATATCACATATTAGCGTCATATATTTATAAATTTAAAATGTTATAAGTTTCCATTTCTAAAACAAGAACACACCATAACTACTTTTTATCCATTTCTAGTTACATTCGATGTTCCGAGATCCGAGAAAAGGTTAGATCCGAGAACTAACAGTAACAACCGCCGTCGCATAATTGTAGTGCTCGTGTAAGTGCAGTTGGATTCTCTTTGTTTGGCTGTCAGTTCCTACACCCTCATGAATTCTCCTTCATGTATTTCCTTGACCTCATCACATTTTCCATCAAGGTCAAGACAAAGTGGTTAGGAAAGGACAAAGGACAGACTATTCGACCGTAGCCTAGCTCTGTTTCTCAACTATTAAGTACAAATAAGTACTCCTGGGCAAAAGAAATGAGGCAAACCAAATATTCGCATCACTGGTCAGGAAAATGAGCAAGAATGAAACAAATAGATAAAGTAAACTGGTGCGGTGCGGCTTTTCCCTTGATTTCCTTTAAATGTTGAAGCCTTGTGTGTAAACCTGCAGACGGCTTTTTACAGAAAGAAGAGTCCATGTTGTTCCACTTGATGTTAAAGTCTTCAAACAGAAGAGATTTTG
>JAQMYM010000019.1:2388557-2411520 GCA_030014255.1 Parauchenoglanis ngamensis
AAAAAAAAAACAACAAAAAAAAAAAAAAAAAAAAAAAAAACGAGGAAGGAATTTAACTCTTGTTTTCTGCTTCTCGGTTTTCTCTTTAACTTGAGGCTGAAGCGCCACTGAAACACGCTTCTGCTGTTTTCTCTTTAAAATCGGAAACCAGGTACTTCATGCGGTGAGCTCTTCTGTGTCTGTGGTGTCATTTTTTTAGCTTCATCATGGTTCGATTCGCAGCTTTCGCTTTTATACTAGCCGGCGGCTGGTTAGCATTATTAGCATTGTTAGCATGACTAGCATGTCGTCGCCAAAAAAAAAAAAAAAAAAAAAATCAAGGCCTGTAGCGTATTTTCTCGCATTACGTTCAGTTTAACGCACAATAACTCTCTGGATGCGAGTGAATAAATTTCTGATGTCAATTTTGACCTAAATTGATAACGCATATATCGGCCATATTTGTCGTCAGGAAGCTTACGCAGCTAGCAGTGATGCTAACTCGGATTTGCTAGCTAGCAAAGGTTACAGCCTAGGATGTTGTTGCGACATTCTGATTTTGTTTGAAATATAAACCTATATAAGTGAATTTAAAGTGAAGTACAATATTTATATTTAGCACTTTTTATTTTTTTTGTCGACAAGAGCTAGCTAGCTAGCATGCTAGCCAGCCTCTGATGACAGTCAAAACAAATGCTGGCCTGAGGAAAACAAGGGCGAGCTAACACTGTGTCGGAATGGCCAGGGTGGGGGAAAAACTGTCACAATATAAAGTTTTTAGTCACTATATAAGGTTAACTAGGGAATAAAAATAGCTAACATGTCACTGGGACATTTGTTAGGTAGCGCGCGTGCGTTTTGTTTGTTACCTAATCACATGTCAGTGTTTCATCATAAACCTGGCGGGAGTGATTAGCTAAAGTTCAGGTGCTTTATACCTTATAAAAACGCCAGGGAAGCATTATTTATTGCCATTTACGGGTTTACTTTCAGTAGCTATTCTGTCACAACGGAGGCGTCATGTGTTGTACCTAAAATTAGAAAACCTAAGCAGTGTTGTCGACTCTTCTCAGGTAGCTAAAGCTCAAGACGCTGCTAGCAGTCGCTAAATGGCGTCACGAGCTAATTTACATATTAATTGCGATGTCATGATTATTTGCATATCAAAATGTGGTTTGAGGGAGGAGGATCTGAAGACACTACGAGCAGATTAAAGCATACAGGAGTGTTATTGGTATAGAAAATTATAAGCTGCAAACTTTTAACATATTTTTAAAAAAAATAGTAATTATTAAACAAAAAGTAATTATTTGTTTAATTACTATATGGTATAATTTCTCACAAGAATATAGACCAAAAGAAGCACTGCTTGTGAGCGGTCAGGAAATAAACCTAAAGGGCACGGTCATGGATGGACTGGGTTGCTTTTATTATTGTTATTAATAATGAAGCATGAAGAAATGCGCAGGTCTGACAAATAGTGGTGATCAGTGACGGATCTTTGGGGACCGTCATGAGCTGTGATTGGTCAATAGGAACAGTGGCGATCAGGGTTTGGGATCCTTGATTGGTTGTTGGGCTCAGTGGTGATCGGTGATTAGTCGTTGGGAACAAAAAAAGTGCAGGACAGTTGCTATTCTCAAAATATTGGTCTTTTTTAAAATAAAAATAAAGCCACTTAAATGGTTATCAAACCCATTGACAAAGTTGCTGAAGCAAACTTCACGCACATCTGTACTTTATTTGGTCATAGTGTTGCTATGGCGACTCTTTTGTCATTGGATTTGTTGCTATCCTTAAACAATAAAGTGGCTAAAGTGGTCTAAAAGTCACCACATCTACCAGCACTGAACCCAGGTGAAGTAACAGGTGTATGGATGTTTGCAGACATTAATCATATCACATTTTGGCGAATCCATATTTTTTCTTTTAATTTTTCTTGGGTCATTTTCAAACTAATATTAATCAGTAATTGAGGCTTTGACACCTTGTGCAAGCAGTTAGATATGTGCTGGATCTACCAGTTTCTCTAGGACTGATAATTAGCCGGTACTTAAATTATGCAATCCCCAAAGTGTTGCAGTAATGCCAGTTAATTAGGTAATAGATAACTTGTACCTTAAAGCCAGGTATGCACCATTTCCATTGTCACTAGGCTCCGAGTATCGGCTAATTCCTGATACTGACCCAATCAGTACCAAAGTCAGTAACCAAGCTCGAGCTTGAGTTTCCTGCTGCCATGTCAGTGTGATTTCAGTGGTGGGGAAAGATATCATATCATATATACGTGCAAAAATATTTAGTTATATAGTTAATTTTTTAATAGATTTAATATTTACTAAAAGGGTACCTTTTTGTTTGTACCTTTTTGTTTGTACCTTTGAATTTTTGTTCAAAAATTCACTAAATATTTAATATTTCTACAATAATCTAATATTTAACAAGGGAAAGGAGAGAAAATAAGGCAGATGCAGGTTTGAGCAGTTGTTCTGCGAGTAATAATGAGTCACATACCTGCAATATTCTTAAAAGAAAAAAAAAGCATGATTAATCACGGTTATGAATTAAATTCTGGAGGAACAGGGGCGCTCGGGTGCATCGTGAAGGAAGCAGTATTACGTCAGGCAAAATTGAAACTATATGCAAATGCAAAACAGAATTCATGTAATATAAATAAATAAATAAAACTAGCGATCTAGTGTAAACGCATTACAGTAAGCTTTTCGATTCTACATCCATGAGAGCTGATTGTATGACACCACTGATATGATCGCCTGTCCTCTTTTTTTTCTCTCTCTCTTCAGAGTTAAACAGATCCAACTCAAGTCCATAACAGGTGACTGGTGACTGGGTCATGGCAGGAAGAGGCGGTGCTTCAAGACCTAACGGGCCGAACGCAGCCAGCAACAAAATCTGTCAGTTCAAACTGGTGCTGCTGGGCGAGTCTGCGGTCGGCAAGTCCAGCCTGGTGCTGCGCTTCGTCAAAGGCCAGTTCCATGAGTTCCAGGAAAGCACGATAGGAGGTAAGAGCACTCCTGCATGAGAAATGAGGAAGTAAGACTCGGTTTAGAGTCAGTTTCACAGGAGTAAACCTTCCCTGAAGCCTGCTCGGTCTCTCTCTGACGACGGACGCGCGGACCAAAATGAAAAACGGACGCGCCGATAGACGTGTCGTAAACGTACCTGCTCGCCTCTCACGCTGGCAAAAACACAGACCTCCATGAGACGCGTGTCCAAGACTGCGAGTCATCATGATCCGACAGAGACGCACAGCGCAGGACGTTATTACGGGGTGTAACTGCCGTATAATACATATCGGTTCCTTTATTTATTTATTCATAATTTTCCAGATAAGACCACAGATTATCCTGTCGTCAACACCAGCTCACAAATTGACGCAAAGTGAAAATCGCCGCTTCCTTTTTCATTTTCCATTTCCCGTTGGAGTGTATTGGCTTTTCATGCTTGCAACTTTAAACGCTGACTATATGGGCGTCTTCACGCTATTTACGTGAGCTTATTTCACATCCTGCAGTGTGCTCGAAAAGTCAGGGACCAGTGAGAGCAAAACGTTTACATCTACTTAAATATGCTCTACATGTTCACTGTTAACGCTCTACGCGTTTTCTCAGCTGCCGCATCACAGTTTTGTGAATTTTGCTTATTCAGATCAACATATTCGCTAATCATATTCCCATCGGTTTTCCGTCACTCTGTACTGTAAGGTATAATTTGGGCCAATTGAGTTCATTAGGGTGCTTTTTTTTTTTATTTTTTTATTTTTCTTCTTTTCACCTTGGTTCTTGTAAGCAGGTGAGAACCTGACAGTCACTCTCGGTTATGAATCAAAACAACCGATCTGTGACAGTATGAGCAAGACGGCCGTGCCCAGTTCCAGGAGAAATCTAGCGCCGTTTGTTTGCAGTGAGAAAGCGATTCACACGACTGCAGGAAGTGAGGCAAACATTCTGTGTATTTTGGGTTGCAGCGGTTTTTGTTTTTTTTGTTTTTTTGGTCAGTGCAAGCTGCTAAACAACTGAGCCAAAGCCCAGAGCAGCAGCGCTGTGGAAGTGTACGGTGCTCTGGATATTTGGACTGACAAACAAGAAGAGGAAATAAATGCTGGATATGATATGCAAAATGTTATGAGCTTGTTAGTGATTTATTGAGCACTGGCTCTTTGTTCTTCATGCTTGGGCGCTTTTTACGTACGCGCACTTGGCCAGCGCTTGTTTAACTTTTTCCATCGCTGAATTTCTGACTAATGAGCGAATTACGGCGGTGTTTTTTTTCAGCTCTATACGTCCACCGGCCAATGTTTTTCCTTTGTGGTTTATGTAATTATAAACACAGTGAGTCTATACCAAACCAAGTAACAAACAAACTCTGAACGTGGACTAAAAGGTGTCTATATAACTGAAACCTATTATCTAGATAATGAACTAGATAATATTGCAAGCGGGTGTAAATATAAATGTAAACTGTTGGAGTCCAAGGCCCACTTCCTGTGCTAAAGTTTGGCTAACTTGTTCTATATATTATAGCGATTAAACATTGATTATTGCAAAGAGATACAATATTGTTTTAAAGAATACTAGAGCACACGCTTCCAGACAGGATGTGCATGCTTGACCAAAGGTGGCTCGTCATTCGGTGTACGATTTATTTTTTCCACACGTGAAACCCACGTCCTGTGTAATTATGGATTACCGGGATTACGATAAGTACCAGTTATACTGTGTGCGAAGCCTAACACCATGAAGTAAATATTTATAAGAAAACAGAGAATGCTGTGTGTGGCCTCTAGGTGCTCGTATACTGGGAAGTCGGCCACAGGAGTCTGACTCCACCTCTGTTATTTTGTTTCCCCAGCGGCCTTCTTGACTCAGACAGTGTGTTTGGACGACACGACAGTGAAGTTTGAGATCTGGGACACAGCTGGTCAGGAGCGCTACCACAGTTTGGCTCCGATGTATTACAGAGGAGCGCAGGCAGCCATAGTGGTGTATGACATCACAAATGAAGTGAGTCGGAACTTGAAATGACCCGAAGTTGTGTTTTTCATCACACACTAGCATGCTTAGTGTGTGATCGACCGGTTGGAGGCCAGGGGCACAAAATACACTCAAGTAATGGATAGTAATGTAGCATGATTGTCCAGGAAATGCTGTTTTATGCCTTCATTTTTCTTTTTTTTCTTTTTCTTTTTTTTTGCAGGAATCATTTGCACGTGCAAAGAATTGGGTTAAAGAGCTTCAGAGGCAAGCCAGTCCTAATATTGTAATAGCTCTGGCTGGAAACAAAGCAGATCTTGCCAACAAGAGAGCACTGGACTTTCAGGTTTGAGGGTTTTTTCCAATGTAAAACTTTCTCATTCACCATGATTTTTGGATTCCTCAATCAAGTCCAAAACGAATCATGATAGTTTCTTATCTTGTATCATGCCTACATGCCAACATTTTAAAAAGAGCTGTTGTGTGTGTGTATATATATTCTGTTTCCTCATAGCTGACTCGCTACATAATTAACACGCTAACATTAGATGACTTGCTATGGTTCTGCTTGTTTCTTTTATTTCATTCTTCTAATTGAAAATATTAGTTAAAATATGAGAGGGATCTGTAGCCTCTAGCTATGTTCAGTGTCATGGTTATGTTTGAACGTACTGTATTGTCAGGATCTGATTGTTTGCAAGCATTTCCATTAGAGGTGAACGTTTATGTATGTATGTATTGTACAGGATATTAAGGATACATTTGTAATAAAGCGCATTGCTTTGTTTGATTAGTTTGTAGTGTAACCTTTATTCCCCCCTCCGGTTTGCAGGATGCACAGTCTTATGCAGACGACAACAGTTTACTTTTCATGGAAACGTCAGCGAAGACGTCGATGAACGTGAACGAGATTTTTATGGCTATCGGTATGTATTTGCAAGGATTTATCAGACACGTGGAAGTAAGTAAGGAATAAAACACAGTGCTGTTGTAGGGATTAATCAAGTATGGGGCGGTGTCGCGCTGGACTGACGCGCGCTTACATTTACCAAGCCCAAAGGTGATTGTTTCAATAACAGCAACATTTTTAAGTGTCTTGTTATTCTTACATCACAGTAATTTGCCAATGATGACATTTTTTACTCACTGTACAATGTTTGTACAGTGTACCTTTTAAACCATATACAGCTGCAATTAATGTGGCGTACAGGCACAACAAGTTTCTGTTATTATTGGCATTATAACAGCGACAAGCGTCATTTCCTCACCAGCCTCCTTTTTTTTTTTTTCGGTCATCAAAAATTGATTAGGGAAAAAAAAAAATTCACAGCAGTTTGTCATATTACTTCGGAGCCAGAAAACACAAACCTTTGTAAAACGAAAGACATTAAGCTCATTGCCACTGAGGTTCTGATTATGTGTACATTGATATGAGGCTCTAAACACCCATTAATTACTTACGAGTAGCTCCAATGCCGTATCAAAGAAGCAAACACCAAATCCATCTGTTTTACTACATTAAGTTGCCCCTGATACAATTTTGTAAATTTTAGCTTTAATGGTTCCTTATGGAATAACATCAATATTTTTTATTTTTTTTCTTCTCAATTGCAGCGAAGAAACTCCCCAAGAACGAGCCCCAGGCGTCCGGAACGAGCGCAGGCCGAAATCGAGGAGTGGACCTGGCAGAGACAGCGCAGCCTGCCAAAGGGCCTTGCTGCAGCAACTAACCACCAAACGCACACATTCTCACCTCCCAACTAACTCTGCATCACTTCTGGACATGGGGCGCATCCTTCCAAACCTCGCTCCCTGGAACTGCTAAAGACTCTGTATAGCTCTGTTTCTAATACCTTTTTGGTCTTTTTTTTTTTTTTTTTTTTGGTTTATTTTTTTATTTTTTAAGCAAATATAAGTACTTCAGTATAATGGATGCATGTATCACTACAAAGCCTAAATACACATTTTTAACTTAACACGGGGGAAAGTTAACTAGGCCGAATGAGAGAGGAAGAGCGAGAGCTTGATCGTGTGTGAGTGTGCGTGCATGCTGTATAGTGTAGTATTAAGGATGTGGAGGCACAGTAATATGTCCTGACCGGGTTTGGTGGCTGTCGGATGCTTGTATTTAGCAGCGAAGTCGAGCTGTACATGCAGCTTTCAGTGTGTTTAAGTGCCATAGCGGGGAGGCGAAGAAATCAATCAACTGTGGAGGTCTGACCAAGAACAACCGGATCCTAAACAAAGATGCTACCTAAATGATCACTGTTGTATATGTAAATGATGTAGAGAGAAGCTGGTTTGCATGACGTGACTGTTGGTAAAATAATTCCCATGTTTAAAAAAAAAAAAAAAAAAAAATCACTTCTAACTAGTAAAGCATCCAGGACTTTTGGAATCTCCTACTTGTAATATTGACCATTTTGGTGTCCCAAGTGTAGTTCCTCAATGACGAGGAACTTCCCCGCCCATCTTTCAGTTGAATTTCACCTCACAAATCAGTCGCTTAAACGAATCCAATGGATGCAAAGTGAGGGCTAAATAAAGCCCTGCTTGTCCAAGCTATTGTTGTGTGGCTATTAGAGAACACTCCTCGTTCTACCTGCGCATTCCTCTTTAGGTCCAAGAATACACTCTCTTCTTGTCGCTTCTTGGAGATTGTTAAAGTATTGGTGGCTGAAAGCCTCAGTGAATCTGTTACTGTCCTGGACGGGCAGCCCAGTCTGATCATCAGACCTGATTTGACCAGTGGCTGTGTCTTCTGAGGGAACTGAATAAACCGAGGGTGGTAATTAAGTTCTATCCTGCTGTATGGACTACTGTTAATAGTTACATGTTGGTGTTACATACTGTAACACTACAGAACAGCAGATTAAAGTCTCCATTCCCTCAGTCTTTGGAGCTACAGTCTCTTTCATAAATGTTATAGTGCATGGCTCGTGCATTATTGCGATGCAGTTGTATTACAGCTACGAATCTAAAGCGTTGAAGACTCTTTATTGATTAATCTTTGGAATATATTCCGGTCATTGAAGGCGTCGTTGCCCAGTGGTAGAAAAATTTCAACATGTCAAGGTAGAAACCCAGTATATCTTGCTATCACCATCTTAAATGCTACTATATGAACTGTTTGCCATGATGGACCGTATGTATGCACTCTTCTTTTTTTTTGTACAGTTCCCTTTAAATAAGAGTTTTCTTTTCACAAATTGGCCAAATCATGTTTTGATGGTTGTCTTCTTTTCCCTTGTATGTAGTGTTATTAACAAATCAACTTGACGTTTAACCCATGGTCTGTTTAGTGCTTCTTTTGAGATGCTAAATGGTTTGTTTTTTTGGGGGGGGGGTTTCTATTGAGATTCTATCAAGTTGCACAAAATATGAGTTGTATTTTTAAATAAGTCATTATGAGACGATGCCTGCCTGGTGTCTCTGCAGTGTGATCAAGCTGAAATGGACCACAGTGGGCTTGATTAGCGGTGCTACTAAATAGCCGTAGGTAGCTGAGGTAATTAATTAGCAGCCGTCCGAGAGCCGAAAAGGATTGAGTGATGTAACAGCATTAACACTGAGGGACTGATTGTTTTCTAAATGTCCAGGTACTAGTTACTATTTCCAATAAAGGGGGTGAATTGTATACAGTTTATGTGGTGTGGATATTTCATTCAGATCACAGTATCACTTGGTTTGTGTGGTTATTTTGAGTAGAAGCAGACAATGCTGTTGCACAGAACTGAGAACAATGTTCTCTTTGATCTGGCAGCCACATTGCCGAGGCAAGATCTTGATGGATGCCCTTTGCAAGGTCACAGTCTTATGGATCCTTCTGTATAAACTTGCTCTAGCTTTTCCATAACATTCTCGAACCCTTGCATTCTGAGACTTTTTGAGATCTTTTAAAAGGTTTCTGTTTCTTTCCACCTGCTAAGAAAGAGCTTCTCGCAGGCCATATAAGGCAAGGCTCCAGAGGGTTTCTCCCTTGGAGGTGCCATTGTAGGGCACCACATTCACAGGATGCTGCAAGCCAGGCTCTGGAAGGATGGTTTCCCACTTGGATATGCCGTTGTAGGGCGAAGGGATCACAGGCCACTGGAGATCTGGTTCTGATGGGATGGTTTCTCATTTAGAGATGCTGTTGTAAGGCACAGGCTTTCTTTCAGAGGCCACTGGAGGCTCGGCTTTGGAAGGACGGTTTATCCCTTGGTGGTGCAGTTGTAGGTCACTATGATCAAAGGCCACTTAAAGCAGGGCTCCAAAGGGATGGTTTCTCCCTTGGAGATGCTGTTAAAGGGCACCACAATAACCGACCACTGGAGGCGATGCTCTGAAGAAATGGTTTCTATCTTGGAGATGGCTTTGTAGGGCACAGGAAGCAGGCCACTGGAGGTCATGCTCTCATGAGATGGTTTCTCACTTGGTGATATTGTATAGCACTACAATCACAGGGCACAGGAAGCCAGGTAGGGCACATGGACCATGCCTCAGTGTGGTCCCCAGCAAGGCCTCCATCAGTTCATTCAGCTTCTTGGAAGAAGCTAAAGCTTCAGCTGTCGCTTGGTGTCTTCTCCAATGTCATCCAAGTTCTCAGCATGTTATCAATGTGGACACCATCTTTATTCAGGCAAGGAACACCAGCTCACTTGGCTCCAGGGACAGCACAAGACCCTGCAACTGTCCCAGCTAAAGTTCCCAGGTCATGGTTGCTATAGCAACCCTGACAGAAAATATATAACCAATTTTAAAGAAGCTGGACTCTTCTTTCCCCTTTGTGGTTCTCGCTAATGACCAAAGCATTTTCCATGACCTTTTTTCACGTGTGATGGAGTTTTACTTTTGCATGACTGAGCATTGTATTCTGACACATTTTCCAACATCTTCATGCTAGAGGGCAATGCTGAAGCATCTGCGGATGGCAAAAGTGCATGCTATATCAAAGCAAGTGACACAATCCCCACTTTGTTTTCCAGACTGAAGTACATTAGAAATACTTCAGAATCAAGTCCAAGCCAAGAACTGGTTCAGCAAAACAAAGAGCCTGCTATCATCCTTCAGCAAAGCCGCCATTCATTTCAGGCTTCAACAGGCCTGTGGTTAGTGCATACCATGTTTTCCTTCTGCTTTTGAAGTCCTTAAGTGCCACTTGGATGTATGTTGGCTGTTTACTCACCTCCCCTTAGCAACCAGTCTCCTTAGCAACTATGACAAATATGGGAACTGTGACACAAGCTCTGCAGCTGGTTAACCAAAACTGGCCAAAATCTAGCAGTGCAGACGGATCATACAGTTTGAGTGCTCTTAGGTGTGACAAAGTGTAAAATGCAATCTATTTTTTTTTCTTCCTGTGTTGATTTTGTGGTCAGGTCAGGGTGCAGTTAAGCATGATTGCATTCGGTTTTGTGGGTGCTCAGGTTTTTTTTTTTAATAACGTATTTGCACATCATAATCCAAAACCATAGTAAAATACATCATTACAGGCAACAATAAAGGAAAATCAACCAATTTGTTGATTTCTTTAAATAATAAAAAGAATAATAACTTTCATTGATATATTTTCATTTAGCTGTGTTCCTGCTTTCTGACCTCTAGATGGCAGCATTGTTCTTTCTCTGGGTGTATGATGCGCTTATAAAGGACTATCGGGTCTCACATGCAGAAGAGCATATTACATGAAAAGATTTTTGGAGAAGGAAATTTGGCTCAATAAACGAGCTTTGTCAGTTTTAGGAGTTTTTATTGGATAATACTGTGTGTGATGCCAAACCAGACTAAGACCATGGTGTACATTTTTTAAAATATTTTTTTTAGTACAAGCATCAGCCAGAATCAGCACATTTTGATGTGTAAATTACTCTGAGCCTTTTGTGGTTACTTTAAATCAAAATCAATGTACAAGCATATCAGATACGACCCAATTTACATCGCTCAATACACCATGTTCTTGTATCAGCCCTTCCTTCGGATTCTGCTGATGCTAATTTTGCACCGTCTTATGATCAGAACAACAAAGTGACAGCTTGAATCGTGTCCTGTTATCTGCCTGGATCTGATGAGGCCCCAGCATGCTTCACTCGTCCCACCTGTCACCTGGAGAACTGAGATGACGCGTCACTGACAGTCCCATTAAGTTTATAACTCAGCCGTTGCACTCGTTACTGTCAGTCCTCTCGACTCTGGATGGAGAAAACCAATGAGATGATGATCATGGTGGTTTTGGAGACCTAATGTGTGTTCCTCACACCAGGCACGGGCTTTCAAGCTTTTCATGAACTTAAAGGAAAAATCCACCCTTAATGACTTCAGTAATTATAATCATTATGTGATCATTTCTGCACAAGATTTATTTTGTTATGAAATTCTGAGTTGACTTTTTGGGTTAAAACGTCTTTAATTGACAAGCATTTTCACTATTCCCAGTTTCCTACATTACTCCCAGCTGATAGTGGTGCAGCGAGGTTTAGCCCTTGCATCAAGCACCATGCCGCTGTGTTTAGTCTTTCAGAAACTCATCTGATCAAAAGGATCAGCTACAGATTTCATGCTAATACTACAATAAGTGTTACCAGAATAATGAAAACCAGATTATACTGATCAGTGGTGGAGCTGGAGTCTTTCCTGGGAAATGCTGGGTGCAAAGCAGGGACCGACCCTGAATGGCATGCCAGTCTCATTATATCAGGTTCAGGCTTGTTTGTATAGTTCTGCAACTTTCTGGACTGAACAAAAAGAAAGAAACCACTCAAGAACTTTAAAGAAACTTTAAGAACAGACAAAGTGAGAGTTTGAAAATCTATTATAATTTTAATGCACCAAGTTATTTATTCTTCTTAAAAAATAAATTCTGGTTCTACACTCTCAGAAATATAGGTACCAAGTGGTTGCTTAGGTGGTACTGTCAAGGTTACATCTTTCCTCCAAGGTAGCGTTAGCAAGGTCAGGCACCGATGTTCAGGTCAGGGTTTGAGGTCAGGGCAGGTCAAAGTTCTTCCACCATCCAACCTTGGAAAACCAGGTCGTCATGGAGCTCATTTTGTACACAGGAGCATTATCATGCTAGAACATGTTTGGGCCTCTTACTTCCAGTGAAGGGAAATTGTAATGCTATAGCATACAAAGGCATTATATACAATTGTGTGCTTCCAACTTTCTGGTAAAAGAAAGAACCATATATGGGTGTGATGCTCAGGTGCCCACATACCTTTGGCCACATAATGTATATTTATACCTAGAATGGTGCAAAGTTATAGTGTTAATTAGCTTTCAGAGTAAATCTGTAAAGTTATGTCAGAATGTCGGATATGTGTTTGCACGGAAAACAGACCACACGGTACTTACACTAAGAGCTTTCAACAGGTGGAAAAAAAAAACCCCATTCGTTTCCGAGACTGAACTACACCTCCAAACCCTGAGCTGGATTAAATTAATTCTCACCAAGGCTCATTTTTCAGAGGTAATTGATATGAGTGGTCTTAATAATAAGGAAGCCCGACTCTAGTTTGCTGAGTGCATGCTACATTACCTCCAAGTCAACCTAAAATGAAATCCTTTCGTGCTGTTATTAATTACCTTCCACTGAGCGTACAGTCAATTCCCGCCAGACCCAATTCGTCGCTCCTCTAAGTCAACACCACCGATCATCTCTATTTTTCTTGCTTAAAAGTAAACTTGGCCTCCCGTATTAGCTCTCATAATTGTCTTTGAACACATGGCATACTGTGTGTCATTTACTGAATAACGACAGCTATTAGGAGAGCAGTGATATTTTAAATCCTGATTAAGACGCTGATGAAAGTCTCAAATGGACATTTTGTGACTTATATACTGAACTGTGCTCTTCAAATACGGGTTCCTTTAGTGTTCTTTAAATGGTTAATTGTTCAACATTCTACTTAGAAGCTTTTATACAAAAGTGATGCCTTCTTTTGTAGGGATCTACATTAATCCCCGATGGACAAACCAAAGGACCTTTTGGATGATAGACTGAAACTTGTGTATAGCAATTATTAGGGTCTGTGCAATGTGGGGAACCTTTAAAGCAGAACTGGTTTTACTTCAGGATCCAAATTTTATGTTGGACATCAAGTCGCGACCCAGCCCTACACTGAAGTGGTTTATCATACGGAAGTAAACGCACAAATGTATATTAATACTGATAATAATTATGCATTGGATAAAGTCGGATAATAAGCATTTACCATGTCAGATGCCTTCTGCTGCTTTACGACCTCACATCTTGTATATCTTGCATTCTCCTCCATATGGTGTCATTGGAGATGTTTTGAAGATGAAAACTGATTCACATCAGATTTGCTCTCTGGTCATGCCGACTGCAGCAGGTAAAACAAGATCCTCCTTGGTTGTGTGGGTCAGTTTGCATTTTTCAATGGTGTACGACGCACAAAGTGTTTGCTTCTGAACCGTGCACATGTTTTTGATCTAGATTTTTTTGAGATGTGTCCAGATCCCGTTGCTTTCTTTTGAAAAACTTAACAGGCTTGTCTTTATGGCTGGAGTGTTTTGTCTCTAAATACCTTTTGAATTTCGATGGCTTCATGCTTTCCACAGCCAATAATACACCACACAAAACCTTCTGTGGTCTGCGCAAACCATGCTCGTCTTCTGTGCATATAAAGCCAAACAAGAGGGAATTTATACTCTGTTTATCCATGATAGCACCAGTTGTTTACAGATGAATCAGTGCCAAAACTGACAAAATATTAAACTGAATGCACATAATTTGACCAATTTTTAGTGGCTATAACAGCAGCTATGGAGAGCATTCCTTCCTTCCTTATTGATTGATTGATTGATCCCAGTTTTCGGAACCCACCAGTTGAGAATCACTGCTTTAAAGGATCTATGTAGACCTCTACAGTAGAACTATTTTAGGATGCTACAAACTATTATTTACCCAATGAATGTACAAAGGGTGTAGTTATCCTAGATCACTGTAGTGTTATAAAATCCAGTAAGGGTTTTACAATAGAGACAAACCAAAGAATCCTTTAGGTCCTATAACAAACCTTTTTTATAAGATTGGAACTCGCTATCCAGTTTTTAGGATCTTCAAATATGGAGGTTAGAAGGTTGTAGTCTAGTTCTATCTAAACTTCTCTTTAGTTATATCTAGATAAATACAAGTTTACCTACCAGAAAAGGTTCCAAATAGTACCCTTTTAGCTGGCTAATGACCTTTAATTATCCAGTGAACCCCTAAAGAACCCTTGAAGAACAATTACTGAAATGTTCATCCCATTATAACAAAACAGACACCTTATCTGTTAAAGGGTTTCACCAGTGTGGCAAAAACCAAAGGATCCTTTGGATTTGAGAAAGAAATCAGGGTTGTCCCATGTGGTACAGAAAAAGTCTCTCTTGGGGAAGCTTTACAACTTCTATGAGTTCATCAGAAAGGGTTCCATGTAGTACCCTTCAAGGAGGCTAAAAACCCATAATCATTCAATGAACCCTTAAAGAACTGTTTTTTTTAAAGACTGTAGTTATTAAGGGTCAACATTATGCCTGCGCTTGGGTTCCCAAATGGGTGGTTAACGGTCCTAGCTTTCCAAAGAGGGTTCTTTAAGGGTTTTCACCAGAGTGACACCAGACAAACCAAAGCGTGGAACTGGGGATCCAGCCATTTTTAGATACTTCTTATATTCCATTTGGAGTCATTTCTGAAAGCAAAACTCTCTTTTTACACAAAACGTTTAAGGGTTTCACCAGTACGATGAACCAAAGAAGTCTTTAGGGTGCTGGAATTGTAGGGTCTTTCAATGTGGTACTCTCATTCAAAATTTGTTTCATGTAGAACCGTACAAATTGTCCTGTCAGAAAGGATTCCAAGTAGAACACTTTAAGGAGGCCAAGAACCCTTAATTATCCAATGATACTGTAATTCGTAAATAGTCCTTTGTGATGGTTCCATCATACCAACTCTTCCCTATGTTGGATAATAGGAAGCACTGTGTATGCTACTGGGTTCCCAATGGTTCTACGGTGTTTAGTGTTAGGTAACAGTTGGCTAACTGCTATGCTATGGAAGTTCTGCATGTATTCTCTTAACGTCAGATGTCAGAAGTTTTCCAGAAGGCTTCCAAAGTGTTTAAGTGTTGCAGTCTTCTGAGTCACCTTTATAATCAGGTCATTCACATTCCTTCAGCAGATTGTAACTCACTCCCGAGAGAACTGGGGGGGTCAAATTGAGACTGCACCCCTCTGTCAGCATGATCCATGAAATTGCTCCATTTCCTGCAGGAGATTCGTGTGATGCATCGCACACCGCAGGCTTTCACAGCTCCAGGCTATCTAGCACAGAGAGTGCAATATGAGCAAAGAAAAACCCAATCCTCCTGTGACAGAATGCTAATTACTACCTAAATTCCTCTTGATCAGAAGCTCAAGAATGACTGAAGGTATAAATTTACCATCCATCCGTTCATTGGGAGGAATTTCTGCCGCCCTGTGAAGTTCCATTATATACATATTTCCAGTTTTTTCCCCCTGCATCCTCTCTCTCTGGCACTTGAAAAGAAAGGGCAGGGATTCAAGCCAATGTGTCGTATGGTACGTAGGGAGGAAATGAATTGCAATGCATTCTCAACGATGGAACTCTTTGTACTTGGGTGTGTCATTGTGCAGTTTGAACTTGAAATAGTGACTTGAGAAACCTTTTCAATATTAAAGAAGAGGAATTTTCCATTGCTCAATTGCATTTCTTACAATTTATCAGCTACAGGTTAGAAATCTGTAAGAGCATATGAGTTTTAAATGTTATGTAATAGGCAAAATGATCTGTACATACGTTTTGGTCACACATTAGTGGAAACTCCACCCTGAAACGTTTGTACTGAAATATCTGGGACAGATAGCAATTCTCATGCAAATTTATTGGTCGGTGCTGCATTTTCGCTATTCCTGTGAGAAGTTGTGCAGTTGTGTGATACACTAACAATACAGGTGGACGTTGTTATTTCTAGTGCAGTTTTTACGCAATGTTTAATAGCAGAAAATATTCAGGGATAACAGTGTTAGCAAGAATGTCTTCCCTCACTTTTTCCAGCAATGGTCAATGTCATATAATGAGAAATCCATAAAGAAGTCGTGGAGACATGGGTGGAAATGTCGGACTCAATGCTCCAGAATGCAGCACAGCTATAGTTAGCAATTTATGAGATGACGAGCGCCATGCCATTGATGGCCGTATTAGCATGAGCTTTAAAGCTTTGGAGCCTGAGATGAGGAGATGAACGAGGTGGACAGACTAAAGGACTAAAGCGCTGCTGCATTGCAGTCTTGAGATAGCAATGAAGCAAGGGCTGAATCTCACGATCAGTCGGTGAGAAATGTAGAAGACCGTTATCCAAATAGGAATTGTAAAAAAAACGAAAAAAGCAACTCAAAATGTATTTTTTATACAATAGATGATCAAGTACGGATTATAAGTCATTCAGGCTGGGTTTTTCCTTTATCAGTTGCATACAGCAGTCCAGTCACTCAAGCAATACGCATAAACTTTTCAAAACTTTTTTTAATATCACGAATAATATTAACGTCAGCCTGAACATGCCAGACAGTAAGAGTGCACATCGCATGAGAAACCTTTTCTTTCACATCAGCAAAGAAGGTGCTGTACCCAGCTTGGCTTATCTGACATCCTTGTGGGAAATTGGAGAATTGTGTCAATTTGATTTTTGAGCAATCAATACACAAGCTATCTATACCTTTACAAGCTGAGGTCAGAGCACTTAACTCGATTTGGCCTACATAAAATGTTGCTTTCTTAACTGACTGGGATGCAACCGGCAATGTGTGCATATGTGTGTGCATACTGACAGCTTCCTGGAACAGCAGATCGAGAAAAGAGCCCGTCCCACATACAGATGTTGGTCATTATTAGTTCATAAATAAGTTAGGGCCGCACAACGGCGCCAGCAATCCCATTCAGCAAATCCCGCTATCTGCTCACCAGACTAACGTCTCAGCTGGGTTTGGAGCGTGTACTAGTGAGACTTTTCCCCTCAGTCTTCTTCAGGCAAGGATAAGTCATAGTGGGAAATTTACACAAGACAAGGGAGAGAGTTCAAGTGTAGGTCCATGGAGGGAACAGCTGAGTTCACTCAACACCTGGAGACTTGTGAGATTTTGACAAATGAGTCTCACACTCACTGAAGCTCCAGAGACAGAGAGGAGAGGCAGATTTTTTTTTTTTACTCGGTATGCTTGCCATTGTTTTACGGTGAATTATGAAATTCATGTTAATTGTTCTCTCATGGTTCAAAATTAGGCTGAATTGATTCGATAATTATTTGCTCCTCATTGTCATTAGCAGCGTTTCATGCACCAGAATAAACAGAAAGGTTCCAATATGGAAACAGATCACATGGGGATATTTCCTAGCTATCATTCATCAATGAAGTTAATCGAAACATGGTGTGTGAACATGTAGAAATATCTGATTCGAGATAAACAAGTTAGCAAAGTAAGATTTTTATTTGAAATTTTGTTCACATTGTTAGATGAGATAGACAAGCTTAACCATCTTTGTGACCGGTGTAGATTTTTGCATGGGTAGATTTAAGGGAGGTACAAATGTGTACACACACACATACACGCACACATACACACACTTTGCTTAGCAGGTAATAAATCAGCAGTAATTCATTTTTCACTCCATTTTCCATTCACACGACACCAAATGCATGTACATACAGATAAAAACAAAATCCAGGAAGGAATAAACCACTTTCTACTGATCTAAAGCACTGAAGACATCCACAGAAGGAAGGGCTTAAAGTGCAAACAGCTGAGCAGTAGAACTTATTTTCCCATACTTTAGCCTCTCTATTTTCATACATACAAATTTTTTTCAGAAGCAATGACATGACCAAGACCAAATCTCCACCCCAACAATATATTCCTAAATCCATTTAGAGTGATGACAATGCATAGTTACCTGGTTTTGTCTTTTTAATTATTGCGGTATATTATCACACAACAGATCCATACAGGATTCTTGTGACGATGGACAAAAAAAAGGCAATAATCCACACGACTGGACCACAATAAAAATCAGTGCTGAGATGTTGTGTCAGACATAGTTTGAAGTCGCAGTTCGGAGGTCAGTAGGGAGCGAACAGTACCGGCGCATGGCTGGTCCTAATAGGTCCAGGTGCAGGGCGAAGAAGTGTTGTGGGGAGAGATTGAGTCTGGAAAAGGGATGGGTTATGGCTGGCGCGAAGTGGGAAGGCGGCGGCTGCTGCGGCAACGGCTGCCAAGTGAGAGGGCACTATTGTGGCGGTAAG
Organism: Parauchenoglanis ngamensis; assembly: GCA_030014255.1. Taxonomy (NCBI): domain Eukaryota; kingdom Metazoa; phylum Chordata; class Actinopteri; order Siluriformes; family Auchenoglanididae; genus Parauchenoglanis; species Parauchenoglanis ngamensis. The sequence goes on from JAQMYM010000019.1 coordinate 2,406,832, forward strand.
CGGCTGGCCCACGTCCTTACTCAGAGGCAGCTTCACTGGCTGGGTAGAGAGACAGAGATGCAAAGGGAGGGTCAAAAAATATACAGTAGTTAAGTTTAAGTCATCCTTGCTTGTTTTGGTTACAAAAGAAGGCAAGAGTGTGAAAAAAAAAGATCCCAGAACTGGCCCTTGTGGCACACCACCAATTTTCTTTACTAACCAGTGTTGCAAAGTCTTATCAGGGAAAAGTAGCTAATGCTTGCTGAAAAAGTTATTCTAGGACACGTCATAGTCTAATTTGCATATTCAGTGAATTGCTCCGATCATGAGCATATTAAACCTTGAAGCCACAGACTTTTTACATATTTACAAAATACTTAGATTTCTATCAAGAACAAAGTGAAAGACACAAAGGAAACAGATGCAGATGTGATAACTCAGATTTTTATAACTGTAAACATATCACCAAGAATGGCATTTAAAACAAGGAACAAAGAATTGTGTGGGTGGGACAAAAAATGGTGATTGGGAACATCTGTTGTTGGGAACAATGGTGACTATTGATTGTTTGTCGAGAAAAAAGATGTTTAGTGATTGGTCATTGGGAAACAATGGTAATCAATGATTGGTCGTTAGGAATGATGGTGATCAGTGATTGGTCATTGAAAATAATGTTGACCAATGACGGGTTCCTGGGAACAATGGTGATCAGGTGATGATTGGTTGTTGGGACCATCAGCTCATGCAAGTGCAACTCAGTTTGACTTTCCTCACAGGTGGTGAATGAACTGACCCTACTCTGTCAACGCGTATAACAGGCAGCTGTGACTTGAGCTGGAGAGCCATATTGAATGCAGCGGAGTTTCTCGTGTGCTGAAAAAGTCTACAGAGTCACCAAATCTGTTCACCCATCCATTATCAATACAGCTTATCCGTCGGGGTCGCGGGGAAGCTGGAGCCAATAACAACTTACTTCAGGTGAGAGGCAGGGGAACACTCTGGGCAGGTCGGCAATCTATCACCGGGCTGACACGGAGATGAACGACCACTCCCACTCACGTTCACATCTATGGACAATTTACAGTAGGCACCTGACCTAATCTGCATGTCTGTGGGCTGTGTGAGGAAAACGGAGCGCTCGGAGGAAACCCACGTAGGCATGGGAGAACTTGCAACCTCCGCATAGAAAGTCCTCAGTCAGTCTCACTTAATCTAGCGATATTTAAATGCTTAAATGTTTAAAAATATGGACCATATTTACTAAGAAAAGTGATCATTCCAGCCATGTTGGTGGCCTTTTGTGCTGAACAATTGACCTCATAATTCTAACAACATTCATACAAATAAACACAGGTGCATCCTATTAGGTGTACCTAATAACATATGAAACGTCTGAAACATTAAACCTGTTTATTAACCTAAGTGTTGTTTTGTGTACGTCTTCCTGTCAGCAAATAAACAGGCGCATCCATTTATTATAGCCACAGTGTTTGTTATTGGGGGTTTTTTGGATCTCTTCTGCTGGTGGGATTAACTGAAGTCCGAGTCCATTTGGAAACTATGCTGCAAAAATCCATAGTTAATTTCATTATGCGCATCCTGGTCATTTGGGAGCTGTATGTTTTCTAAACTCGGTGCAGAAATACAGTCAGTGTCGCAGAGAGTTAGCAGCTGAGAACACAGTATGCTGGAAAGCACCTGAGGCCAGAAAGCAACGGATGGCCAAGTGCTTCTTTTGGTTTAGGGCTCCAGCTCATGTTTAATTTCTTCCAATAAATTCATATTAATGCGACTTGGCAGGCAATATGTTGGCAAAATAGTTTCGGCGGTTATTAAATATAAATTATGACTGTTTGAAAAGTCTGTCTCTCTAGCTAGCAATGTTTTAGCCATGTGCTTGCCAAAAATAACAAACCCTCTTAACAGTCACTATCTCTAATCAGCGTTGATAAATCAGAGCAGTTCGTTCGTTCCAATAATCTCCTTTTAGTATTTTCCAGAAGAAACCTGCAGATGTATAACAAATTAACTGAAAATCCAACAAGTGTGTTAGTAAGGTGTTAGGTCATTACAAGCCACCAGAACAGCTGCGCCTTGGCACTGATTCTACAAGTCTCTGGAAATGTACAAGAGATGGAGCACTACTTTTCCAAACGATATTTCTTTAGTTGGTGTTTTGATGGTGATGATGGAGAACGTGTCTAGCACACCTCTCATTGGTGTTCAATTGGGTTGAGATCTGGTCGGTGTGAAGGCCATAGCATATGATTTACCTCATTTTAATCCTCAGTGAGCCCTCAAGCCCTGTGGATGTGGGTGGGGTCATCCTGAAAGAGACCCCGCCCACCAGGATAGAAATCCAACAAAGCTTCCACTTTCCATTAATTTGTCAACCGTCTGTGTATAATGAGGTAAAACTGTTAAACAGTGACCACCATTTTGATCTTATAATTGGCACCAAAACCTTTGTGCTTATTAATAGTTAATATTGACATCTTTCAAGACCAAAATATGTTTTGCAGTAACACATTAATACATACTGCCCATTGAAACATTTTCGCTCTTACTGTATTTCCTAGTTGCTGTTTGCTCTGTCCTTTTGGGGTCTTGGTGTAGGGGCTGTACTTGGGCTTGGCTGGTTTTCCTGCTGCTCTGTCTTTATGGCGCCGACTGCTGATGTGCTGAAAGAAGAGATAAACATGGTTAATGGGTTATAAGTTTTAACCTTCAAACATGAACAGAAAAACCCAATATTAGTCTATCAATTATGGGTTTGGGCGTCAGACATTTGAACTGGAGCTGCCATCTTAGCTAAAGTAGCTAAGTAATGGAAGTTTGTTTTATCGTAAATTTAATCTGTAAACATGCTATATGCCTCAAAACGCATCAAGGTCCTCAGTAATGTCAAGCAGATTCGCTGAGGACCCAGTGCCTTCTTGTATACGTTGTTATTGCTCCTATAATAGCATGCTCCCAAGTATTTTACTGTTAACTTATTCTTATCAACTTTGTAAATCCTTGCTGTTTCACTAAATCATGAGAGTATGTATCTAACTTAAGACATTTGAAGAGGTTAATTGCAATTACGGACTTGTAGCTCCTGTCCAAAACCTGCTCCAGGTTACTGACCAGAAGGTCAAGGGTTCAAGCCCCTGTTCTGCCAAACTGCCACTGTTTGACCCTTGAGCAAGGCTCTTAACCCACTCTGCTCTCAAGCTGATGTATCATGGCTGCCCATGAACTCTGACCCCAAATTCCTAACGAGCCAGGATATGCGTAGAAAAGAATTTTGCCGTACTGTAATGAATATGTAACAAATAAAGGCTTTCGATATTTCTTCTTCTTTCTTTACATTCCTTCAGCATCCACATTAATAATCATATGGATATGGTAGGTTTTCTCATTTCATAAATATATACATTCTTTTGCAAACTCTATTACATTTATTTCCATCACATTTATCTTCTGACCTGTTTGAGCTGTGTCTCTGAGTTGACACGCACGTCACATGTTTCACAGTGGAATGTCTTGTTCTGCAGGCCTGTCGATGTAGCACTAGGTGACACTAGCTTGTTTTTCACCCCTGGCCTGGGGAAGGACTTGATGGAGCCGTTACCGTTCCGCGCTTCCAGCATGGTCTTGTGCTTGGTGCCTGAGGAACAAATCCAAAAACAGCACCCATGTGTTATATGGAACACTATAGCATCATAAAAAAGACAGAAGGATCATCTTTCAATTTTGGGAAAGATATATCTCGCATATAGGGACTGCGACTATTTTGCTGCACTGTGGATCTATCAGTAGTGCTGTTGTGCTCAGATGCTACAGTTAGGTGGTGAAATCTCATTGGTGATTTAAAACTATAAAGATGTGCAAAGACAGCTGCTGAGTGTTCATGTTATGGTCAAATATTTCTAGTCGATGACTCTATTCTAGCGCGGATTGTAGCTGTTCGTCTTTACAGAGTATCCTGCTTATTGCCTTTGCAATAGTCTGGAGAATATTGAGATGGAATATGTTTTGTGCTGTACTTTTTATATTACTGTCTTCACGTCATAACGCACTAAGGAAAATCATATCACCGCTTCTAACCCAAAATAATCAGATACACTTCAGAAACTAGTGAAAGAAACTATGAAAGTAAGCCACACGTTAAAAAAACCTGTTAGTGCAGGATATCTTGCATCACCTGCATCACCCTTAAACCACTTTCTGTTTACGTCCAAGATTTCCTTCCACACCAACTCAATTTGCTATGAATCATCTTACAGTGTGTAGTGGAGAAAGCACTGCCTCACCGCTATTGTGAGCTTCGAGCTGGGATGCCGAGTTGACGGCGACTTTGCAAAGCGAGCAGTAAAGAAGACGTAAAGCTTTCTCCTCCTCCGTCTCCTTCTCGGCTTCGGGGTCCTGGGTTGCTTCCGGAGGGACGTCCGGACTCTGTTCTTCTGTTGAGGTAAACTCGGCCTCGGGAGAGGCCACACCGGAGCCACACTTGGCTGGAGATGGAGGAACTGCCAGGTGTAATGGATCAGGAATGGCTTCTGGAACTGGGATAAAGAGAAAGTTCAATGTTACCCTCTTGAACATCAAGTAATCATGGATATATGGTTCCAGATTTATAACAAGGGGCTGGCACGGTGGTGCGGTGGTTAGCACTGTCGCCTCACAGCAAGAAGGTCCTGGGTTCGATCCCCGGGTCACCCAGGG
>JAQMYM010000019.1:2422335-2436711 GCA_030014255.1 Parauchenoglanis ngamensis
AAACCCACGCATGCACGGGGAGAACATGCAAACTCCACACAGAAAGGCACCCTGGGTGACCCGGGGATCGAACCCATGACCTTCTTGCTGTGAGGCGACAGTGCTAACCACCGCACCATCGTGCTGCTCTATATATATATACTGTATATATAAAATTGCACTTAAGTGTTTTTTGCACCTGGCAGCCCATTTATAAAATGCCCAAATGATCAGATTTGATCTTAAACTCCAATGCATAGACAAACACACATTTGTTATGTTAAAAATGTATAGTCTGAGTATTATATTACAAATATAACAAATAAAAATTGTCTATATAGATAGATAGATAGATAGGTACACAATATCAGTATCAGGCTGATATCAGGAAAAAATGGTGGATCAGAGAATGGTGGATCAATTGGATCCTGTAACAAAGGACAAATACTGGAATTGAATTTAAAAAAAAAAATTTTTTTTGGAACAGGAAATGTTCACATATAAAGTCATTGTGGGGTTTTTTTTGTTAGGATTGCCTTCATTATATCTATACTATATATTTGATTACATTTATTATATTTGCAGTTTGGAGCATTGAGAGTGTATGAAGAACCTGTGATGTGCTTTAGTTAAAAAAATGTAAAGTTTAGTAGTTTTTACAGAAAAAATATATCAGTTGAGTATGAATATGGGCTGATACTCAGCACTTCAGTACTTTAGTATTTATCCAGTACAGTACTTACTCCAGTACAGTATCAGCATTGGAAAAGAAAAAGACATATTGTGTCATCTTTACTGATTACTGAATACCGAACACAATACTTGTGTTCCTGTGTAATATTTTTGTACTCTTATCCAGTATTTTTACAATTTGTACTTTATTTAAGTGTCACTGAAATGATTGGAATACCTGCCTCCTTATTCCAAGAAATCACAAAAAGAAAAAGAAAAAAATCCCACTATTTTTTCCTTTTGCTGGAGTTAAAAATTCATACAGCATGAAGTATCTCATTTTTCCAAAAAAAAGAAAAAAAGAAAAAAAAGAAGAAGAATGGTGAGTTTGGTAAAATCATTAGTGATGTTTTATAAATTAGCTTACTAAATTAGCTAGCTGGTTAAGTTTTGTTTTCATTGCTAATATATCATTCCAAAAAGGGTCATTAACATTAGCTAGAGTTAGCAGAATTATTTTCCTTATGTCTGATTGTTGTTATGATTAGCGAGCTCATGAATCGGACATGGTGGACCTTTTCGTCAGTTACAAATATTTATTTAGTCTTGAATACTTGAATATGAGTAAAAACAATCGTACACGCACATTCAGGATTCTTAAGCTTTACTATAGATAACAGTGTACTCAAAAGGACATAAACACTACACTTAAAGTGTGTTATTCAGTTTCTCATGCATACACACGTTTTGGGCAAGGACATTTTTAAAAAAATTTTTTTTAAGGAAACTGAAGTTTGCATCATTACGGCAATCGTTATGAATAAAAACCCGTCTTGATGTTCCGCTTCGGCACAGACAGAAGAATTCAACATTTCAGACGTTGCGGAAAATGGGCCAAGAAACTGGTAAAATGTTTCAGAGCTGAGTTCAGCTAATCACAGACTGTGCTCATGCGTAAAGTTTGACATTTTCATGAAAATTCTTTGTACGGAATCTGTTAAAAAAATCTTAAATGTTTAATCGAGTCATTGAATTTACACTTGCTTTGCTCCACCAACCCCCCCTGGATTTTATCGCTATATCTCTGTATATATGTTGCACGTTTCGTGCTGGTTATTGCATACGATTTCAGTTCTGCAGAACGAACGTCTTGAGAAGGTTTCCAAAACCATTAAAATCTCAGAAAAGGACTTCAGAACTGGTTGGCGGAGAAGTCTGGAAAAGTCAGGCCACATGTAGTGTGCCTCCGCAGAAACTGGCCAGTAGTGATGTATAACAGAGGAGAAATTGGCAGGAGCTTTAACTATGCTGCTGGGATGACAGGGACGTGTTTGAGGAGAGGTGCAAAGGTCGCAGGTCTTCTTCGTTTGATTTTAATTCTGTCCAGTTGTGCTTCCATTTTATTAGAATAAACAAAATGCCAATTGACTTAGTAGTACTTCCTGTTTGCTACGCTGTTGCACTTGTTTGATGAACAGTCTGCAAATAGTTATGAAACATCTTTAGTTCCTTTCAGTCATCATTCCGTCGACGACAATAAAAAAAAAAACAAGCCAATCCTTTATTGGCGACTTCTAACATATGACCTTTCATCTATTATACAGAGGAAAGAGGAAAGACAAGAAGCCGAGCCTTCAGAAGTCCCTTGCAGTCAGTATTTTATCCATAACAATAAAAAATATAGCTGCAAGCAGCAATCTGTGGGGTCTGAACAGCCCCTGCAAATATCACCCCCAGTGCCCAGGTCCTGCCAAGGTGCATCAAGACCATACAAAAAAATAAAGACGCCATAGATAGCCAAAATGCTAATAATTCCTTCTGAAAGCTGGTTGTGAATTAACTTAACATCCAGAACAATGCAGCAAACCCAACTTCATCTTGATTAGACTTACGCTTCATTCTGAAAAAAAACAAACCCGATTTGAACGTGACTCCGCCCTCTATCCGTAACCACACCCCAAACTTTGCTGACTCCCTCCGAACCTTGTCCTAAACATGCTCTTCAGGTTTTGTGCAATTTCATGGAAATAGTCCACAGCTGCAGATGTTTGAGTAAACAACGCCCCGCCCCCACAAGGATTGATTGACATGTGGTGGTCATATACTTACGAAAGTAAACACGTTTTTGATAATGACTCTTCGGAGTAGTTTGACACCAATTTTGTGAATATAAGGTAGAAATTCTATGACTAATTTGCAACACTAGGCTTTTAATTTTATGCAAATTAGCTCAAAAATGAAGTGGGTGGAGCTTAATGGTCCTACAGCCAACAACCTTATGGTTTGGTCTGTATGACTCATTCTAGAGGACAAAAAGAATTAAAAAAAAACCCAACCTGAAACATTAATGCTCGAGCATTTTGTGCTCAGACCCCTAAATATACATGTTCGCCCTGCACTGGCGACCTCTGACCCTGCATGTCCTCTACCTTTTATTCCTGTTCCTGGCCCAGCGCCAATCTGACTTGAGCTAATTCGGTTTTCTGCTGCCACCGCTATTCATCTCTGTCACCTCCGCGCATTAATATTCATCAGCGACTGGCATTCTGACAAACAAATGTGTGCGCTGCTGAGGCTGGAGAGGAGAGGAGTGGGGGATCATCTGGCGCGAGGCACGCCTGCTTTTCCCTGCCAGCTGTGTGCCGTCCTGTACACCGTGCTCTTTAGAGCTGTGTGCCCTCTTTTGTTTAGCGCCCTTAATAACAGGAATGCCAGCGATGGCTGCAGGTGATAAATGGAGAGAAGCTTTCGCATACTGGGAGAACTATGATCAGCATGTTGAATCTATTGAAGAGAAGAGAAGAGATAAAAGGAAAATAAAACAGTAAAGTGACAACATAGGATAATTGGTAGAAGAAGAAGAAATAACAGAAAATTGCAAGAAAAAAGAAGAGAAGAGAACATAATTACAGAGTAAAGCGGAAAAAAGTGTCAGCATGGAAGATAAGAGAAGACGAAGAAGAAGAAGAAGAAGAAGACGAAGTTGTTCTGTTGTCCGTCGATGGAGAGGAACCTGAGGAACCTCAGACATTGCAAACTGACGCTCCATTCCTCCACTTCTGCTTCTGTCTCTCTTTCTCTATTTCGTATCCAGACTGCATCAGATTAAACACTTTTCCACTTTGGACTCGAACTCTGACGAGCAGGATGTTGTTAGCGCAAATCTCCGAGTAATTTACGACCGCGAGTACATTTCCAGCAGAAACTGCAGGCTAACACCTCTCTAATAAAAATGGCCATCAAACTGTTGCAGGTGTTTGAGCAGAAATAGACGTTGTCAGAGAACGAGATGGACCTCTCAAGCCCGAGCAGGCAGATCAAAAAACACAAAGCGCAGTGAATTACGGCTCCAGAACGGGTTCCAAACATGTGCTGTGTGTTGCTAAGTTCCAGAAAAGTGCTTACGCACACAGTTTCAGCCCAGGGAGCTTAGTGTGATCCAGCTGGGGCAAAACTCCAACCTCTGATTCACGAATAAATCCCGATGTAAAGAGGCCGCCTGGGTTGCTTTGTTTAAAGCTGAATTAAGGAATTCTGGATAATGAGATGGAGGAGCTGCTCCATCCTTGCTGTGAGGAGTGTGTTTATAGAGCACTTTTCACTAAGAAATCCAGCTCTTATTGTGAGTGCATGCAAATCAAAAGGCATTTTAAGAAGCACAAAGGATTATGTAGGATTTTCTCAAGAATGAGGTCATAAGAAATGCCAAGACTGCTAACTCCACCCCACACTTTATCAGGGTATTATATTACATAAACACTGGCTTGTGAAGTTTATTAGGAAATGGACTTATACTACAAAAGAGTACTTGATTCCAGAAACGGCGACCTGATGCTCCGATGATCTGTAATTATTGTTGCCATGGAGTCCACCTGTGTGCAATTATCATCACAATATTAATATAACAGTTCCTGTAGCAAATTTTTTTTTTTAGAGAACATACAGTACCTAAACAATCAACAGCAGGAACATGAATCAGCTATGCTATCAAAACAAATCTGTTTTGTTTCCCATGTTTTGGAAAAGTATCAGTCATGCTTTGGAAAAGTATCAAGGTTTGGTTATAAAAAATGAACAGAATTTGGCACCCATAAAGGAGGCCGCCGATGAAAATCAGTATCTGTGCATGAAGGGTGTTAGTCAGAGCAGCAACCTAAAGGCTGAGTGTGATGCCGGACATGACGCTACCACCACCACGCTTCACTGTGGGAATTCTGCAGTGGTGATTTTATATACAGTATATATAATAATGATACAAAATGTACACATTTTGTAACAAAAGGGTATTGTTAGCATTCTGGTGGATGATAGGTCATGCTAATGCTGTGTCATGTTCAGTTACAATTCTATTACGCTCTCTAAATCCTCATGAGCGTCTGCTTTAAAATCCACCGAGATTACATAAGCGTCACCACTTAAAACACAAAAAAGGCTAATTGCGTTTCCCATTTTATTTTAAAGGCAGAGAAACTCCGGGCTACAATAGCACATCATCTGCTTCCAGCACTTGGACAAAAGCGCGAGATGGAAAAGTCCTTGCAGCTGGATGAATTTCATGCTCATGTTCTGTTCACCGCTTATCCGTGAATATCCCGTTGACCCAGGCTTTTTGAGCCCTTACAAATTTTATTGTGTTTAATTTTTTTTAAAACTCATAAAAAACATTCCGTTTGTCAATTCTTAATGTAGTGAAAAAATGGAAATAAAACTCCAAAACCCTGGGGCTCCTCCCACTAACACGGACGGGAGTGGAAATAAGAGACGAAGTGACCGACACGGCCCATAACAACATTCAGATTCATTTCCGAATACTTCGATCTTAACCTTGTTACTCGCAGCCCAATCGCAACCTCTGTAATTTACATATTGTTCTTAAAAATGATCCTCGTTTCATTTATCACCCAGCAGGAGGCCTAATTCGTTTAGGGGCCGCGGTTATTGACAAACAAAGTAATAAAACCTAATAAGGAATTAAATCTGACTGCAGAACATTAGACAAGGAAATGATCATGAATAATGGAATCCATTCAAATTAAATAAGGCATACACAGATTTAAACGAGCCGTCATAAATAAAAGGAAATAAAAGCTATAGCCAGTCGTGAAATCCGAAAACTAACCCATATAATACAATATGAAATGATAAAATATACATAATGTGTGCATAAATTACAATAACATTCTCGATTAAAAAAGAAATAAAATCTACAACAGACTGCCAGAGACCCATAGCCCTCAAGTGCTTGATTATATCATCTCGCATCTGCAAGCCACTTCAAATTAAAGTGAAGATTAAAGTGAATAAAGGTAAATCCTGAAATATATATATATAAAAATAAGTTAAAAAAAAGCAAGGAATAAAACAAATGGGGTGTGTTTTTACTTGTCGTAGGATAATAATCACCAACAGATTGGTGTGATGCAGCGCAACATGAAACGAGATTCCCCCAAAAGTTCATTATTTTCCAAAAACAGCAAGTGTTTTAGTCCTCTATACAGCAGAACTTTTAAATTACTGTATCAAAGACATACATTTTTTATCCATTTATGGTTACATTTAATGTTGTGGAAACAAGTTTATCCCTTTTGTTATAGCAGCTATAAACAGTCCTTCCCTTTTTTGTTTTTTCTCTAGTTGGAGAAATCCTTGTTGGAGAAATTCTCCAACAAAGTCCTCCATCATCTCCATGAAGGAGAACTGTTCCAAAGCGCTGACACTGGAGACTCCTTCCAATAAACTTCACCGTAGCATTGACACCATACTGGTATTCAGCGGAAATATTAGTGGAGAAATTATAGCATATTAGAATGAAACCTTGCTGGGAAAATTCATCAACACCTTCTAGCCAATCAGATGCGAGCAAGCATTCAGCAGAGCTGTGGTTCAATTAGAGTTCCTAACTGGGACTGAACTATGAAGTTTCAAGGAATTCTCATTGTCATTCCACTGGCACAGGAAAAAAAATGGCAGGTTTTGAGACATTGACGTGGGTTAGGGTTAAAGTTGGTGTGCACTCGGTGGAGTTTCACCACATTGTTATGCATGGAAGAAATATCCATTTGCGAAATCTAATGTTTTAAAACTCTAACCCAAACAAAACCTTTAGTTTTAAAGCAGTTTTCGCATACCCATTTATACAAGATCTAATACAGCAACGAATGCAAACATATAAGACTCCTACCTTTCCTCTCGATGGTGCTCGGTGGAGTGGACGGTGAGAGGTTCTTCTCAGGCTCCTTCCTGTTTTCCCTCATTACTGCAGAACTTTTCTGCTTGCACTTGGGCACTTCCAGAGATTTAAGCTTCTTGGCATGCTTGGTGCCTTTGTAGTGGGACAGCGCTTGGCTCTGAGGAAAACAGAACCAAGAAATGGAGAGAAAAAGTGTTAGCGTTATCAATTGGTGGCAAAGAAACTGAGAACCGCAAACTGACTCTAAGAGTCATGGCTGGAAACGTGGACTCGCTCACATCCCGATCCCATCAAAGGAAGCAAACAAAATCCATCTGCCTGGGGGAACAGAGGGACCGAGGACGACAGGAAGCCTTCTCAGAGCCTGGATGTCATTTTAAGTCGGGCCAAATCTGTCTTCAAAGCTTTCAACAGGCTTTCTCAAACTCGTAAATCTCTCTCGGAATTGTCTCGCTGATTTTCAGGTTAACGGAAAGGTCCTGTTTGAGTGAATGTCGGAAAAGAGTATGTGGCAAGGGGAGAAAAACAACATAGTTGTGGGGGAAAGTGTTTACAACTTTTTAGCTTCAAGGAGTGCAATATAACATGTCAGGGAAGCAGGGATATATCACATAGTGGGTGTGGTTACAGTGGGTGGAGCAAAGTCACACAACTAAATCATATATAAAGATACAAAGATTAAGGGTAGGCTTAGGTTGACGGGTGAAGCATGTTTATACCATTTCTTACCACTTTATTTGGATGAAATCAGGCAAAAAACAATCACAGTGCCAGCGATCATTTAAATTTGTACAAACATACCATGGTCACTTGAAATTCGACTCAATGTTAAGAAAGACAAGAGAAAGAAAGAAAGAAAGAAAGTACAACCCCGACTCGAAAAACTTGTTTGGAACATGTTGCAGGCATCAAATTCAGACTGAGAGTACATTTACAAAAAACAATACCGTTCCTTAGATGTTCCTCAGGATGTTCTACACACATCTCACTGAGCATCAGACATCTTTTGCATACTTTGTGACCAGAAACTTTAGAATCTTAAGGGCTGCAATGTGATTGGCTATCCGCACTTGCGTACATACAAAGGTTTCTGACCAGAAAAACAAAGTTTGAACATCCTGAGACTTTTAGAGCAATATGTGGTCACCGAACTGAACAAAAATAAACCCTATACAATACAATAAACCCTATTCACACTACATACACACCTGTAGAAACCTCATATATGACTTTGCCTTCACAAAGTGCAAAAAGTTACTGTAATGACTTTCCAGAACCTTCTTCACATTTTCAACCTTGATATTATTTTGTAATAAATATAACAACACACCTGGACAGATGATAGGAGGCCGGACATTTGTACAGTAGCTTAAATTTATACGGTGAAACTTTCACAGAGAAAAAAATACAAACTGTCCATGTAGTGTAAAAAGTGGCAGGATAATCCATGAGAGACAAATATTTGTTATTAAAAGTCCTCTGTGAAGAAGGACATCCAGTTTGTTTTCCTAAATCTTTCCTTCGTTTTCTGCACAGACCTTCAGATAAACACATCAGTTTATTCCCTATCTATATAGCAAGGACCCAAGGATTATTATTAATACAGTAGCACTGGCACCGTCACAGCCTCCTAACAAGAAATGACATCTGAATTCACTTTTCGAGCCAGGATTATTATGATTCGCTTGGACAGGGTCTTATAGGGAAACACTCATCTGCCCTTGTTTACCTGAATGTGTTCCCCTGTCCCACTGTGTGTCATTGCCTGCGGCGGAAAAGGAAGGATAAATAAGGATAAATAAGACCTCTGTCAGCTCGCTGACAAGCCGAGACAGGAACGTGAAGAGCACGCCCCCTTCCTGACTGGCATGCGGATGTCTAAACACACACACGTATAAATATTTCACTGACTTCTTCTGTCTCCTCTTGACAACCTGCTACACATGGCCTCAGACTATATTTTAGTCTTGTATCATGTTTCACGTTAGATTTCAGAGGCACTTGTGAAAACAGTCAGGATTTGGAGCCAAACAGCAGCGGTGAGGCCCACGGTGCTTGAACTTTACTCCGCTACACCTGCTGATGGGGTGAATGGACTGGGTTGCAAAACACAAATATGGAACTCATAATTTATTACTCGGAGAATACATATTTTTAGTGGTTTTTCAAATGAGGTGGTGTGTTTTAATGCATCACTGTACTTTTACAACAAAGCCCCGTATGACTCGTCCATAGCTGTAGAGTTCACCAACTTTATGAGCTGACACATGTTAACACGTTTGCGATTGTCGCTGAGTATAATAACATCGCAATTTTAGTCATACTGAATCTTTTTCTGGTAATTTACCAACATATCTGAGGAAAATCGTGGTATTCTCAGTAGTTTTATGTAATTAGTCTGTCACTATGGATTTCCGTGGGCCATATAACAGCTATGTAGTAGCTAGCTAAAAATTCTCCATGATGTACCAGCAGAATTAATTGCATAACACTTAATGGCCCATTAATGCTGTCTGGAATCACATTTACATCTGTATACACAGTGTTCAAGGCTATGGCGTCTTGTGTTTTCTCTAGTTCTCTAGTCTAATGCTCAAAAAAAAAAAAAACCTTTAGCATTCACATTGGATCATTTCAATTCAATTTTCACAACTCTGTAATTATGAGTTGTGACCCAATGTTTACATTTCTTACTACTCAATTAGTGCTTGATGCTAAGCGTAATAACAGTGGAATTTTAATCATATGGAGTCTTTTTATGGTAATTTACCAAAACATCTGAGGAAAATCATGGTATTCCCAAGCGTTTTATTATTCTTTCTTGTTACTATGGCTTTACATTGTCCGTATAACAGCTACACTCTGTCATAGCTAGAGATAGCCGATTTGTGTTGTGATTAAAGCCGTCTTTGGTAGTGACTCACTACCTGCTGTAGAGCTCAAACCAAGTGCAACTATGACGTTGCTGTAAAAACACTCACACAGCTCCTTTAATTTCATTCCACCCCGGAGAATGAAATAATGTGAAAATGCGAATGTCTCAGTGAACACAATAAGCTCACATGAAAATGAAAAATACTCTGGAATGGAGATGGAAGTGATGGACCTTACAGTTTTATGCCTTCTGGATTTGCGAGTGCGTCCTCTCGGTTGCATATTGTTATGAGAACGCTGATAACACCGAGACAAATGTGGTGTCATATGCCTCCATCCATCCGTTTCTAGCAGTCAACTGCAAAGACAGAGAGCGGCGTACTGCAAATGGATGTTTGGTGTAATTTCAACCGCCATCAATCTTTCATTAAGAGGCCCATATGGAAGAATTGGCCCGCTGAAGAAGAGATTCTTCTTCAGCAAGTCTTTACTAAGTTAAATAATGTCATCAATCAATCAAGCAAGTCAGAGCTACTGTCCCTGAAGATCTGCGTTCAGCAACTATGAGATGGCGCGCTGGAATTCTCTAATCTGATTTAATTTGTGTTGAATTCTCTAATCTGATAGCGTAGAAGGTGTTGATTGATTTTCTATCACAGCAAGCTCAGACAGTTGTGAAAGCTGTATTTAATTGGGATGACAGGTTTATTTTGAGGTGCTTATTTTTATGTCAGCTTTTCTATAGTAACAACTCATTCACCTGAACTTGCAGCTTAAGAATAATAATAAACAGATACAAGCATGCAGTTATTTAACAAAGAACAAGGTATAATCATCGACGCGGTGATGTTTGCTGTGAGAAGGCGCTTATTTAACAGTTATGGAAGAAGTCTGCGGTGTCTGTTTTCAAGTTTTCAAGTTTTGCACCATGGGAAGGTGTTCAGGATGGAGGGCTTTCTGGTTTCTCAGTAACATGACAAGGTCTTTTTTCGTCTTCATGCTAGAGAAAAATACAGGCCGGTGAAGGATTGACTTTTTATACGGTACTGTGCAAAAGTCTTCAGTCACCCCTGATTTCTCCATATTTTGCTTCCAAAGAGCCAGACTTTCTTATGTTTTTTTCAGGTAGTCTTTAGGAATAGTTCTCCAGGCTTCCTGCATATCTTAATAGGAAAAAAGAAAAAATCATGATGGAACACTATCAGTCATGGACTGGCCTGCCCAAATCCCTGATCTCCAGATTACTGAAGCAGTGTGGGATCATCTTGACAGGGAACGCAAGAAAAGCCAGCCGACGTCAAAAATAAGAGCTTAGAAATGTCCTTCAAAAAATCCTGGAGAACTATTCCTGAAGACTACTTAAAGAAATTACAAGAAAGCTTGCCTTAGAGAGTCCAGGCTTCAGGAATAACGGTGCTCATACCAAATATTGACTTTAAAGCTTACACAAACTTTGGGTTATATACTGTATTTACGTGTATGTTTGCACATGTTGCGATAAACCACTGTACCCATTGTCTCATTTTCCTGGCAAAAGATAAAGAAATGAAGGGGGGGGTCAAGACTTTTGCACAGTACTGTAGCTGCTATAACGTAATTGCTAACAAGAACTGATTTTCCCATGGCGGTTTCACAACATTACAACTACTAATAAGTTTCATCTTTCAATTTAATTCATTAAAAATAGTATTCATTGGCAAATGGTTGTGGTATAAGAGGAATAGTACACATCAGAATAAGCTGTTAGTAGAAAATAAGTGGTAACGGTGACTTCACGTTGGGACTGCAGAATCTGATTAGTAAGAAACTGTTGATTAATTGATTAATTTTCTACGCCACGGTTGCTCAAATATTGCATTTTCACTGAATGGCGTCCCAGAAAGTTCAGATATCTCAACGAATCTTTGCTAATAACTTCTTTGAATGCTAAAAAAGTCCTGAAAGTCAGACATCATTTCCAAAGGAATTGAAATGAGCCAGCACCCAATGTCTATCCCTGAACTAAAACGCTCCGAGGCCTATTTAATTTTTGAAAAATATGAGGGGAAAAAACGGGTAAAAGCAGGGAGGTGGTTTTGATGAGGACAGGCTTCCTCCCGGTGATGCTGTGATTCAAATGCAAAATCTCCTCGAGGCTTTTCACGCCAAGCCGCAGTGTCATGAATGATGGAAAAAAATAAAGGACTCCGACGATCCCTGATCAGCCTCTGATAGATATAATACCTCAAGTATACTCGGCGAGTCACAACAGATAGCTGTCTTAATAGAGGAAAATGATGGAAATGGTGTTTATAATATATAAAATTCTTCAGGATTAAAGTCCTCAGGTGAAATAATATCGATATCACACAGACGGAATCTCATGAATTAAAAACAACACTGAAGTAAAATGAAAAAACCCCATACATATGGCTTTGGGAAGTTTGAGCTTTTGCCGTGGCACGGATTTCTTTTTCAGCAGATCCTGCCTTTTTTGGTAAAACCTTCTCTGAAAGAGCGAACAAACATCAGTTAGTTTTACGGCGCCTCTATTAATAGCATGATGTATGATGTTGAAGCCCAGGGGGAAAAGGTGGAATTAGCTACAATGTGTGTGTGCAGAGCACTCATCGCTTTTGCATGCCAACCCTGCCAGCCATTTTTGCATTTATTCATTTGGCAGATGCTTGAATCCAAAGCAGCTAACAGGTTGGATATGATATGATCCAGCTGAGCAGCTGAGGGTTAAAGGAACGTTCAGCCGTTGAGCGAGGAAAAAAAGAAACCCTACATTTTTTTTATTTTTTTTTTTTTACAACTTCTCTCTTTCTCCAAGGAAATTTAGTTTGCTTCTGTAGTTAGCACCGGAGCTACGAGGCTGATGTAGAAAAGATGTTTTGGAACTGAAACCGCATCCAGTACTCCAGTGATGTCACACATGTGGTCTAGGACACTGACTTATTGTCATCTTTAAACATGAACAAAGCTCCATTTATTTAAGTTAAGTAAGGAATTCAAACACTTGGGGACAGGCGGTTATAGGAAAATAATCAATGATGTAATGATGCTGTGCAGCCCAAAGCAAAGAGGAGCTACTTTTATCGCATTTAATTTCCAATAACAGAACATCCTGAAGTGTTTTCATGCTCTTACACTACAGCAATTTTTAACACTAAATATTGTTTCCTATTAAAGTATGACGTCTTACTTTTTGTTTTGTTTTTTTATCCATTTATAGGTACACTCCATATTGTGGAACATCTGCAATGCCAGTTAGCAGCTTGTCGTTTTACCGAGAAACCACAACACGCAAACTCTTCACTCTTTCCAGTGGCAGAAACCTGTTACAAAGCACTGGCACGGGAGACTCCTTCCAAAAATGGTAAATAAACATCTCCTTATTGATAACTTCACCCGAGCAATGTTTTTTGGTGTTATAACGACAGGATTTTTTTAACCGTTTATTGTTAGACTTAAATTTTTTGGCCCGTGAATGAGCTTTTATTTCTGACAGGTATGAAGCACCGACACTGGAGACTCCTTCCATGAATGCTAAATAAATGTCTTGTCATTGGTGTATTAATATAAACCTGCGATTTTTTTTTTTAGCTTTTTTGTTACGATGGGACATTTTCATAGCCATATTCAAAGTGGAATGATTAAAAGGTTTCACTTGCAAACTCAAAAGCATTGAACTGGCTTTTGCGATTTCCAGTCCTCCTCGGAGAATAGTCATATATTAATCACATAAAACAAGCGAATGTTTGCTGACTATGTTTCAGCAAGACTTACTGGTTTGAGTTATCCACCTTCCCGCACACGCATGGGAAAAACACATAAATCAAGGCCAGGAAGTCTGAGTTCACTACTAAGAATTGAAATATTTCTTAATCAGAAACAATTATACTCTATATATTAAATCGTGTATGAAAGTAAACTGTCTAAATATTTCAAACGGATGATTAAAAAAAAACGACATACAGCTATTTCAAGCAGTCCATAAAACGGGCAGATCAGAGTCACAGTGCCTGAAAATTCCTATAACAACAAGTGGATAAAGAAGTCGAACCAAAGTCCTCTGAAATACACTATTACTTCAAAAATGCACACCTGCTGAATAATTTGCCCCCAAAGTACAAAGTCTATCTGCGTCTTAGGGCCGGAAAACCTAAAAACGGCCATGACAGCCGGACTTCATTTCCAAAGTCAGCGCTTACCGTCTGTCCCTGAACTGAAGCACTCAGCTGAGGCCCATTTAATTTTGGAGGAATGTGAGGAATAAAAATCCTGCTGAGTTCAGACCCACTTCAAACGGGTGAAGGAAACAATTTTCTCAAACTGTTTGGATGCCATATATTTCATTCCCATTGACAGCTCAAGTAGTGGGTTTACTCACAGGTGGTAAACTAGTGTTAGGCCAACGTCAGCCATTCCGCTGGGTCAGTATTGGGCTGGACGCCCGCCACCTTTAAATCCATTTTGCCAACGTTGGCACAGTGTTAACTCAACTTTGGCAGCGTTGTTATAAAAAGTGCCAAGGTTGGCCCAAGACTAGCATAACGTTGTATAGCCGACGTAGTCACCCAAAATCTGGTCTGTGGTAGTTCAGTGGTTAAGACGTTGCACTAGTGATCGGAAGGTCGTGAGTTCAAATCCCAGCACCGCCAAGCTGCCACTGCTGG
>JAQMYM010000019.1:2436811-2447801 GCA_030014255.1 Parauchenoglanis ngamensis
ATCCCAGCACCGCCAAGCTGCCACTGCTGGGCCCTTGAGCAAGGCCCTTAACCTTCACTGCTCACTTGTATAAAAAATAACAATGTAATGTATGTTAGTCGCTCTGGATAAGGGCGTCTGCCAAATGACATAAATGTAAATGTAAAATAAATGATGAGCCAACATCGGTTTGGTATCTGGGCTGTAACGTTGACTGGTCAAACTCTGCTCGAGTTCCACCTAGCTAACACTGCCTGGCTAGGTATTTTAGTCGCTGATTAATCTGCTAGCTAACAGGAGAGTGTATTCATGCACTCAACTTACCACGAAGGAGCAAACATCTGGACAGAATTCTGTCATTTTCAATCTACAAAGATGGAAAAAAATATGGACGCCTCCCTGTTTGTCTTTTGTTAGCAGCTAACTGGCTAACAGTTAGGAGTGATGCATTTTATCCTGAAACCAAAACCTATACGCCTGCTCATCCTGGATGCCTGGACTGATGAGGAACAGAGCTATATTTTGTTCCCTTGGTCACAGTGCCATTATATTAAAATGTGCAATAGCTAGCAAAATCCTAGCATTTTGTAGTTGCCTAGTAACAATTAAATAATTACAAAACAAAGCAGGCTGGTGGCAGTGAATCAGAAAACCCAGATATTGCTACTAGCAAATGCTAGCAAGCAACCCCGCTAATGTATCATTTATAATCGCCATCTAGCTTTGCTAGCAAGCATGACATTCAGTTACATTATCAAGCTAGTTAGCTAGCATTCGCTATTGGTTGGGCTACTTGTTCTGTTAGAAAAAAACAAGAAAATGTATGAAAATATGCATTTCATTTATTATTTATTTTACATTTATATTCAGAGTTGGAGTCAAAGCCACGTCTGTTCTCCGCCATGTTTTTTGACAATTTCGGGAAGCTGGAAATCACCGTGTTACATCATGGGATGACGTAGCCACAGAAGTGAGCTCTGGCTGTATACTGCGAATTTTCATTGGTATAGTATATCATCTGGGTAACTGTTGTGTACTGCAAAACTTATATTTTTCGTGTACTGCAACTTAATTTTACATCAAGATCAGTAAACGAGCAGCATCCAGTACAGAGTTTGGGACACAGTCTGTGTCTCTAAGCAGACAGACAACTTCAATTTGTTTTTATATAATTAAGAAAATAATAAGTGGTATGTCTGAGGAATATGTGGGTTTCCAGCAGGTTCTCCAGTTTCCTCGCACCTCATAAAAACATGACAGTAGGTGTCATTCACGACTCGATTCGATTCACTATACTGAGTGCGTGGTTTGATTTCTTGCTGAATCTAAATCAGCACAAAAGCTTTTTCTTATTTCAGACAGGTTTTGTGTGTGTTTTCACGTGTGTTTTAGAGGTGCGTTACTCCAGCGTACACATGTATCTCACATGTATTCCCGCCTTTGCCCTCTGCTGTCTAAACAATGCAATTACAGCTAGGAAAAGCAGATGAATTGCAGTTCATTTTTAGTTCCATCGATTCAAATCATCAGAAATTCGTATCGTGATTTATCAGTGCATGATATATTGTTACCTGCTTAACGACTACTATCAGTATAAAAGTGTCACAAGCCACCCGGGACCACCAGTAACAACCCATTTACACCAACTAACAGTCCAGATCACCAGAAACAACACTAAAACCCCAAAGGAACCACTAAAATCTTTGCTGGTTCACTTTTTTGAATCAAATAGTATACAAGAATCTTTTCTGTCAAACATATCGTAAAAACTATACTAGTTTAAAAAATAAAAAAAAGAAAAGAAAAGAACATCTTCCTATAGGACTCAGGCATTTTGGCCCCTACTGAATGAGAGTCTGGTGGATCGTCTCATCCTCTGTCTTTCTTACCTGTGAATTAAATCGAAGTTGGCACACGTTGCAGGAGACATGTTTCCTTTTAGACAAAGGAGATATGCCAAATGTGTGGTGTAGGACTGCTTTCTGAACCGGGTCCATCTGCAGGAGGAAGAAGCAGAAAGAGACAGAGAGACAGAGAGAGAGACAGAGAGAGAGGTGTCTAATTAACATCACAGCAGCAAATACTCATCCAGCAGTGAGATAAAAATGAGCTCGGGGGCTTCTTGACAGAAAAACAGCTGTGTGGATCGTGAAAGTATATTCGGGTGGAGAACATTATGCGTCCTGATGCCACATTAGAGCCAGCTTTCCACTGTTTGTCATGAACCCAAAACAAAATTCTACACCCTGGCCCCAAGTTACTCAAGATCTGGGCATGAAACAAAATGTGCAAACACTAAAAAAAACCCATTTTGTTATTTCTGTTGGTAAATAAGTAAGAAAAACACCTAACAAGTCTTCGGTAAGGAGAAGTTTATTTAACATTATAAGTTTAACATTTAAAGCTTATTGAACATTTATCTAAGGAGTCTCTAGTGTCAGTGCTTTGTAACAGTCTCTACATTTTCCTGCATGGGAGAGTCATCAGTATAGAGTATATTTTACTATAACAGTACGCCCCCATGTGTTTTATTCCTCACATGGCACATGGTTGTGCAGCCCAAACGAGTTAGACTGAAACGTCGACTGTTTATACTTTATATTTTACTGAAATACAAAGAAACAGATTCTTGAAGTCACCAAACCAAGGAACTCCTAAAGGTTCTTAACCTTTTGTTTCTATGGTTGTATATTTTGTATGTTCAAATCTAAGAGTGTCAAATAAAGACCTGGTGAAAAATCCTTACTTAAAACACACTTTTTACCCTAAATAAACATTTCCATATAAAAATGAGCAAATCTTTAAATCTTAGCTTCAAATCACAAACAAAATAATTCTGAACAATATTTTTTTTCCCTTGGAAATGTAATTTAGTAAGAGTACAATCGTTCAATTTCAAGTAACGTATAAATACCCGCATATACTTAAATGGAGCCAAGTATTTTCCACGCACAAAGTCACACTGTGTCCTAAATCACATCATCGCAGAATTGGATGTGGATTGCGGCAGATATTTACAAAGAGGAGTCCTGGATTTTGAGATAGCCTTTCTTTATTTGTTTGCACCATAAGCTTCATAGTTTCAGTGCGAAACGAAAGAAGCGAATATCAAACACCGAACATGGCTTGGCTGATCTACTGCATTTGGCTTAAGGAGAAAATCACATGAATTGGATTTGTCGTTACACCGTTTCTTTACGCATGTCCCTCGGCTTGTTATTGGATTCTATTCCGCTTTGGGTAAAAGTGTCTGCTGAATGAATAAATGTGAAACATCATCATGTACTGCAGGCATATTCCATTTCATAAGTAATATAGAATCATTTATTCGTTTCATATCACGTCTCATCCTGAATGAAAGTGCACCTGGCCACTCAGCGAGAGCCGTTCGGGTTTTAATGGGAAACCGAAACACTCAGCAGGTGCCTGTTTGCGGCGATAAGCTTCCATCGTGCGAGACGAAATGGCGGTGATGTTCGCACTCATTGCTCCCACTGCTGCATTCTGTAATTGTCCTGCTCATAATTTTGTCCTTTAACAGCGTTCAGCCTCCTTCCTTAATCTTGTCAGAGGTGATCAGGGAGGCAGGAGGTCGAGCTCGTCCCGTCCTAATGTGACGGCTACAGATTAGGGAATTGATCATTTTATAGCATTAAGGGGAAAATCCTTCCTGAACAAATGACATACTGATATTTTTAATATTTTCATATGAGAGCTTCAATGCCGTCCAAGATCTAGTTCGGTGTCGACGTTTTTTATTGTAACTTGTTTTAGACATGTTGTTCAATTATAACAGTGTCCTACATTAACCATAATGCTGTTCAACACCCTGCTAATAATGGTGCAGTGGGATTCAGCCTTCACTTCACCTCTGTCTAAAGAGAGTGATGCAGCGATGTAGATCGCAGTCGCACCGAGCCGAGACTTTGAGCACGTATGGCTGCGTTGCGTTTTGAGTCCGACGTTCGCATCAATGTCTCCACTATTTCAACGTTTGAGTTCTCATTAAGGCGTCTGCTGGAAACCGGTGAGTGAGCAGACAAGCTATGTCTCTTTTGTTTTTGGCAGAGAACATTACACAATCCAACTGTTATTCTTTTACGTTTCCACTTGCTCTAGAAGTAGCCGTGCATTGTGTCCTTGTAAGAACAAATTCACGCAGGAGAACGGAAATAGAGTACCATCGAACAGATTTGCACTATATTACGATCTAAACATATTTAACGTGTTTCAGAGTCAACTCTTCATCCGGGGATGCTTAAAAAGTCACTCCTTTCGGGACGCAGAGTGATCGCTTTCAGAGGAGCAAACCAGATGGAGTGGAAGCCGTGTGGCTCACGATCGAATTGATTAATCAGTTTCAGTTGGGGAGCAGCATTAATACGATGCTAAAAGCAGCTCATATTGGAACCATATGGATTTCTGTGAAACGAGCTACAGACTCTAAAAAAGGGTTACATGATATAAGGGGCGCATAAATCCCCAGCACGGCTTCAAACGATTCAGAGAGAGAATGGTAAATCTGTAGAGGAGCAGGAGGAAGCACCACAGGCCAGATGGATTCTGAGAAACAGGAATTATCTCAAGAAGGAGAAATTAATATGGATGGAGTGAGTGCAAGAAAAACAAAAAGAAAGCGAGAGAGAGAGAGAAATGGATAGATGGAGTAACGGTGAGAGAGAAAAGGAACATCTGTAAGAAGCGCGAGCGTGAGAACGTCTGCGTGTCCCGAAGTTAACCCCAAACATGTAATATTTCTACTTTTTGCTTCTCGTGCCAAAAAATTGCTTTATCGTAAAAAAAATTTCCATATCGAATGACTCGGGTTGCGTTTACTTAGAATTTGTTTACGATTACTATTAGATTTTTCAATGTCAAGGAAACTAATCTGCCCAGGAACAACTCTTTACCATTTATTGCAGTAAAAATCTTCCTATCATCTTAAATAGCAAGCCAGCTAGCTGTTAGCAAGCTAGCTCACATTTGTCACAGGTGGATATGAGTGGGATTTGAATAACCATGCGTCCTTAACAACCAAGATTTCATTTCTCATTTACACTATTGCTACTTTAGCAATATGGCAACCTAACATGCTAGCAAACATGCGCATATCTGTCACTATTAATTTCCTTTAAATTCTGAAAGAGTCATCTTTTCAGTGATTTAGCTAGCTAGCCAAGTATGAAGGGTAAAACTGTGGCCAGATGTTTTCAAACGATACAGCCGAAGCCATGAACACAGCTAGCAAATATGGAGGCAGCATAAGCTAGCACCTTTTTGTTAGCGAGTGTATTGGTAATTCCTTATACAGGCAACGTAAAGCTGCAGCGACAATGACGACGAGATAATCCCGTTAAGAATATTAACATGTTCTGGTAAATTACTACGAAAATAATTTCATGACACAAGCTGAAAGTGCACGGGTTCTAGCGCATGGAGAAACATCACTGCTGATCACAAAAGTTCGTCATTCATATGGAATGTTCTTGCACACTTGCTGAACTTCATGGCATCCAAACAAACATAAATCTGCCATAAATAAAATGCAAAAATCAAACCAAGGCTGAAATTAAAGCTGTCCTTTAATTAAATTGAGCAAACCTGCAAATGCACTGAAAAAAACCCATCTCAAACATCTCATTAAGTATAGCTTAGAGGCTCTGTGATTTTGTTATTAAGTTGAAACCTACGACTATAAAAGTTAAATTGGCTATAAACAATGTCCAAAAATGTGTTCTACGGGTGGAACATTCAGAAACGAATCCAGTAAATGGCTGAAATATTGTTGTACACATTTGAGTAATGGGGCTGATATTTAAATAGCTGGATTATGATCATTAATTCCTTTTAATAGTAAGAGCGGTCCCTGGCTGCGAAGCGCTGAGACCAAATTCAAAATATAAAAGGTGTAAATCTTGCAAATTAAGGTTAAACAAATCTTATGCAATCACTAGGCGTGCAATTAACTATTTTTAATAGATCCAAGTAATAAAAGAACCCTGCCTCAGGCAACTCTGAGGTTTTATTCCAGCCCTTGAATCTGAAGGCTGCCTTTCCAGGTCACAATGAAGCTAAGCTGAAGCACAAGGGAACGCATTAATCAGCGTTAACCTTCTAATGTAACGGAGGTGAAATACGGAGGTAGTTCAGGAAAATATGGCGTTATAAATGTACCAGTGAAGATCTCATTTAGAGATCTAGAATGGAGAAGGCCATCCTTTCTTCTATACAAAATAGAAGGACAAGAATTTATTACATGTATGAGGTATGAAACAAAACGCTGACGGATAAACAGCATTCTAGAGACGTCTAGAAGGTTGTATCTTTATAGTAATGGACTGAGAGAAACGAAAAGTATCACCGTTACCCTTTACCCCACCATCATCGTACCACTACGCAATTGGTAATCGCTGAAAAGCCAAAAAACGTCATTTCTCATTCAAATAACAATTTGCAGAACCTGAACTTCCTGAGTTCCTCAGCAGTTTCACCTCAGTTCATAATCAGTCTCAACTAGATGAGCTGTGGGACGTTCTGAAAAGCTTTCTAGCTAACGTGACCGAGTAAGATTATCGGTCAAAACAAAAATGTCCTTCATTATCAGGAAACTGTTGTCTAGCGTTGACAACAATAGCCACCTAATGATATTTTTATCTGATTTATTTTGCTTTTCGAGTTTGCTACATTCCAGAAAGCTGAAAAAAAGTCATTCATTGGACACGATATCAGGATCTACTGCGAAGCTGTGAAGAAGTATAGATCTGAGTCTTTTAATTGGAATTTCACCGTACTGCTCGGCATTTCATTGTAATTGCCGTGAGGAAGATTTTCTTTTGATAATGATAGAGAAACGTGCTTTTAAGAAAGCTGAGAAACATGTGACGTGAATGTAGAAGAACCCAGCGGAGATATATTGCTCTATACACAGCACGTGGTCTGTGAAGCTTGCATGAGGCAGCAGGGCTATAAATAAAAGCATATTGCTTTTGTGAATTTCAGGCCGGATTGTATAGAAATATGGTAATAATATGGTTTCATTTTGGAGGTCACTAAGGTAATGTTTAGATCAGGCTTCTAGATTAACCACCATTCAGTTACATACCTGCTAAAGCAAGAATATAGACGTCTAGTCAACTGCCAGTAAATTTATTATAGTGTCATGTCTTGTATACACTTATAGAAGTGGTCCATTGGGAGCGGATAAATCTAGACCATCGTGAAAGCCCTATGGGATGGAAATGTTGGACTATTCTTGAAGTCTCACTTAGCCGTTTACCCTAGTCTGAACAAAACAACATGGAGAAAATTTCCTCTTCCAAATTCTCCCTTCTTGAACCAACTTCATTGCTGCTTCAAAGCCGAAGTAAATAAGTAGCATGTTTTACAGATCTCCCCTACTGAGGCTCCGTAATGCCAAAGCTTTACGATACTGACGCATCTCAGCAGGACGACAGTGGAAACATTGTCAATTTCGTTCCTCACTGAAGCCCCGTTCCCCTCTGTCAGATTGCCGATGAAAAATAATCAGCCTCCCTGCTGCTACCAGTCATCAGAACCGGAGTGCATCTTGACACATGGTTTCTTTATCCAAAGTAAACGCGTCTGTCTTCACCAATGTGAACTTCCATCGACTCTTTAGAAGGCTTAGGAGTCTTGTCTCATCTCCTCTGGAGCAAAGCTGCCGTTCTTTATCCTGTCAGAGAAACGCTGCTGCGCGACAGAGTGGATCAGAAATGACAGGAGGGTTCATCACTCGTCCCGTTCACGGAGAGAAGGGAGGACAGGAGCCGGACAGAAATCAACCAGGAAGTGGACAGGAATGAAGGCAATGACAGCAAGGACAGGGGGCATAATAAATAAAGGACAACCTGCTATCGTGCCATTCAGGGTGACACGTCCTCCAATCAATGTCCCCGATTGTCCCCTAAATGGAAAAAGATGAGGCCATGAGGCCAAGATTGCTCTCTGTGGAACGTTTTTCTTATTGTACGCTCTTAGAAAAGCAAGGGCTCTCTGCTTGGAAAAGAAGTTTCCAGAAGGGCCCGATGAACCCTTTTTACCCACCTAGATCTGGCTACCTTCACACGTTATTGGATTGAACCACTTGAATAAACCTGCAAAGTTTCTCCAATGGTGTAGCATTTACATGAGACCCAAGGGAAGTAGGTCACCTCACAAACACTCTGAAGGCTGAATAAAGAAGTGTTCAACACCAAGCACACTTATCATTTACCAAAGTGGAATAAATGACCTGTCACATGTAATACAGGCCCCTATGTTTTGTCCAATTACGTAGCTCGCACGGTTGGGATGATATCAGCGCACCTATTGATTTTGAACGACCAAAATTTGCATTTTAGATCCACGAAGAATCTTACATAGATAAACCCAAAATGGATTCAGGACATCGCTGTTTTTGGCTATTTTATTCCTGCTGATAAAAAACAGCAAAGTACGCATCGAACCACCCTTGAGTAAACAGAAACAGACAGGCTACAAATTGCATTTCCAGCTTCAGTGCTTCTTTATGCTACACTGTTAACAACAAAGTGCAACAAATCAGTGTAATAAATGTGCAAAATATTAAATCTTTGTCATACTGCAATATTTTAAACCTGGAACACTTAACTTCAGGTGATGTATCAGTACTTAAGTCCTTGGGATAAAATAGAAGTCACAGGAACGGGCTCTTTAACTCTCATGCAGGTGGGAGCGTCATATATATATATATATGAAGGATGAAGAACGGGATGAAATGCCACTTGGGGTAAGTTGAGCTTTACTCAATCATTCTTTTGTTATTTAATCTTTATCTCAGCTTTATTCAGATCAGTAGTGCTATGGTCCAAATAACTAATTTATTTTTAAATTTGGGAATACTAAATTGATCATAAAATATTGCAGATAAATGCAAATCAATCTAATTGGTCCAAATTCCTTCATGAGCAGTTGGGAACGGGATTAAAAATTCAGTCCTGTGCAGACTTCTATACTTATCCATAAAAGTGACATGAAAGGGTTTACGTTCCATTATTTAAAAAAAAAAAAAGAAAAAAAAAAAGGAAAGAAAAATAAAAAATAAATTCTCAGCAGAGCTTGACAGTAGAATTGGCTTTGTCTAGTATGAAGTATTCCCAGACTAATGAAGTACATTTAGCCTGCTTTCTTTACTGTCTGCTTCACTAATATTTTTTAAGCTAGTCATTACCTCCCCACCGCAGAGGCTAGTGAATTTATTAATTTGACTAGCCAATAAAAAAATCTTATTACAGTCAATCTTTTAAAAGTTGGTTGATACACGGTGTAAATGTAGCTGTAATGTGTTAAGGAATGAGGATACAGGCACGAGTTTGAATTACATAAAAAACAAGGCTTCAACGCGACAAAACTTTGCGAAGAACAAAGGCAAACTGACGACAATGCCAACACAGAATAGGTGAGCACAATCAGTAACAGACCAATGATGGGACAGGGGCGGAGCCAAGACTAAAACAGAAACAAAGGCATGGAACAATAAACAAAATCACATGGAGAATCCAAAACAAAACACACGAAAGAGAAGCCGCGTTCTTCGCACTGGAAACCGTCACGTGCACCAATTAGGGGAATTCGTACCACAAGCCACGAGCAACACGGGTGTTTGATCACTGACTAACACCACAAATTCATTTCTCCCCAAACCCCAGCACAGACTCTCTATTTTTTTTTTTTTTGGTGATGCTTCTCTTCACTTGCACTGTTATTTGAAGTGTGGTGATTTCTTTCATCTCAACATGGCAACATACAAGAGGCCTCAACTTTCCCTCAGGTGCCTCTGTACATTAAAGTAGTTCTGTTACGAAGGCTCATAAACTTCAAATCAACACCTTTCACCCTGCAACCTACCTCTTTACAACACTTCCCTCCAGCAAGAGACTGATGAAGATTTAATGTCGTACCTTTCGTTTATGCAGGATCTATACTTTAACCCGGTGGGAACTCAGCGGACGTGTAAAATGGTGGTCGTCTGTGGGGCATTGAGGACTGGCCCGGGAAATACTGCTCCGGTCGTATGAAATAAATATCCAAAAAATGTCATTTGTCCAATTTCCCATCTTACAGTACATCACATAAAAACATGCTTGGTGTTGGTGGTTGTCTATTTGAGTTTTCCCAAATTGCTACTCTGGCTAATAGGTAAAGAAAGCTTCTAGCCTCCAGTTTACTGCACTGTACAATCAAAGAAAAAAGAAAACGAGTAGGAACGACACGATCCTATAAAGTATTGTGAGTTATGTCATCGATAAATTTTCCTTCCACTCTCAAATCTGTACTTGACTGTTTTCTCCAGGGAATAAAACACGACAGATCATGCTGTAATAGGAAAATAATCAGTGAAGCAGTTACTTTTAGAACCCTAAAGTTTATTATTTTCTCATAACAGCACGTCCTAAAGTATTTTATTCCTCTTACGCTCTTGACATTTACCAATGACTACAGTGATTTGTTTATTAATAATAATATTTTTTATTAATTTGTAATTAATAATAATACCATTTATCCATTCACAGCTACGTTTAATGTTGTCGAGAATCTCCGAAACATTGAAAGTCGATAAGATGGGAAAAAAAACGCAGCTTGTCATGTTAAGCGCAAAGACGTCCGTCCTGAAGACTTTGAAAATCAGCTTTACAAAAAACTTCACCTGAGAAACATTCATATATTTTTCATCGTTAAAAATATTTTTTTCCTATAAAGAAAAGAATTGCTGTAGCTGCTGTTACAGGAAATAAGTCAACACCTTCTGACCAATCAGAGCGCAGAATTCAGCAGCGCTGCAGTATAAAGTATCATACTATGTAATATTGTGTTAAATAATACATGTTTAGTTACTGTATAATATTTACATTTACATTTACGTCATTTGGCAGACGCCCTTATCCAGAGCGACTTACACATATATCTCATTCATACAACTGAGCAGTTGAGGGTTAAGGGCCTTGCTCAAGGGCCCATCAGCGATAGCTTGACA
>JAQMYM010000019.1:2465874-2491444 GCA_030014255.1 Parauchenoglanis ngamensis
GAGCATTTCATGTGTGTGTGTGTGTGTGTGTGTGTGTGTGTGAATGAGCATTTCACGTGTGTGTGTGTGTGTGTGTGTGTGTGTGTGTGTGTGTCTGTGTGAACAAGCATTACATATGTGTGTGTGTGGGTGTGTATGAGCATTTCATATGTGTGCATGTGTGCATGTGTGCGTGTGTGTGTGTGTGTGTGTGTGTGCGCGTGTGTGTGTGCGTGAATGAGCATTTCATATATGTGTGTGTGTGTGTGTGTGCGTGTGTGTGTGAAGGGACATTTCATATGTGTATGAGTTCGTTTCACACGTGTCTATATGAGCATTTCACATGTGTGTGTGTGAGTGTTCATCAGTATGGATACATCAGTGTGAAAGTTTCACATGTGAATGTGTACGTTTCATGTGTTTGTGTAACAAAAGGTCTGAAATATTTCCTAAACGGCCCCTCATAGAAATTCTTCGTCATGTAATGAACGTTATTCATTATTCTTATAACATAAGTCATATCTATACATAACATTAAACTGAAACTGAGCAAGAAACAGATGGAGAGTGTGTATGAATAAGGTTTACTGTCAGCATTTCTTTATATTGTTTACTATGGTATTATTATTATCCTGAAAGTACAATTCCCAGTTATTACAGCATCATCTGTCACTTTTAGTTGTACTCTCAGCAGAGCTTGAAATGAAACCCGCCCACCTGCCAAAAACGGGCAAAAATCTGGCACAGCAAGGGAACTCCTTTAATTTACCAGCCAGTTGTGGTGGCTAACCGCTATAAAGGGAGTGTTTTACAGGCAAATCAGTGTACTTAAACATTCAAAAATAAAGAAAAATATCAACCAAGAAGAAAAATCCACCTATAGCCATTTTCTGATGGGATTACATTGCATTCTCTTGCATATTTCAGACTCATGCATATGGAGAAATTCAAATTTACCCAGTGTTATGACTGTATGGCCTGTATCTGAAGCCATCAGCAGCAGGCAATCATTCGTTTTCGATGTATGTGCGTGACACAGAGCAGCAAGCGAAAGAGCAAGTGATATTAGAATTGAGAGTTTCCAGTCTATGCAAATTCTATGCAAATTAGGCATGGTGCAGTAAAGCAACAAACATAAACAACTGGTTCGATGATTCCTCAGCCCCATCAGTACAGACAAGTAGCTCAGAAGAGGTGAGAGGCGAAGTCACTCGTTTGCTAGCCCCGCCCCCTTCTCAGGTAGCTATCATCAGACGAATATGGTCACATTCTAAAATTCTCTTTATTACATCTATCCAGCGAGGTGAAACAGTTTCAGCTGGAGATATTTCATCAATACGGATGCATGTAGGCAGGACATTTATCACGTGGACTAGGAATTCACTGACAGATGGATATGACTAATGCGGAATGAGCCGGAAGTGAGCTCACCTAAGTGAGTTAAAACTCTTTGTTTGGGACGGATGGCTATTCTGAGTGAAATGTAAGCTAACTAACTATTTGTAAAATCCATCTTAATGTAAATGGCAGTGTGTGTTCACCGACGGACAAATGGCTTTTGTGCAAATTTCGATAACTGGGTGGAGGTAGCTAGTGCGATTGTTATATGCCTAGGTAGCTAGTGCGATTGTTATATGCCTAGGTAACTAGTGCGATGGTTATATGCCTAGGCCACTAGTGCGATGGTTATATGCCTAGGCAACTAGTGCGATCGTTATATGCCTAGGCAACTAGTGCAATGGTTATATGCCTAGGTAACTAGTGCGATCGTTATATGCCTAGGCAACTAGTGCGATCGTTATATGCCTAGGTAACTAGTGCGATCGTTATATGCCTAGGCAACTAGTGCGATCGTTACCCTTTCCTTTGAAGGCTCACAATATTTTAAAGGTTTTTATAGGACTGACTAACAGTTTGTATTTGCGCATATGTCCAGAAAAGTTCAAATAAGTAGGTACGTGACTTTAAATTGTGTGGTTAAAAAGTTAACTATAAAGAAAGTTACCTTCTGGCCTAAAGTCTATCAGTCAGGTGTTGCCACACCTTCTTATTTTATAGTAGAGTAATATTTTAAAACTAATGACTGGGGGAAAACAAAAAAAAATGTGCAGATAGGAGCATAGCAAAATCTAATTGTTTGAATTAGAAAATAAGCTTCGTCACTGAAACACATGGGGATGGGCGGGGCTAAGAATTGTACCGCAGCCAGCCAGTAGGGGCACCAGACCTGTGGTGGCTTCACTTTTTAGAGATACTGCAAGCTTTAGAAGTGATATATTATATAGCTACTACAGTTTTCCATCAGAACTAAAAAACCCTGGACAGGCCACGCCCACAAGCAACAACAGAAGCAGTCACAATAAGACACAAAGAACAAGTAACATGAGTGACTTGTCACTTGTTAATGTAAACATAGCGTGAGAAAGACAGGAAGAAGAAGACGTAAGAAAAGAGAGTTATATTTTTATTAGCAGTATTGCAGAATTGCCTACTAACTTGCATATGAAGGAAAACAAAGCAAGGTGAGAGAGACAGACAGAGAAGGAGACAAAACATGTCAAGGACCAGCAAGTTTATCAAAACACAACTCTTCTGAAATTCAGACCAAGGTGACGTGAGAATCGGGAAGAGAGACAAATTTACATTACTCAACATGACATCATGAGCCGGTTCGAGCCAGGTGAGGTCAGCCTGGCCAATCAGTATCAATATGTGGTTCACATTATGAGTCCTTTTGTTTTTTCCCGCCTTCGAGAACTTACATTTGTAAACAGAGTTCCGGCAACGACCAGTGCGTGTACGTTTCAATACCAATAACATCATAAACATCGGGCATCATAAACAACATGACATGTCATATTCGTGAGATGGTTCGTGACTACAGTAGCAATAAAATGAGCAAAGAACAAACTGGCGGGATGGGTATTCATTGCGGAGATGATTAGCTCTGTAGGTCTAGCGGATCGTCTGTTCATGATCAGGATGATAAATAATGAAGACCAGATGCAGCGGTTTTGTTGTTTTTGGAGCTATAAAAGGCACTTCTGCCAAAAGATGTGCGAGTGTGGGAGATGATCCAGCAACACAGCGATGTACAATATCTGATATCCGTCAAAGCCGCACCTCTTGCCATTGATTCCAATAAAAACAACATGTTCATAGGCAACATCACAGTACTAAGCATAAACACTGCCCAGTGCTGTCTGCTAAAAAAGGTGGCGCTTTGATCATTCAAGAAATTAATCATGTCTGACAGTTTACAATTTTAAATATTGTGGCGCCAATAAATTAGGACTATTTAGAACATTAAGAACATTAAAGCTGCAGTGTGATATTTCTTACGACAATCCTAAAAGTCATTGCTGTGTCAGAGGTGTTGGGTCAGAATTGGAGGGGAATTGCTTTGCATAAATGATACGCCAGATCAAATACACTACAAATGCAGGCACTAAAGAAGTCTGGCTGCACAGTGACAGACAGGGGATGCAGCCAATCAGGAGACAGAGCAGGGAAGCGAGCATGAGAGTGTAAACAAACTGGAGTGAGAGAGTGAACGATTCCATCAGTAAAACAGTAAAAAAATTGCTCAGGTTTTACGTTTTTTTCTTGTTACATACGAGGCAATTATTTGTTCTCTAATTTGATAGGAAGCAGATGAATGAATGATGATTTATCCTCGTTGAAGTTGTTTAGCTGGAATATTTGTGGCAGACATTAGTGACTCACCGGGGCTGTATTAAGACGGTTATTTTGGATAAGAGTGAATTTTAGCTACAATGCTGGCACTATCCGTGTTTCCATGAACCGGCTTAATGTGCAATTTGAAATTGCGAACTGAAAAACAAATAATGGAAACACTTAAATTAAAAAAAAAACTCTTTACAAATTCTTTTACGCTTGCAAGAAGTGGTTTTTAAGGCGATTTTTGAACGCGAGCGCTCTGTAAGAGCTATCGCGAGAGGAGAAATCGCAGATTTAATCACATTTAATCACCATTCGCAATTGTGTTTTATCGAAATCTTTCTATTTTGTACAAAACTGCAATGGATACTCGGTGACTGACTAGCACACAGATTAAGGAATGAGATCATAAGGAAATACACACAGATCACAGATCGAGTAGTAAAAATATACACACTGGAAATCACCAGAGGTGATACTTTTCATTTCTACACTGTATTTTACATCCACCGTAGCTTGTACAAAGCAATAAAGTAACTGCACAATAAAAGAAAACCGCTATAGATGATTCCCCTGTTTGATTAAGTAGCTTCAGCATACTTAGCTATGTTTTCTAAGTAGCTGGTAGTGCAGCGGTTGAAAGTTTGGCTATAGCTTAGCTACTTTAAGACACAAACTTTCATTTTGTCCACTTTTCTAAATAACAAGTGTCAGAAACCACAAGCGAGATTGAGACAAAACATGCCCACATGGTAGATTTCCCTTAGCTCACCAAATAACTTGGCTAGTCAAGTACACTTAGGATTAGTGAAAAACTGTAGAAAACACCCCCCCCAGGAGACTAATCCTCCTCAAGACAACATTTCCTTTCTAATATATTTTCAGATACCTTCACTATCCAGAGCACTTCATAATGCAGTGCTTAATGTCAGACGGCGAGACTGATGCCCGCGTCCTTATTAAGTGCACCAGACAAAAGCCGGTGCATTAAGCAGGCCGACGCAGCAGGAGGGACATATAGCGGGTGATGGAAAATAAAAGTCAATGCTTTGGTTTTATTATTGTAGGAGGGAGAGGCGTCAGAGTGGAGAATTATAAAACCACCACCCGAGGTTTGTGTGTCCAGAATTAAAAGCTCGCTGCCTCAGGATAAGCGCATTTCAGATCGTTTCTTTTGAACAACTGAGACTAATAACAACTGGCACTAAAAGCAGCACATATCCTGTATTAAAATACATCGGTTTCAGATGGATTTAAATTCCAACACTTCAACTCCTGCAAGCCATTAATGAATGTATAAAACAGAAAAGGTTGTAAAAAATTAAGAGCCGCAGCTTTGTTGGACAAACTGCACGCGAGCGGAGACACGCCTGAGGTCTGAAACACACCAGTTTTATACATGTTACATGATGCGGGGTCGGAAGTAGGTCGTAGAACACACACCGTGGATAGGTCTGCAGAAAACAAAACCAAAAGGGAGGACAAGATGCCAGGATTTTTCTCCTGGGAAACAACACGTGATTGGAGCAATTTCTTTTGACTAGCATTAATTCTGGTCATCGCTGATTACAGCCCCAGGGAACCTAAATCAGCATTCTAATGATGTTGGCGTGGCCTCATGGAACACATAATGTAGTATAAAGTATAAATAATTGTTGGCTTTCCATCATCTGCATGTACTTTTTGTGTAAAATGGGCAGGGCTAATGCTGTGGTAACATCGCCTAAGCTCCACGCTATGTTGACTTCTACAAAAGTGTTTCCCGATCAAAGAGAACGTTTTTTGGAAGCCATGTATCATTGATTATCCCATGAACCCTTAAAGAACCCTTGAAGAACCCTAAGGAGTAGCTTCGTATGTATTCATTCTTAACAGTTCTATGTCTAACCCTCCAATACAATGTTTCCCAGCGGGAAACGCTTTCAAGCAGGACCCTTTTTGGAAGCTATATACTCTTGACAATACAATTAATTCTTAAATAACCATTGATGAACGCTTTTTTCTTTTAGGAAAAAGGTTCCTAAAGGGTTCTTTGGACACCCTTAAAAACTTTTGAAGAATTTTGAATTCTATGTAGACCCATTATATATATATATATATATATACTAGGAAACTAGGAATTCTTAATAATCCATTGAAACCATAAGGAACCTATAAAGAACCATTTATTTAATGGTTGGTTGGTACTTTTTTAAAAACGAAAAAGGTTCCTGAATGGTTCTTTGAAAGAGCTCCAAGTAGAAGGGTTTTTTTTTTAGTAAATAAGTGCCGTTGATTATCCAATTAACTCCCAAAGAACCCTGAAGGTCCATTTTTTCCAAGACAGAAGGTTGGTAAATGGTTACTTATAGAAAATAGGGTTCCAGAAGAGTTCTTTGGCTGTCCCTTTGGGGAACCCTTAAAGGGTCTATGTAGAACCCTGCAATGGTGCATTTACTTTTATTTAACATTTTACTGAAGATACGAACAGAACATTAATATAGGATAGACGTGAGAATTACAGAGTTCTTTTATAAGCCTCTTACTTTTACACAAACACACTTTGCTTTAGATTTGGTTTCTAACATGGACCCTTGCAAAATTCCCATAACCAACAGGGTGTGTTATATTGGAGAGCTGTGTGAGTGTGTGTGTGTGTGTGTGTGTGTTTTGCAACCCTCATTTTATAAACTTCAACATGGCTGTTGGAGGAGAGCCATTTGGATTAAGGACTGCATGGCTTATTAATTCGAGCAGAAAGCCGGGTCTTTATGGTGGGATTCTGACACCATGCCCGTTGCATGAGCTCGTCTTTTACAACGTTGTTTTTTTTCCCACCGAGCCATAATGTGGAAAACGTCCGGCCGGCTTTAACCGCGCAGTAAATCTGCACTTAGATTGCGTGCCTCTCTTAGGACGAGTACACTAAGCCCTCAGGAAATTGTCGCCATAGAATGAGTGCTGTCCAGAAAACACACTTCGTTCAGAACGGCTTAACTTCAGGACGTGGCTAAAAACACACTCGGGATTCCCCTGCACTTCTGCACATCCCCTGAACTCGATCGGTGATGGTGTGTTTAAAGTTAGGTGGATGTCCTGTGGTCTGGCCAAGTGAGTAACGACAGACCACACAGCTGGGACCAAGACTTCAAGCCCATGTGGCTAACAATGACTGGAAGCTTAGGCGGAGGTATTAGCATGAGTACATTAATATGATGCTAACAAGTCCTGATAAGTTTTAAACAGCTGGGGTTAACAGTATTATCATGTGTAACTCAATTTGCAAGATGATCCAATGTAAGAAAGAAATATCGGTTGCTATGGTTACCTTGATAACATTTGACTAGTGTGATATCATCATACAAACTACATAGCTAACCACGGAACATATGTAACTGCATTCCAGTGAGATGTCTTCTTGCTGAAAATCGCTTAAGAGTCGACACAGTCGGCCACACCTCTTTCGCTAGAACTGACATGCACCGAGGCCACGCCTCTTCACTAGGACTAACAAGCACACAAGCCACGCATCATTTATGGCAACCGAAATGTGAAGAGGCCACGTGTCTTAGATGGGAATGACAGGCACATAGGACACACCTCTTTACTCTGACTTACAGGGACACAGGCCACGCCTCTTCACTAGGACTCACCGGCCATGCCCCTTCACTGGGACTCACAGGCCACGCCTCCTTTACTAAAGAAATGAGAGCTGAACCTTTACAATTGGTGTTGAAAATGATTTTTCAGACTTTCTTTTACTGGATTAAAGCAGTGAATGAGTGAATCACAGAGTCACTGAGTCAAATCAGTGAATCATCACTTGTCGTACACAAACATAGCCTCATATTAGGTATGATGCCATAATGTTGCGGTGGAATTTAGAAAAGTGTTTTTCTTTCAAACCCAGTCCTCCCTCTTTTTTTTATTTTTTAATTTTTTACAGATGATGTGTGCAGTCAGGCCCCAGTGGAATTGAACCAAATCCAGATGTGATTGCAGAACTCATAGTACCGGAGGGAGGTTCACACAGGCTTAACACACACCCTGACTCTCTGCCTCTGGGAAACAGACGCTACATCCATCACTAAAACCCTGCTCACTGTCACATCTCCTGCCGTGACCTTGATGCATTAGTGTAATGTGCGTTTTTGGCTGTAAGAAAGAAAGCGAGCGGGAATTTTGCCGCTCTTGCTCAAACTCCCGTCTCGTCTCTCAGATGTGCTGATCTTAATAAGATGCGGAAGGAAAATGATGTCTGGAGCGACGAAGATGACACCTTCGTAATCGATACACGTCCACATGCTTACACACGCGCACACACACTACACTCGCACATCATGCACGCTGATGCAAGTAGAGCGGAGAAAAACAAGTCCTAGTCTCCCAGCTAGCATTAGCATAACATGAAGCATTACACATCCTTAGTAATTGCATTCTGAAGCACTTCCCATTTAAAAAGTCCACAAAATTAAGGGTTTAAGAAGCACTGCTGAAAGAGTTCACGATGTAAGGCTCGTGTTTCAGGATTTTGAATTTCCCTTTGCTTTTACACGCTGCTCAAAAAATTCGACGTTGAAAACCAGTAGTATATTTAAATGTTCTACATGTACAATGATTTTTTTCCCTTCTCTAAATGTCTCTGATTTTTCATTACATCGCTATAATTGTGAGCAGGAAAATTATTTTACGTCATGGTACCGTACCATTTCTTTTAATATCTAATCAAATTCTGACGAATACAAATACTGTGTTATTGCATTTCCACTTGAATACTCAGCCATGCTAGGAAATGAAATCTCTAATTCTCAACAATACTGATGTCTGTGTGCAGATACACCTTGTTGATGAGAGACGTTTCGCGTTGACAGGAAGGCATCAGTACTAACCACTCTGTACAACCGTGGCGAGCAGAAAAGCATCTCAGAACGCACAACACGTTGAGCCGTGAGGCGGATGGTCTACGACAGCACAGGACCACGTCAGGTCCCGCTCCTGTCAGCTAAGAAAACAAGACTTTCACACTTTTAAAAATGACTCTTTTTAGTGAGTCATGGCAATGAGTCGACTCAGTTCACAAGTGAGTCGACTCTTCCAGGCCTCAAACGGATCCTTACCATTTTTATCCCAAAAGTAAGCCAAAGTCATGTATCTTCGCGTATGGATCAGATAAATTGTTCAATAAGAATTAAACCCATCATGCTACATAATTGCAATGACAAAGACAGTGAAAAATTCCTGCACAGTTTATTATAAACATTTATTAAGTGGACTTGGAAAAGGAGTCATTTGGTCTTGATGTTCATTACATCATATATACATCAGTACAAGCAGTAGTGAAACCTCACACTGCCTCAGGCACATGACACATAAATGAAATTCATTAACAGGTTTTCACTAAAACTGTCGGTAAATCTCTAAATTCTGTGCAAATCAATAAACGGGATGTTCTTTAGATCACGGTGTCATTAGAGAATCGTGAACAGAGACTGCTGATAAATTTGCAGCAAATGCATCACAAAGATGACTCTTCGGATTTGCAATCCGGCTCCCAATCATCACCTAAACGAGCTGAATCAAAGAGTCAACTCAATTCCAAACGACACATCAGCAAAGAATCAGAGTCGACTCATTGGTAAACGACACATCTCCATTTGACCACACAAAAATAGAAGACATGCTACAGTCTCAAATTTTGCCTGTGAGTAACTACTATATAAATTACATTTTAAACAACCCTTGCACAGAACACAGGAACCTGGTTACAACAATCTCTTTTCAGATTTACACACACACACACACACACACAAGAGATGAGCACCTTGTAGCTCATTGCAGGTGTTCACTTTACTCTGTGCTCTGTGCTTAGTAATCAGAGGAAAACCACGGCTACGTTTAAACGCTATTAGCATCAACCACAAAATCCCACAGGGAGCCGGTTCATACACGCCTCGGCTCGTAACTGCACTCCCAGCCCTGAGCGCTGATCCAGATAACACGACCGTGCCCGCAGCATGAGATCATTTCTGCACGGATCATTTCTTGTACAGGATTATTTTTAAGGGCCTGCAGGCAAACTTTTTTTGTTTTCACCTACAACAGTGAAGGGAGGGTTTCACAGAACAACCGCATGTTACGAAACACAATCCAACATCTTCAGGGAAGTACAGCTGTTTTTAAGAGTGTGTACTAAACATCATGCCTTTCCTAAGATATCAGGGATCGGATGAAGGAATACTTCAGCTTTTATTCAACTTGATCTTTATCCACTGTATCTTCTGCATATACGTGATTACAACCAAAAAAATAAACACTGTTTCACTGTACGTGAAAAAAAAAAAGCTCATGTACTTATTCAAAACTCATTTATAAGGCGAATTTTACATGTAGCTGTTCAAGTCTTAAATAAATGCTTACATTTGTCATTCTATAAGAGCAATTCAAAGCTACAACCATTCTAATTAAGCCAGGCTAAATATTAGACGTTCCAGTAACGTTCCCATAGTGTTATTTTTAGGTTATTGAACAATGTTTCTGAGAACCCTCACTGTGTAATGTTTATGGAAATTGTAATGGTTATAAAAATATATTAACAGCATTCCAGGGTTTTTTTTTTATTGTGTAAACATTCAATTTATATTGCTGAAAGCTCCTTTTCAGTGAAAGGTATGAGAGAACATCTTACAAATGTTGGAAACACAATAAAAGCGTCTTCTTAAAACAATTACCATTTTTCTATACAGATTTAGAAGTTTCTGGTACTGTTACTATGACAGCTATTTATGATTGCAAACCTGTGACATTGGAGACTCCTTCCAAAAAAAAAACCTTTCATTTGTATTGCTTTGTTATGTAACATGTTTTTAGCCATCAGTTATTAGCTATAGGTTACAGCATCGGCTGAATCTCTAGAGACAATAATCATTATGTAGAGACATATTATTATTATTATTATTATTATTATACAGTTAATTCCCTCCCTTAACAAGTGCCCTTAGACTTCCAGCAATTTTTTTTTTCATATTGTTGTCCATGGTATGCTACACATAAGCTACAACTAGATGCTAATTCTAAGCACAATAAACACTGGAGTACACCTTTAATCAAAATGTAATATTCAAATAGTTTAATAGGAATTATGGGCGTGGCCAAAACACAAGGCAGCTGTCTTGAGGTACCAGCTACACAGGAAGCTTTAAGGAAATCATTTCAAACAGGCTTCGAAAAAAAGGCTACACACATTCCAAGGTCAGCAAGATACTGACAACATCAGCTTACAGGCTCTAACTATAAATCAGTTAGGCTAGGTTGAATAATAATAGCTTTATTTATAGAGCACTTTTCATACCCGTGGTAGCTTAAAGTGCTGTAAAAATCAAATAACAAATATTATATGATAAAAACATAACAGAATAGAATAGGATGAAAAGTGGAAATATGAAGTACGAAAATACGCATAAGAGATAAAAAGCGTGTGGTGGAACAAAAAAGGGTTGCCCCATAATCAGGAGATTGTGAGTTCAAATCCAGACGTCGCAACAGCCATCCATGTCCGAGAGCCAAAGGAGTAAAAGTGCCCGTGCTCTGTGGGTGAAAGGGGCAAACCCTAACCCTGCCCTGTCAATCACAGCAAAACTAGCCAATCTTAGGTGTATGTGAGCTCAAGTATGCATAAGAGAACAGACAGAGCTTTTCTCAGAGTGTGTAATGCAGCATGAGCAGCATTTCGAAAAAGATTGGTTGGCTTCGTGTGTCTTGGGGACAGCACGTAGCAGTCTTCACCCTCCTCGGTTTGTAGCTGTTGTATGATAGGTAGCTAGATGGGGATTGGCAAATGACCAAAAGCTCTATCTATACCAAAATTGCTCTTACGCACATGTGTGTATGACAGGGAAGGATTGATGTAAACAGCCTTCAGAAAATTCCCAGTGAGTGGACAAAGTGTGCTACGTTTCGGACACAATGCGTACAATCACCCCATGCATATAACTCCGCCTTCCAACTTTCAGAAAGCCACACCTCCTAAATCTAATGCTCCTGCTCATGTGCTGAGGAAGAAAGTGACCTACTGATGACGTCAGGATTTTATAGGTAACAGTGTCAGAGACAGGTCTGCTATCCTAAATAAGTCTGCAGTGCTAAACTAAAGGCTATATGCTTGCTTTATTTGTTAGCAACATTAGCTTCAAAATTAAAGAAGCAAACTTGAGACACCAGACATGTTTTGTATGATGGACTACATTTGTTTTTGTTTGTAGCCCTTTCTTTTACATCAGCTGCACTTTTTATGGCACTCGCTTCTTGATTGTGACAAATAAAACAAAATGCATTCATGAAATAATTAAGAATTCATTTGAAAAGAAGAAGAAGAAGAAATGATAAGAAGCACCAGGCAAACATGCAAATCTCCAGATTTACACTGAGTCTGAAATGCACAGCTGCTAAGTGATGGACGAGACCGTGTGTGTGTGTGCGCGCGCGTGTGCGCGTGTGCGTTCTCACTTACCCAAAAACATGCTGCTCTCCATAATCCGTTAGGCGCGCAGCTCTCCGGCTTGGTCGCGTGCTGGAGACGCCGACGGACGCTCCATGCTCTCAGTGCGCGCGATTGTGCGTGCGTGTGTGTGTGTGTGTGTGTGTGTGTGCACGCGCGTGTGTGTGTTTGTGTGTGTGCGCGTGTAAGAGAGTGTGTGTGTGAGAGAGAGAGACAGTGCTCTGTAGGAGAGACAGCGCGTGTGTGGTTTAACCGCCGCACGCGCTCCCACAACACTGTCTTGTCCCTCCTCCGTCACTCTCTCTCCCGCTCTCTCTCTCTCTCTCACTCGTGTCCCAGGGTTCTTGGTGTGTGTGTGTGTGTGTGTGTGTGTGTGTATGCAGAGTGCACCTCTTGTCTAAACTCCACTTTTTCTCTTCCAGTCTCTCTCTCAGTCTCTCCCTTGTTCTGGTTTTCTGCATCTGCTGTCTGCTGCTTTATATACTGCTCTCTCTCTCTCTCTCTCTCTCTCTCTCTCTCATTGTTTCTCTGCTGTTCCCTCTTTCTCTCTCTCTGTCTCTTTCTGTTCATGTCTCTATTTCTCTCTGTGTCTCTCTCTCTTTCTGTCTCTTTTTGTGCATGCCTCTTTCTTTGTGCCTCTTTCTCTTTCTGTCTCTCTGTCTGTCTCAACTTTCTCTGTCTGTCGCACTTTCTGTGTGTCTCTTTCTCTTCCTCCAATTTCTGTCTGTCTATCTCTTTAATTCTTTGTGCCTATCTTTCTCTCTATCTTTTCCTCTCTGTTTTCGAGTGCCTGTCTCTTTCTCTCTTCATATCTTTCTTTCTTTGTGTCTCAATTTTTCTCGTTTGCTTTGTCTCTCTGTCTCTCTCTTCTCTGTGTCTCTCTTTCTCTGTCTCTCTGCCTCTCTCAGCCTCAGTCTGTCTGTCTCATTCCATCGCTCTCTTTCTCCACTTCTGTCTGTCTTTCACTCTTTCCTCTCTTTTGCTGTATCTTCAGTTCCTCTCTCTTTTCTCCACGTTATCTGTGTCTTCTCTCTCTCTCTGTTTGTCTGCATTGGCTGCTCTGTCTCTCACCTTTCCTCACTCTCTCGCTTTCTCTCTCTTTTCCTTTGTAATTATGTTTTTTTCCTCTAATAAAATTTTTATTTCCAATTCATTCTTTCTCTTTCCTAACTTGTGGAACAAGACATCTTTGGTTTAGTAAGTTGTAGATATTTGACTATACCAATAAAAGGGCTGTTTTTAAATTCCCTTTTCATTATTTCTCTCTCTCGCTCTCTCTCTCGCTCTCTCTCTCTCGCTCTCTCTTCTTTCAGTCCCTCCATTTCTGTCTCATATTTTTCATCTGTCTTTCAATTCTCTCTCTGTGCTTTTATGCTTTTATGTTAATCACTACTTCACTCATCCTCTCCTTTGTCTCTCTCTCTCTCTCTCTCTCTTATTTTCTCCCCTTCATCTATCTTTCTCTTTTTCATTATCTGTCTCTCTCTGTTGTTCTGTCTTTATCTGTAAGTGCTCATTGTCATTTCCTGTTGCTTCTCTCTCTCTCTCTCTCTCTCTCTCTCTCTCTCTCTCTCTCTTCCTACTTCTGTCCCCTCTCTCTTTTCCCTCACATCTCTCTAATCTCTTCACCCCTTCTTTACTGCATCATTCACTCCCTTTCTCTCCTTCTGCTGTAACTCTATCCATGTTTTCTCCG
The DNA here is from genome assembly GCA_030014255.1 of Parauchenoglanis ngamensis. Lineage (NCBI taxonomy): Eukaryota > Metazoa > Chordata > Actinopteri > Siluriformes > Auchenoglanididae > Parauchenoglanis > Parauchenoglanis ngamensis. The sequence continues at coordinate 2,479,704 of JAQMYM010000019.1, forward strand.
TCTCTGTCGTCCTTGATTAATTGACAGAAATGGGTTATGTCGATTAATCACAGGAGGAAAGTCGCAGGAAGGGAAGCTGGGCTGAATATGTCAATCATGTGACCAGTGTGTGGATATTAAATAAATCATAGCCAAGAGAAGATGTCGTCTTAGAACAATGACATTTAAATCCCACATTACACTCAGAGGATAAATAAAACAACAGCATTGCACTGACATCTTTATAATAATAGCAAACATCTTTGAGTAATGTGCTTTAAGATTAATAACTGTATAATACTCAGGATAAACAGTTTCACTCCCTCATCTTCACTAAAGCACTTTATCCTGGTCAGGCTCTCGCTGGGTGACTGGATATGAGGTAGGAATACACCCTGGATGCAACACACACGCGTACACACACTTCCTCATTAGCCTTAACTGAGTCAACTACCATATGTACACCAGTACAAGTGACATGTATCTGTAATGTGAACGCATCTGCAATCTGAAACATCACACTGATACGATTTTGCATGAGTCATCTGCGTCATCAACAAAAATTATATAATTTTGAGACAACTCATGGTATTAAAACTGACAAAATGGCTGCACTAGTAGCTAATGTATGCATGACATTTTGCTCTTGGGGACAGCAAACATTTCATCAGCGGTAGCTCTCCTCCACTGTTGTTTTGCTGCACTGCCTGTGTTCTGATGATTTGTGCTTCCTTGACAAAAAATGCAACTGTAACATGAATAAATCTTACCAATAGCAGAGAATAAACTCGATCTTAGCCGCAGCCCTTAACCGAACCCTGACTTTTACCCTAAGACTTAAAGCTTAAAGTTAGCCCTAACATGTTAACTTTAAACTTAACAATCAACCGCTAAGTGGCATATCTCGATAGGTAGCACAAATCGAGAGCGCGTGCGTATAGGGAAAAAAACATGAATTCCGATCTGAGCGTCTCATTCGTGTCACATAGCGACAAATCGGATGTGTATCGGATTTAGGACCACATATGTAAGTGACTCAAATCTGATTTGAAAAGATCAAATTTCTGTGTCCACACAGACCTGAAAAGATCAGATCTGTTCACATTAAGGCAAAAAAAAAAAAATCTGATTCAAGTCATTTCAGTGTAAACATGTGTATATATATATATATACATATGACAGGATAAAATCATTTATTTCAATTGTTTTTCCCCACTTTTGTGCATCAAACAGTAAGTGCGTACCAACTGCTGATAGGAACTAAAGTTGTGAGGAGGAACAGAAGAAACGCCAGACCTTTTTTTTTAAACAACCATCAGTTGTTACTGATTCCAATCATTTAGATCATTTAACAATCTGTGAAGAATTGAGAAAAATCTCAATTGAAATGTCGCTTGTTGTGCCTTGTTACTGATTTCACGGCTCTGTCACACGTACAAACAAAGAAGTGAACTCTCACTTGTCGCTTTGTTGCTTGCTAACGTGAACGTATTACAAAGTTGCTTCACTTTCACGTTTTGAAGCACTACACAAGGCAAATGTAGCTTCAGATTCAGGTAGGAGGTGTGGCCTAAAGTTTGAAGGTTTAGTTAATAACAGTGCGTAGTTTAAATGGTGTTAATGAGCAAAGAGACTGTGTGATGTTTTTTAACTGGTAGCCATATGTTTTCAGTGCCTGTTTAGCATTATTAGCCTTATTTTTCCAGTATGGCCAGGGCAAAGGGCTACTTGTGGAAATTTCATGTCTCAACTTTAACCTCTCCATCACTTTGTTCTCTGGGAACAGAACCTGCATTAACCACAAAACAACAAATCCCTACAACATCCCCAAACACCCCAAATGGATACTGCAGATGTATGTGTGTGTGTGTGTGTGTGTGTGTGTGTGTGTGTGTGTCCCGACTCCTTTTGACCGGCTGCATGTCTCCACTTAGATCTCCTCGATATAATACAACTGAAGGTCAGGAGGAATTGACCGCTACAAAGCTGGCCCACACCTATCGACTGCAAATGAGAAGCTTAGCCAAAGGAGAAGTTGGCCACATGACACGTGCGCACACACACCAACAAAGTGAGAGAAGGTGACAGAAAGCTGCATTTCACTTATGATTATATTATAATCCAAAAGGGGAAAAATCCTCAGTGTTTTGGATAATATTGGCTCAGATTTTCTGATCCAGTCACCAAACTGGATATTTTTATGCGTCCTGTGAAAACAGGTGATGACTGACACAACGCAGATCACAAGTAAACACTAGAAACTGAATTAACTCTTATGTTATGTTCAGGTCAAAAAGAGGCATTTTATATTTAACGTTGTTTCTGGAACGTTACAGCCTAACCCTCTTGGAACCATTTGAAGCTAGGTATTTGCTTAACACCAACTTGTTAGCTTGTAATTCTAGTTTTATGATTATGAGCGAATATTCAGCAAGAGTAACGTTCTAAAAACATCGCTTGTGAAGCAAGCCGTTATTGCAGCAGGTTAATTTTGAAACGTTGCAGGAACGTTACGTATTGAAACGTTACAGCCCTAACCATCTTAGAACCTAGTTAATATTTACTTCATGTTCTAATAACGTTCTCTGTTAGCTAGGAATCCGCTAGCAAAGATTCAACAGCTTCTAAGAGGGTTAGGTTGTAAAGTTGCAAAAACAACATTCCTGCAACATTCTGAAAACACTTGACAAAGTTAGTGGTTACTCTTATGTTTCCAGTTAGAAAGAAAAAATAAATTCTACAAAAATTTTTTATTTAGGGTCATACTTATATTTTTAAACAAGCAGTTTTGTAAAGTAGTCTTCCCAAATTTACAAATATAAGTTTGAGGGTTAAAGATATCTGCATAACTTCATGCTTTCTGGGACAACTCCACCTGGGAGGCGGAGCTTAGCGAGCGTAATGGTGCTAACAAAAGTGTGTCTGGTTTTCCAAGATGGCCACCATGAAATGCTACAAAACTCAAGTAGATGGTGTCTAAGAAGTTTTGTCATACTGAACTACATCAACATATCTTGGTGACATTACTGCAGAACTGTAGTTTGAGGCGGACATTAATTATTATTTTTTTTGTTGAGACAGTCATCCGTTATTTGTTAGCTATATTAACCTCATAGTTCAATAGTTGGACACCAAACCTGTCTTGGACGCAACTCCCAGGGTGACCTGTCTTGGGTGTGACTCCCTTTGAGATCGCTGTACTCCAGTTTCCAGTTAACCCCGACTTCTTCAGCATCTTCCCACAATCCCCTGTTCCTCCACCACCAGAAGCTCTTTTAGTAAATCTATTCATTCCATATCTGCAGTAGCAGAGGATCTTGGAGCGGACGGCGTTCTTCTCCTGCTGGCCAAATGTGTTTTTTAACCTTGACTCGAAGGTGTCAGCGCTGAGAAGGTGCATTATTTGTCACTGCGGATAGCGTTTAACGTGCCGCCGTCCCCGCAGGAGTGCGGCCTGGGAAACTTCATTAATCTTACTGTCACTTCCACGGCACTTTTCATTAGTTATGGCGGCTATCTGATCAACAGGCGATGGCTGCGCGTGTGTGAGCGTGTGTTTGTGTGAGGCTAAGGAAAGATGCGCGGCTTTTCCACGATGCCTGTGTTGCTATAAGGGAATACACAAAGAGGTAACACACACACACACACACACACACACACACACACGCAGCTTGACACCTCGATCCTGTCAAGTCTTTTGATTCGCTCTCTTCAATCTTTAATGTCAAAATGCTGACATGCAAAAGCATTTCTATAACTTTAATATCAGAATCCACTTAAATTGCTTTTCTATGTTCCCAATAGAATCAATTTTAGCTGCAGAACCTCAGACTGATGATGTGAGGCGCAAGGTCATGTGGAAAAAGCTCCAATATTCCAACAACTGCTTTTCTGATAACCAGCATACTTCAACTGAGACATTTAACTGCACACTGGAAACCAAATATCATATGATGTATTTCCTCTGACCTAAGAACTTACTTTAGCCTGTGCAAGCTAATTACCAGCCTGTGCTAGCTAAATACCGGCCTGTGCTAGCTAATTACCAGTTAAGGTTTCAGTTAATATTAGTTAGCATGCTAATAATAGGTCATGTTGCTAGCTAGCGAACAGCTCACATTAGTTAGGTTTATGTCATTTGAGTCATAATTACACAACAACAGCAAACCTCTGATAAAAGTTCAACAGTTGATGTTCAATACCAAATTTTTCCCTAAAGACAAATTATTTTAATTAACTTCGCCGATGTTAGCTAACTACAAGTTCCCTCAGAGTTATTATTATTAGTTAGCATGGAAATAATACTTAGCTAATAGTCTGTGTTTGTTAGCCAGCCAACATGTTTACATTACTCAGTTTTATGTAATATGTAAAAATATTATGTAAAAATAGCAAACCTATAAAACTTTTCCTTATAGCTACCTCACTACTTCATGACAAACTTAGCTAACATTAGCTAACAACAAGTCAGGGTCTTGGATAATATTAGCTAGAGTTGGCTACTGGTTTGTGATATTTAGTTAGCTAACTGCTCACTTTAGTCAGGTTTAATTAATGTGAAATATAATTGTATAACAACAGCAAAATTTCTATAACTTTTACATTTGATGATGATGTTAGCAAACTCACCGATTAACTTAGCTGACATTAGTGAGAGTCTAATATTAGCTACATATTTATGAGCAACAGAAAATGGAGTCTTTAAAATAATTAGAAAATGTCAACAATTTACTTTTATTAACAGGCTTTTACTAATGATAAATGTGTTTACCTATCTTAGCTGATGTTAAATAACAACAAATTAGAGTTTTGGTTAATATTAGCTAGCATGTAAATAACATTTAGACAGTGTTTCTGATAACAAACAGTTCATTTTTGTAAAATTTATGTAATTTGCAATCGCATAATACTGTAAGCAAATCTTCAATAAAATTTCAACTTTTACGTAAAGATAAAATGAACTACTTCACCAAGTAACTTAGCTGGCATTAGCTACAAGTTACTACAAGTTAGGATCTCGGTTAAAATTAGCTAGCTAACACTTCAGTCAGGTTTATGTAATTTGTAACATAATTGTGTAAAACAGCAAACTTTCTGCAACATTCCAACAGTTTATTTTCGATAACAGACTGTTGATAAATGAACGTAGATGATGTTTGCAAACTACAAGTTGGGATTATTTGGGAGTTAGCCAGATAATGACAGTTTGCTATTGGTTCAAGTTAGTTAAAATGTCTAAACGGAAACATAATTGCAAGTCACATAGTTTCTATTCACGAACAAATGTTTACTGACTTTTAACAGTAGCTATGTCATTAACATTTTTGCATGCTAGATAACATTAGTTAACTACGAATTGGCTTGCTTTGTAGCGACCTAGCTAAGACAAAACATTGCTAGTGGTGAAATTTTTTCACAAATTGCATACAATGTTGATAATTCTATATAAACAATTACGGCATGTTTTCAATGAAGATATCGAAATTCTTATCCACGTTCTTTTTGACAGAAATAAAAGTCAACGTTAATACAAATACTGAATATTAATGAGACGTTTACGTTTTTTCTCCATTCTAATGCATTTTTGCATTCATTGAGCCTTCCTGAGTCTTCTTGCTGAATTTGACTGTTTACCAACCGTGATGTCTTCATAGACATCGCTCGACCGAATTTCCGATGTCTCTCTCTTTCTCTCTCTATTTCTCTACACAGCTAGCCATGCATAAAGAAAATATTGTTCCCAGTTGCTTGGAAATTAACAGAAATTATCACAGCATCATAGAGAAAAATACCCTGATTCTGTCACGCTGCAGGAGAATCAACATGCGGGTTGAGAATAAAATTCTGAGAATGAAATGTGTGTGCGTAAAGCAGAGCCTTTGTATTTTGTTTTTGGAGCATGCACTAGCGTGTATTATGATTACGGTTCACTTGGTAGTCATCTTCCCATTTGTTCTGAGTAGTTATTCCCAAACAAGGTTCATTATCATTCACACATACACAGAACTGCCAGTTTATTAGCTATATTGATCTAGTGTCTAATAAACTGGCAACTCCGCGTACGCCGTGTGATAAATAAAGGCAGAATCACTTTCGGAAAAAGGAACTAAAGCACCAGCGTGATTCCGACCAGAGTGGAGAAGAGAAAAGCAATTTTCCAGCTCATGGCTCGCTGTGTAACACACTGCGCACCTACTGCCATTAGAAATACTAATTTCCATTAATGCAGTTTCTCACTATTATACTGCCGTACCGTAAATGTTACCTTTTCCATTTCACATAATTAAATAAATATATTCACTACTCAGCCTTCCTTCGCCGCCGGTGCTCGTCTGACATTTTAGCACAATTGCGCAATTGCTAGATCAACTGTGTTTTCAGACTACACTGACACCGATTTTACAGTGAGTGCAAGTTTAACGATGCAATTTCCCCAAAGCCATGTTAATTAAATAACTATTTTCACTACGTCAGAAATAAAACACAACCAGACATGCTGACATAGGAACATAATCAACGAGAGTATTTTATTCCTCTTATACCGCACAGCGATCTCCAAACAATGCATTAAAGAACGGCACTTTGTAGTTTTTATCCATTTATAGTTGCATTTAATGCTCGCAACATCTGAAAACAAGTCTGATCCTGTTATTTTTTAAGTTATAGAAGCTATAAATGGGAAAAAGAACAGCTATGAGTCATTCCTGCACCAGTTTGTATTTTTTTTTCTCTCTTTTTAATGAGAGTGCTGACACCGGAGACTCCTTGCGAAAGAACGTCTCCTTACAGAAATCTATTGTTTGTTTGTTTATCTTTTGAAAAAGCTTACGAACTCAGCAATTTGCTTTAAAAAAAAACAAAAAACACATTACCTACAGTATTGTTTTTTTTATTATTATTAAAAAGTCTTTTGAGGAATTAGCTATCCTATCTTAAAGGTTATGTTTTAACTAGTAGCTAATTTGGTTAATTCAAATTTTCTAAAATGTGTATGGGGTAAAGCAAAGCTTCAAATGTTTCCTATGTTCAAATGGAGTCATGTTACTTTACCTATAATAAATTCCATATGAGCAACTTACTTTTGTTACGTTTGCTACCTCAGCAAGCCGAGTTCAGTTATCTGTGGATGCTTGGTGTAATAATCGTGTAATTTAGCCACAGGGAGTCTTTTCTTAGTACATTACCACCACATCTGAAATAAATTTTGATGTTCTGAATGGTGTTGTGTTGTTTCTATGGTCACTTTCCTTCTACCCTCCTTATATCAAAGTCTTAATGGCTAGTGATAGCTAGCTAAATTGGGCCTCAGTCATTAGCTTATGCTCATGTTCCACGGTATCCTAGCAACAGTTTTCTAACACTTTTAGTCTGTTCAAATGTATTACATGTGCAATTTCTTGCACACATAGCCTGTATACTGCTTCACATACTATCATATAATGTTTTCATGTCATTTTCTTCTACACTTCCTGACTTCCTGACATTTTTTGTACAATTACACCCTGATCCGTGGTCTTTTTTGTGTCTTCCTACATTCTGACTGCAAGTTCTACAGGGCATTAATCAGAACTCGACTGATTATAGAGATTATAACTCCGAAGTAAGGCTGTACAACGAGATCAGCCTCCACGCAATCAGCCGCCGTAGTGCGTCCGAGAGCTTTTAATGAAAGCATGTTTTGTTTCCCTCTGTGCTGCTGGAGATCTTTGACGGATTGAGTTTCTGTTTGTGGAGAATCTTCCCAAGCACTTTATCTGCAGCTATCAGTGCACTAATGCAGCGCAGGCCTGTCAGGCTCCAGCAATCAAACCGCTTTTCCAGCCTGGGACCTAATGCGCTTTTTCTACCTCTTTCTCTCTGCTTCTCCCTCCCACACAGCGAAACACAAACACATTTGCTGTATCTCTCTTGCTCTCCCTCACAGTTTTATCTGCTTGAACAGCTTGTAAAGAAGAGCAGTGGTGGGAAAACAGGGATGTTATTGATCCCTGGTCCGAGGCCGATTTCACTTAAAACGCAGAGTGTATGATTTTATCGCGTTTAAAGCTTAGAGTCTCTGATATACCGTATGAGACGTGAAAAATCAGGGTCAGACAGTCAAATATAAGCCTGTATTGACTAATAGTGAACTTTATTCAGAGGTGTATTAAATCTGTTTTGTTGTGATCTAATGCAGTTAATCTATATATATCTAATTTTCTTAATCTAGTCCACTGTTGTGTTTTTAGTAACTGGTTAATCAATAGCTGTGCTTTCTAGTTTTGCGTGGTTATTGATTGGTTTTCTCGCCTCTGAGGTTGGAGTCTGTGATTTAGGAATCGATATCCGTAATGAATATTTGCCACACTGTGGCAAGGGAACTGAAAACTAAAGGTGTGAGGATTGACCCATTTGAATCGATGCATCTAACTCAATAATTATGACATAGATTCAAAACAGTTTTTTTATTTCTAACATACTCTTATTTGCAAGCATTATCAAATAAAGTTTCATTTCTCTCAAATTCTATGCTTCTCAAAGCAGGTGGGGACTTTGTGCCTGTCAGTTTATCCTAGTGAAGGAGGTGTGGCCTCCGTCAGTTCCACTGGAGGAGGTGTGGCCTCTGTCAGTTCCACTGGAGGAGGTGTGGCCTCTGTCAGTTCCACTGGAGGAGGTGTGGCCTCTGTCAGTTCCAGTGGAGGAGGTGTGGCCTCTGTCAGTTCCAGTGGTGGAGGCGTGGCCTCTGTCAGTCCCAGTGGAGGAGGCGTGGCCTCTGTCAGTTCCAGTGAAGGAGGTGTGGCCTCTGTCAGTTCCAGTGGAGGAGGTGTGGCCTCTGTCAGTTCCAGTGGAGGAGGTGTGGCCTCTGTACCTGTCAGTTATTTCCAGTGTGGAAGGTGTGGACTTGGTGCCTGTCAGTCAATCCCAGTGAAGGAGGTGTGGCCTCTTTAGCTGTCAGTCAATCTTAATGAAGGAGGCATGGCCTCTCCATCTGTCAGGTATAGAAGTCCTTTGTGTGTATGTGTATATATCAGTCCTACTGACGGAGGTGTGGCTTGTTAGCCTGTCAGTCCCTTTAAAGGAGGTGTGATCTCTTAAACTTTCACCACAAATATCATAAGTAATAATAGATAGGAAATATAAAAATGGCATACAAAGAAATACTGACAGATATTAAGCTGAAGCCTCATTAACAGTTGCTAGTTGTGTAATACAGTGCAAATATTTAGAAGCTCCACTTAGGTACAGTAGTATCAGACATACATTGTGTTCCACTTCACGGCTGGACTGAAGTGCAGCTAAATGAGGGAAAACTGAATCCCAGCTGTGTGAACTGCTGCTAACCAACACACACAGCTGGAACATGCCTGAGTCATTAGTCACTGCTACACAAATAGTTGGCCTTGTTGTTTTTGCCTACAGAATCTGTTCTCAACAATCAGCTTGAAGAACTTAAAAATGTGGCCTCTCTGTCTTATACAACATCGGACAGAAAATAATATGGGACGTAATTTTATTCAATGATTTAATGCAGCTTGTGGTAGAATGCAAAAGAAAGACAACTGTGGCAGTGATGGAATTGCAGAATATAGCTTTCTGTCTAAAAAAAAAACCTCCTGAACTTTTCTTGAATTTCTACCAAACATTAATTTGAACAAATTTCTCTATAATGAGAGAACAGAAAACTTGTTTACTTAAAATAAAACCCAGTTATAATGAGTTGAAGATTTATGCAAAACACATTTTTGTTGAATGATTTTTAATGTCCCTGTTTTTTCAGAGAGGAGAATTTGTAAGCGTCACAAATGTAATTAATGTTAGAGGTTTTAGCATAATAACACATGGACACCAAAAAAAAATAAACCTTCAGGAAAGCATTTTTTTTTTTTTTAAGAAATTGGACATAACCTCACAAGAACAGCTTGGGTAGGACTTACTTTCATGTCTGTCATACTTTGCTTCAGTTTAAATATTGCTGTATTTGAGAGCGCCAGACTGAATATAAATGAAATTCAAGGAAATTGTTTTCTGGGTATTTTTCTCAGTACAGGGATTGATTATTATTTTCCATGGTAATCGCACATACGCGCCAGATATGGTGTATGTAGATCATGGTAACAAACTCTGCAGAATTCCTGTAATCAAATCAAACCTCTAACCCAATGAATAAAGCCTAGTTGTTTACCGCGTTTGTTTTTTTTTTTTTACCTGCAACTGATGTGATGGACAGAAAGACAGCCCCAAGTCCCATCTCAGCTGTAGCACACTATTGATTTCTGCCAGCATTACCAGCTGAATAAGGTTTTGATTTACACGACTTTGGAAAAGAGCCCTGCGAAGACGTCCAGTTGTATTCCATGGTGGGACATATCACCGAGTCAGCAGGTGTCTAATTAAAATGACAAAGGTGGTGTGGAGATGGACCTCGATCAGCATTTCGGTTAAATTCGCCTTCCTGATATTTTCCATAGAGGAAGAAAAACACCAGCGTGGAAAGAATCACAGCAGGACCAAAACAATGACTGTGATGACATTTCTCGGGAGCGGGTGAGAGGTGAAGCTTCAGTGAGATGGAACAATGCCCCGAGCCTTATGTTCCGTGGCCCGTTTTATAAAGTGAATCCGGTGAAGGCGAATTTTTGTTATTCAACATGACACTTTCGGTGCTTGGCTCGACCTCGCCGAAGAAAAAGAAGAGTCTGTAATTTATTTACTTTCTTTAAAATTATATTTATTTCACAGACATGATTTTTAGGCTATTATAAATAAATTAAAAAAAATCTTGGTGGCCCCATTGCCTCCATTTCTTATTTAGGCTCCAAGAATCCGCAAGCATGGAAAACCCTTCGTTGCTCTGTTTCTATCAATATTGTATTTTATTTGAAGGCTATGTATTTAGCCTTCCAGTTTTATCACAATACTTCACATTTTCAGTAGGATTTCTACAAACAAAATATCAAATTACCAAGTCCTTCAGGAGTTAAAGGGCTGCTAGAGCAGAGAAAATGTGAACTTTGGCTGTCTATCGAGAGCAAGAATGTGAAGCCCAGACTTGTGTTTCTGTGTAGAAGGTTCTTGCCAGGTTACCTTGTGAAGAACCAATTCAGAAAGACATCAGAGGCTGGATGCACTTACAAGTCGTACTTTATATAGAGACCTTTACTACTGCTGCACCAACTAAAGTTACGTATCGAAGAATGATCTTAGCTGTATGCATTTATGTGAAAGCGTATATAAGAATAATGGTTGCTAAGCCATCTTTCTAACTGCAACTAATTCATGCTAGCGCCAAAAATAAGCAAAACTAAAAAAAACCCAAATGGATAGCTGAACATACACAGACAAAAAAAACAAAACAGCCAATGTACAGATATGGATGGATGACTTAAGCCAGGGGTATTCAACTAAAATGTGTAAAGATTTGCATTACCACTTTTGATTCAAGTGCTAGACGCTAAACCGATAAAAGCAATAAAAGCATACTTTTCATTTTTTTTCTTGTAATTTTTTTAAAACAAGCTATACCATTAGTTTAATAATCAGATCAGAGATGGTAAATAATATGTTAAAAATAAAATGGGTGAAAGCTCTAGTCTTTCTGAGCTAATGTAGCCCTTTAGCTGCCTTTGGCTAAATCATTTAAATAAATGCTGGTTCATGTTTAGAAATCTGGAGCTTCTGAATTACAAGCAGTTTTTTATTTATACATGTCGCGACTCTGTCCCTCTCCGCTGCACGGCAGGCTCGCGGCCTCCGTCGTGCTCAGCGCGGAAGCGCTACTTCCG
>JAQMYM010000019.1:2518182-2531016 GCA_030014255.1 Parauchenoglanis ngamensis
ACTGGACAGAAATACAGTGTAAAAAAAAAAAAAGATTTTGGTAAGTGTGCATGAAATAAATAAATTATGTAATAATTACCTAAATATATCATTTATCATTATATCATAGCCCAGGAGAAATTCTATGTGTTCTCATGCAGGTAGGAATGTAGATATGAAGCTCACGGGACAACAACAAGCCAAGTCATTAACATGATCAGGGTCATGATCAGGGTCGCTTTAGTTTAAATGATCAATCAGGTTATATTTTTGGGAAAAGTACATTTAAAAAAATTGCAGGGTATATGCAAAAAAAAAAACAGCTGAGGAAGAAAGCAAGTTAAGAATGGTCAAGCGGGAGTGGGATTGAAAAGGAAAAAAAAAAAAAACATGGTACACCAAGGTGCCGAGATGTAACCAGATAGCAGATACTGTAGATAAAAACCTTCAAGATTCTGAAGCTTGTGGCCAGAAAAGTGTAAGAAAGAGAGTTCCAGAGAGTTTAACTTCTGTGAAAGGAGAGAGAAGAGAATGGGAAGGTTTTTCCCCATCTTGAACACAACAAATACACAGAAACATGTGTTTGGAGCAGGGAGAGAAAGATAGATAGATAGAGAGAGAACAAGAGAGGGAAAGAGCAGGGGGGGGTCTGCAGACAATTTACTGAATGTCAGTTTCTCCTATAGAAGGTGACAGCTTGACACTGGCATGCCTGAGGATGATGCGATTTTGTTTGAAGAGCTAAATGAGAATGTGTGTGTTTGTGTGTGTGTGTGGGACACGTTATGCAGCCTGACTTCACTGTACCTGGCCAAGAAGCTTCACAGAGGGACGACAGGATGGAGGAAGGAAGGGATTCACCATTCATTACATGCACCGCTACCTCCAGCAAAGCCTCGTCTCTGAGACACAGCCGTCACCCACGCATGTCCCCCTCCAGTCCTTCAGACACGGACCATTTCTCTTCCACAGGCCTACAGGCTCGACTGTGATGCTAACACACACTCTCACACACACACATAAACTTACAGAGCCGTCATAATAATTCTGACCAGTCATTTTACTCCAAACACAAGATGAAACGCGTCAAATTGGATCGCTGTGTGTGTTCATTCACAAATAGCAGAGCACTTTTATTTTCTATTTTTGTTCCAAAGCAAGACTTTCTCTCGGTAACTAGAACAGATGAGCCGTCAATAGCGAATCCATTGATCAATCAATAGCCGTTGCACATTTTTAGTCAATTTTTATTTACCTCAGTATGTTTACTCCACATTATTCATATTGACAAAGCCTACAGAGATTTGAGATGAAGCAACAAAGAGGCCATGCTGAGGAGTCTTGGCCACTAGCCATGGTATTGACTTACTGCAGGATAGTAAACTGGAATTGCAATACATGGAAAAAAAAAAAAGAGAATAAAAAATCAACAAGCTGGTTTGCATATAGCTAGGGTTCGCATTAGATTAACAACCTTGTTCATGATATCAAGGGCTAAACTCTTGCTATGGAGTCTGTTATGTTTAGTCAATAAATGTGGCCAAGAAGCACCAAATTTCACAGAAAGAGGCAATTTGATTGACATGGCATTTGACCATTCACAAACCTTTTCCCATAGACTCTTGTTTAACAGTTTAATAGCATAAAAAAGAAAGGATTCTGTGAACTTTTTTTCCAGTCCTGTGCTCTGAAATACTGAAATGTTTGTTTTTCAAACAATCTCAATCAATTCTCAATCTCAATCACTATGCAAACTTTAAGATTCTGAGGCTTATGGCCAGAAAAGTGTAGAAACCTATCAGCTGCACTGTGTTCCATGGGTGGCATGTCTGACTCTGAGATTAGCGAAGTGCTAGCATAGTGTATTTATTTCTGTTTTCTGAAGTACTATTTAGCCAACTAACTATCTGTTTATTAGCTAGCTACCAAACACACAAAAGTTATTCCATGTATTTTTGCTATGAACTCCACACACTAGTATCCAGTTTGGATCCTTCCTTCACTAGTTCGATCTAATCAATGTTCAGACAAATCAAATTCCCAGGCAGATACGGATGACGGGGCTTGACGAATGGCCACGGGACTTGGATGGATTTCTGCACACGTAGCACTGTCTTCGTGATCATCAATTATTCCTCTGTTATCAATATGTAATTATCTCCAGTGTATGATGATGTGTGTGTGGGGTGGGGGGGTGATTCATTTTGAGAGACAGTGCGTGTGAAGCGGTTGATTTCTCAGCTATAGTTTGGCCAATTATAAGAGCTCAATGCCAGGTTAAGCAAGGCAGCTGTGTCTTCGAACAAAAGCACTTTAGATGAATTGCTTCGTCGAATATCAATCCAAGGAAAATGGATCACGAGGCGAATCCAACAGCAATGATTTCTGTAAGCCTGCAAGGTCAAAGGTCACATTTCTATGTGACGTTGAAGGGATCCATGAAGATATGTTGCACCACTGAACTGGGACATAGAAGGAGCATAAGTTAAATCATGCTGCTGTCTCTAGACAATTTTGCCTGGAGTCCTGGTGAACATCATTCATCAATGTGACCAATGATTCCTCAGCTTGGTTCAAACAACTGGGTAAATCTGATTTATTACCTATATTTGCATATACCACTGTGCTGTGGATCTGATTGGTCAGAAGGCGTTGATTCATTTTCTATAACATCAGGCCACAGATTTATATTAATGACATATTAATGATGAATGATTTATTACAATAACCTTTCATTATTAATGAAATCTGTAATTTTTTTATTTATTATTTTCCTATAACAGCATGAGCCTAGTGTTTTATTCCTTACACATCACATATAATCAGACAAGATCACGTTTGAGAAGTACCAGCCTCGTGTACATGAGGTTTTCATTCCTAAACACAACTCTTTACATACAAGTAGAGAATATAGACATAAACTTGTAAATTGTACAGACTTTGAGTGACATTTATTACTTCATAAACATTTTACCGTTCATGCCGTTCAGTCACATTATTTTGTTTGCGTGTGCTTTCAGTGATTTTGCGGTAGGAATGTGGATTTTGCATGATGTTTTCGCTCTTTATGTTGAATATAACTGTTTCTGCTGGGTCAGAGGACATAAATGACTTAATGAGAGCACAATATGTCACCAGAAATCTACAACAATTTGAGTAAATACTGTAAAGACTAGTTTCCTTTCTGAAAAGATTGTTTCAGCTTTTTCCAAGCAGGAAAATCTGCTGAAATTTTCTCATGAAAATTTAATTATTGAGTGACTCACGACATCTCTTTTGGGAGAAAATTAAAAGCTTAGAGCCATGTTCCAAGTAACTCAGTTCCACAAAACAAGCGTCACATACTTGGCTGATCTTCTACAATTTACTGGATTGGACACAGATATCAGTATTGAGCTTCACATGAAAATGGGAGAAAATGGGAGGTTTCTGAAAAACTGACAGTGAAGTTAAGAGTATCAGGTCAGGAGCTGGTGTCATGCTTACTGCATGGCTGTCTTAATAAGGTCTCTAGTGATTTCCCTTTTCTGTCTGCCAGACCAGCCTGTTAAGGAGAAAGGATAGCTATTGTTGTATGTGGGATGTCTTTTCTATGCATTTGGCTGAAAAGTAGGCAAAATAAGAAGAAGAATTTGAAATACGAATATCACACTCCTCATTTATCACAAAAAGAAATTTGATCAGGTCATGTGGTTCCATTGCATGGAACCTTTAGGTGTGTTAGGAGCAAAAGTTACACCTCCTTCACTAAGACGTACCAGGAGAGGCTACGCCTCCTTTACTAGGATTGACAGGCATATAGACCATGCCTCCTACACTAGAACTTACAGGCACAGAGGCAACACCTTCTTCAATTTGACTGTCAAGCATATAGGCCACACCTCTTTCACTGAAACTGTCGGACACAGAGGCCACGCGTCCTTCAATGTGACTGACAGGCACAGAGGCCACACCTCTTCCAATTTGACTGATAGGCACAGAGGCCACACCTCTTCCAATTTGACTGATAGGCACAGAGGCCACACCTCTTCCAATGTGACTGATAGGCACAGAGGCCACACCTCTTCCAATTTGACTTATAGGCACAGAGGCCACACCTCTTTCACTGAAACTGTCAGATACAGAGGCCATGCTTCCTTTAGCAAAAGTGACAAGCACAGAACCTCACTTCTTTCAATTTGATTGACAGGTACAGAGGCCACGCCTTCTTCAAGTTGACTGATAGGTGCAGAGGCCATGCCTCGTCCAATGTGACTAGCAGGCACAGAGGCTACACCACTCTCACTGGAACTATCAGATATAGAGGCCCTGCTTCCTTTATTGAAAGTGACAAACACAGAGCCCCACCTTCTTCAATGTGACTAGCAGGCACAGAGGCTACACCACTCTCACTGGAACTATCAGATATAGAGGCCCTGCTTCCTTTAGTGAAAGTGACAAACACAGAGCCCCACCTTCTTCAATGTGACTGACAGGCACTGAGACCACGCCCCTCTTAACTAGACCTGACAAGCACAGGCCAGAGTTCCTACACCGAGACCCTCAACGGCCACTCCTCTTTCACTAAAACCGTCAGACACAGAGGCCACACCTCCTTCACTCTAAGCGACAAACGCAGAAGCCAAACCTCCTTCAGTGTGACTGACAGGTACAGAGGCCACGCCCCTCATCACTGGGCCTGGCAAACAGAGTTCTAAAGTTCTAAACTGGGACTTAGAAATACAGATGACACGCCTTCAACAGGCACAGAGGCCACGCCCCTATTTACTACACCTGCTGGTCACAGACCACGCCTCCTCCACAGTACGTACCAGTAAAACTATAGAGGATGTCAGTGTTCATTTATTTTATTTGCTGATTTCATTATCACTTAACTCAAAATCTTTGAGGTTTCTTGCCAGACATGTCTATGCTTAATCTGGAGGAAACAACGAAATCCCAAGATCCTCAAACGCTCTCCATTTTTATTCTGTTTAAAATGTAAGACCTTCTCCTGAGTTATCTTTCTCCTCTGCGACTGATGTGCATTATCTCTGTCAGACTCGAAGTGCATAGAGCCGAGATTCTTCATTAGATGGGTTGTGAGACAGCTAATCAATGTGGCCTCCTGTCGCCCTGCCGCTATCTGCACAGGAAGTTTCGGCCACCAGAAGAGCTTTTTTCTACTGATAGCTGATTACGGATGAGTGGAGAAGCTCCTGATACCTGTTTCGCTCTCTATAGTCAGGGTTTGACACTTTTTAGTTCATATCATCATTGATTCATACATTTTTATTTTAATGATTATTTCAACACTACTGATCTTTCACATACTTCTATATTTTTTCTTCGCCTTAAAATGAGAACACCAATTTTCCCTGAATTAGCTTTCATAGCACTACATTTGATTTTTTTTTATTTAATTCTAATTTAGTTAAAATTCTTATTCTTTTAAAATGTATCTTGTCTCATACCAGTGACCCCGTTTTTTCACCAATAAAAGAATTTTAAATTTTATATTACATTTTATTTCTTTAAAAAAGAAAATTCAACTCATGAGTTTGTTAACGTGATTTTATGCTACGTTTATGTTTATGCAATTTGTTAACATTTTAGCATTTTAGTTAATAAATGGTTTAATATTTATTTAGTATTGGAAATACATCATGTAATATTTATTGATTGTTTTATGTTGACATTAGTTTGATTTTATCCTATTTTGTATTTGGTTTTATCCATTTGTTTTATCCAAACTCTAAATCTTATTTTATTCCATTTTTTTTTTATTATTATGTGTTATTATTTTTATTCAGTGTAGTATAATATAGCAAACTCCTACTCCTGACTCATTTGTCTGTAACGTGGTCATTTAAAAAAAATTCAAAATTATTTCAACAGCTTTCAAAGACCATGTACTCTATTACATTTTATATTTATATATTATATTTATTGATTGTTTTTATTGAATGCATTGTACCTGTCACTGCATACAGACAGATCTATTCTATCTGTCCAATCTGATAGCGGCGCTATCTGATTATCCTTCTCAGATCAAGGCAAGGTCAAAGTCAGATTGCTGTGCATTTGAGATGAGAGGTGAGATAACACTGCTGTCATCTGCGCTCATCTCTGCCAATTCAATTCAGCAGATTTACAGAGAGCAGGTATCACACACCTCCTGTCTCACTTCCTGTCTCACCCTCTGATCTCTCCCCTGATTATCACTAGCACCTGATTCTCCACTTTACTTTTCTTATGTATATATGTAATAATACATATTAATAATGTAGTCCAGATTCTGACTGTAATTTACAAGACTGAACACTTAATCAGTAATGTAACAATTTATACAACTAAATATGTGCAATGTAATCAAATTATTTGGTTTTATTAGAGTTCTGAGTAGAAAATCTGGTGCTCTTTGTTCCCTGACAAACTGTTATTATAAAATTATCACTGTTATTATAAAAAAAGTGTTTCTTTGCATGTGTTATTAACACATATAATATGTAGGTTTTTAAATTATTATTGTCAGATCTATATTTATAGGATAATAGATCATCAATAATCAATTAGCAATAATTGTTTATTATTATTATAGTATGTAGGAAATAACAATCCAGGTGAAAATAAATTATAAAAAAAGGACTATTTTCTTAATCTCATTTCTTTGACAGCTATATTCATTTAAAATCTCCATGTTTTTTTTAAATAATAAAATATGTAATATTAAGAGCATTTTAGCTAAAGCCCATTAGACACATATAAATTTTTTTTTATTATAAGTCACTCTAATTGTTCACTAAAATCAGACACATTAGTTACATTTCTGTTCCTAAAAACGTTACAAGAACTTAGGGTTAGGTTTCTTCCATAACAGCATTTCCCTGGCAGGTAGTGTTGTTGACTCACTGCTCCAGGTTCTGGTGTTTATTCATGTCAAAATGATTGGCACCCCACACATAAATTTGCTAAACAAAGGCCAAAAAATGGTCATCTTTTCAAAAGAAAGAAATTCTTTTGTTGGTTTTAGCAAAATATGAAGTTTCACAGATGCAAAATCCATCCATCTTCAATAGAAAAACCAAAGAGCAGACCGTTGTTGTGAGAGCAGTTTATGCAGTTTACAGGCAGTAAATTGCAAATAAGTATGATATGATTATGATTTTTCAAAATGTAATCAATGTTAAGTTTGTACACTATCCTTGTCTATTTGCTTTGTCAAGTCTTGTGTGTTTTAGTGCTGTGATTTTTAGCCACTTAGGTCTATATTCTGCTAAAGTTCCAAGTCATGATTGTAGCGTTTTCTCCTGTTGATCCAAGACTGGGTGATCGTGCAGGGTTATGGATTTGTCTCTTTACTGTGTGTGTCAGCCATCTGACCCCCGCTCTGTATTATGGCCATAAATATTGGATGAGCCCTAATGAAGAGACTGCACTTACGTCCAGCAGCCACACATTCGTTAAAGAATAAAGCAAAGCAAACAGCTGAATGTCAAGGCTCATTTGTACTCTGCGTACTCATTTGTACTTCTACATACTTCCCTTTAAAGCCTGTTCTCTGACTAGGAATTAATTTATGCAGGATCACAAAGCTTTTATTTATTTATTTATTTATTTATTTATAAATCCAGGGCTTGCTTTATTGAATATAGATTTGTATGTTGAATTAAAGTTTGGCTAAAGATTAATATTTTAATTAAAGTTTTTTTTTGTCTTATATAAATTGTAGTGTAGCAGCCAAGACATTAAATGTTGTAAGAACAAACATACCTATTATACACATATAGCCTTCAGTTTATCATCATGCATGTCTCATGCCTAAACAACGACAAAATCAAACTCAATCACTTTTGATATGCATTTGAAAAATGAAAAGAAAAAAAAAGGAAACATTATTAATAAAACTATTAATAATTCTGGGGCTTACTGTAGTTTTACTGTTTATAGGGGTGCCAATAATTCTGGAGTCAACTTTTGTTTTCCTTTTTTCATTCATATAGGGAATCATGATCATATGAGACCTACAGTCAGAACTGCAGAAGTAAAATGAGTTAACTCCAAAATTATTGGCACCCTTAAACGTTTTTGTAAAATTTAGAAAAATTATTTGTTAATTTTTTTTTTTTTGCAGCACTCACATAATGTTCAACGTTTACTATCATTCATGGTTTGTAATTTATTGTTGTAATTTCACTGATTCTGCAGTTGACTGTATTTTGAATTCCCACTAGGGATGATACCACATAAAAAACAAAAAGATGTCACTGAATATGAATATTTACTCAGGCTCTCAGTGTAGGTGATGACCTTTTAATAAAATCTGCACTAAGTGGAGTTCATTATTATCATTATTGCAATTTTTCATAATAAACTAGGCATCTATTATGATAATTAATGGTAATACTGGCACTTGACAATAGACCACATTAACTTACGGTAATGTAATATTTAATACCTGATAACAAAAGGCCTCTTTATATAAACACAGCTGAATATTAAACCCTAAGCATGCTTTCACTTTGGAAAAGATTTGGTAACTTGTCTTTAGTCCTAATATTTTGACCTGCTAAAAGCCAGCTTATTGGCACGAGCATAAAAACACTAATTATCAGGAGAAGCAGAAGCCATTAAAAGTTGCCTCTCAACAGAAATGACATTTTGACATTAAAAAAAAGTGTGTATCAAAAATGCAGCACTGAAATCTACGAATTACTACCTATTTAAATTCAAATGAGCTTTATCAGCTTATCT
The DNA here is from genome assembly GCA_030014255.1 of Parauchenoglanis ngamensis. Lineage (NCBI taxonomy): Eukaryota > Metazoa > Chordata > Actinopteri > Siluriformes > Auchenoglanididae > Parauchenoglanis > Parauchenoglanis ngamensis. Next base: position 2,526,895 of record JAQMYM010000019.1, read on the forward strand.
ATAGCCAAAGAGATCAATCTAGATCATAGAAACACACAGATAAGAGAGGTCTGTGTTGCCAGGTCTGTGAAGTTCCGCCAGAACGTGTAGATCTAAAATTGACTTCTTCTTGCAAGTCGAATTTTTTTGAATGCATTGGTGGTTAGACATTTCACATACATTAGATTAATTCTAGGTAACTGAAGTGTTCTTTTTTGTTTCCTGTGACTGTTAAATGGAGAAATGGGGTGTCAAAGAAATAAGGTACAGTTACTATAGTTAATGCAGTAAAAGCCAATTACAAAAGGGAAAAGCTTCAGAAAAAAAAAACCACTGTTGAATTCTCAATTCTGATTGGTCGGAAGGCATTTTTTTAAACTTTAACTTCTGTAACTACAGCTCTGACAAAAGTTCCTTTGTTTATAAATCACAGATTAATATTAATGCACTTGTCCTATTATATGATCATTTCTATAGTCACTAACCTAATTCACCTAGACAGAAGTCAGAGATAAAGCTGTAACTCTCAGTTTCAGTATAGAGGACTGTGCAGTTCCCCGGAAACATGACTAGCTGCATTTTTTGTTTTGCTTGAATAACGTCAAGAGCGAATGAAAAGAAAAATAGGCTAGTGAGGGAACGACTTTTTATAGCTGCTATAACCTGTTTGAATATATAATGAATCATATTTTCATGATTCATGCTGGATATTGTAGAGACAAGGTTGGGTTCAGCGCTTAAATATGCTACAAGATTTTTAAAATATGGCCTACTTTTTAAACCAGTGAAAGCTCTATTTCTACAGTGTTTTGATAAACTTCTGAAGGCTGAGCGTGATTCTTATAGTGAATTTGAATTAAACAACAATCTAGCAAAAAAAATAATTGAACCCTTGCCCTGTCACTGCAGTGTTACAAACCATTTAATGTTGTCCTCTTTGAGGATGTGAAGTTGTAAGCAGGTCCTGCGATCTTCTGAAAACCAGAACCCCATCCAGAGCTTGTGTTAATTATTTACAGCACCGTGGCTGCGTCTGGGCCAGATAAGTGTGTGTTTGAAACCCCGCTGTGCTCTCTGGGCCGTTTAGTCTGAGCAGAGTGCACCATCGCTCCAGTTATCAGCCACTTTATCTCCCAGAAAAACACTCTTCAATCCAGACAGCCCCAATGCCTGTTAATAAACAGGGACTCTGTGTGTGATAAGCAGTATATGATTGCACATTCAAAAGAATTCCCACAAGCCAGTTCGTATAAAAAGGTTTTTGTATAAAATCGGTTAACAGTAGATGCAATGTTCGACCAGAAAATTATTGTTTGGTCAAAATCCTGTCAGGTCAGCTTATTTAGCCTGCTAGCTAGCTATGAGTAGAGATGAACTATTTATAAATATCCATTAAAAATCCTCTCAGAAATCCTCTCAGGTTAGCCTATGTTAGCCATAATCCTGTCAGGTTAGCTCCATTTTGCCAGGTAGTTACCCATAACAATGACATTCAGAAATATTTTGAAATCTCACTTAAAAGCCCCTCAGAAATCCCGTCAGGTTAGCATATGTTAGCTAGATAGCAATCGCTGTGAAAATTTTAAACATTTCTGAAATCCTGTTAGGTTTACTTGTATTTATAGCCAGTTAGCTAGCTCTAATAATGGAGCATTACTGTATATAATTTTAAGCAATTATGAATACTATGTAAAAGAAAAAAATCCTCTCAGAAATCATGTCAGATCCAACCAGAAATCAAACTCGGTCAAAAATGAGAAGTTGTTCTGTCAGGTTAGCTCCTATTTAGCCAATTAGCCAGAAATAATAGTGAAGAGTATGAGTGTTTATGAACATCACTTAAAATCCACTCAGAAGTCCTGTCAGGTTAGCAAGTGTTAGCCAGATAGGTCATAATTGCTGGGAAGACTTTGAATGTTTTCTGAATTAAAGAAATCCTGTCAGGATAACTCCTATTTACCAATCTAGCTAGCCATAACAGTGAATATTATGAATATCACTTAAAAATCCCCTCAGAAATCAAATTTACAGACAAGGGGTTATTCGTTCAGGTTTAGCTAGCTATGACAGTGAACATTTATGGATATTACTTGAAAATCCTGTCAGCCTTTATATTAGCCAGATAAGTAGCATTAAAGACTTTCAGAAATCCTGTCGGAATAAGTTGGCCAACCAAATATGTGACGTTTATGTGCATATAAGAATGACATTAGTTTTTTCCCCCTATTTGAAGACAAAAAGTGTATATTTTAATGCCTGTTAGTGTTTCTCCAAAAATGTGGTATCTAGTGTATAGCATTATGTCCAGCATGTGTGTATTTAAGGTGTATAAACATGTTTCCAGTTTTTATTCTTTATTAGTTTTTATTATTTTGTTCTAACATGCCCTAATTCTGGTGTATCTAGTTGATTCCGAGTTTGAGCCCTTGAATTCCTGTTTCATTTAAACTGACATATCACTGGTGTCCAAGTCATCTAACCACCACGCTGTGCTCGTCTTCAGGCTCCTGTTGTTACATCTTCATTGCAAAGTGTCCTTGGGTGTAACTGTATGAATAAAAGCTATTATTATTACTGTTACCTATTATCATAGAAATGGCTGGAGCAGCAGGCTATATCTTGCATGCTGTAGATGGTAAAAGGGGGTGCCAAAACTTTTCTACAATTCTAACAATTCCTTTTGCCTCAGCGCTCACTTCTTCCCACTAACAACTTCTTTTGCTTCAGAGCTCCTGTATGTGTTTCTGCAGTTCTAAAAGAAATGGCCACCGTCTTTGAAGGAAATGGGAGATTGTTCTTTTTTGTTGTTGTTGTTGTTGTTAAATCCATTTTTCACGCCGGCACATATCTGATGATGGGTTACTTCTGCTCAGATGTTTTCCTCGGAGGGAGGAAAGGAAAAAAGAATCAACAAGAGAAACAGAGAGAGAGCGAGAGAGAGAGAGAGAGAAATGAGTAGGTAGGAGAGTATGCGCTTCTACCAGAGGAAGAAATCTTTGCTCTCTGCAAGACCTCCATCATGGTGGCTCTGAACCGTGACCGACATCATTGTGTTGTGCCACGGCTGTGCTGCAATGAACAAATTAATTCCTGCAAACACAAGTCTGAGCACCTTACCCATAATTCCAATCTACATACTTAACAATAAGGGCCAATTTCTGCATACATAATCCATATTACTCATTATTACGGTTTATTAGAGCCAGATTATGAGCAAAGGTTACTTAGGGAATTTCCCTGTAGTGGAAATTACTAAAGCCAGACTTTAATACATTAATTGTGAAAATCTTTCTTACTGCCTGTCAATATGTGGGAAATAATAGTGCTGAAAAAGGTTGAGTTATTTGGGCTGAAGCAAGAGCAAGGAAAATCTGTCTACAAGTACGCTACTACCATCTGCTGTGTGAATGTTGCAATGCAAGACAAGTCAGTTTTGCTTATATCCTCTTCCAATATCTTCTAATTCAGCATTTCTCAACCAGGGGCTTGTGGTCTGTGGCATAATTACGACAGGGGGCCGTGGGATGTTTCTATTTTTTTCTTTATAGTATAAGTAGCTTTATTGTTAAGAATTTTAAATGTTTTAAAAATATTTAAATGTATTTTTTAAAATACATTTCTGAGTCCATTAAATTTCAGAAAAGCTGCAGACTTACTGTTTTTAATTAAAGCGTCCAATTCTTGAAAATTAAAATCAGCTATGAAACCTATATGGAAAAAATAAAAGGCATCAGATGAACAATGTTCATCTGTATATGACTGAAAATGAATGTAGATGAAAGAATGAATGAATGAACAAATGAATGAAAAAAATATCTTCTGTCAACCAAAAACACACAAAGGCCCATTAATGGACTAATCAGGACTTCCGGATGTTATCTCAAAACACCCTCAACACTAAACTTACCCTTTCCCAGGTAAATTGGTGTTAACATGGTTTTTATTTGCATAAAAGTACGTGATTAGCTGTGTGAGTACGTGATTAGATAAGGTATGGTTGAAGATGTACCATTATTGGATTGTTGTCAATGTGGTAATCATTTATACCTTTAATTTAGGTAATTCGGTTTAGCCATTGAGATTTTCAGCTCCCTAATACTTGAAAAAAACAGTGAAAAAATGATATATATGTCATTATATTAT
>JAQMYM010000019.1:2569456-2589894 GCA_030014255.1 Parauchenoglanis ngamensis
AACAACAGTCCATCATTATCCAGTCTCTTTTAAAGTCATAAAAATAAAGAAATAATTGAATTAGAAGGTGTGTCCAAGCTTTTGACCGGTAGTGTATATATAGACGTGTCAACCATACAAGTCTTAGTCATACAAGTCATTACTATAGAATTGATAACTTCTTAGAAGGAGTACATTAATATAAACCTGGAATAGCTGTAACTATTGCCAGAGCTGCCGTTATAGAAATCTGAACTGAGATTTCAACAATAAATGTCTGCCGTGTTGTAAATACATCATCACGTACAGGAATGAAGTACAGCAAGCTCGTTCTAGACCATTTTATGCTCTTTTCCACATCATGAATTTCTTGTGTTTGTCCCACAGCTGACCCTCTCGTCGGGAGCATCGCCACGCAATACCTGACTAACAGAACTGAACACGACAGAATAGCCAAACAGTGGACGAAGAGATACGCCACATAAAGAGGAGTCGTCCCCCTGAGCCTCCCACTATAAATTGTCCCTCTTTCCGACCCCACTGTACCTGTCTACCTCTGTCCCCGTCCTCTCAGAGCACACTCACCGTATATAATCTCCGCTTCCCTGACCACCCTGGCCGCTTTCGGTGAACAGAACTGTCCTTTTGTTCCTCGTTGACTTGAAAGCTTGTTTTTTATACAAAGAGTAGACTGGGATTTTATTTTCCAATTATCTGAATGTTTGAATTATCCTAGGAGGAAAATATTGTTGTTGTTGTTGGTATTATTAATATTATTGTTATTATTAATGTTGCTCAACCTCATGTATGTAAGTGGCATCAGGAACAAATTCAGACTATAAGAGCCCACACACACACACGACTACGCTTTTGTTTTTTCAGTCATGGTATGTGCATGTTAACAGGATGCTGATTTGCACCCACATCAACACGAAGCTCCGCGCTGTTTGTAACATATTTTTTAAACACGCCGTCGAAAAGCAGCCACTGGGAAAGTCTGGCTAGTGGATAGATGGGAAATCACAGGTTTGTATATAGTGTGTGACACAGTGAGGTTTGTTGTGCACTTGCTTTATGGACAAACATCAAATAAAACACTGTGGCTGAAATGTACATGACGTGTTCTGCTTGGGTCTGTGTGGGCATTTTCTGTTCCTCTAGTCCTCCAGTCAGTAACTAAAATCAGTGTCTGAATTTTTGCCTTTTAATATATCGTATATTTTTCTACTTTAACTTTCTCTGCCGGTAGAAGCATGCCATTAATGTTCCATTTAAAACACTAAGCAATAGCATGACTACAAGTCTTTAGTAAGACTACAGTATTTGAAAATGTATAACTTGGCTAAAGTTAACATTAGCAAACATTACCTGTATTATCATTGCAGGTCACAGTGCTAATCTTTCTAATTGGCGGAAAAGTTAAACAACACGTTCATGCCGTGTTGAAGCAAAGTGCTCAAAAGGTCATCTCAGTTGAGTCTCTTCTGACATCATCTTTCGTATTAGTGTAGTAAAAGTACAGATAACATTATCACCCTGTGAATCATCATATAATAATCCAGTACACTTTATCTGAACATTGCTACATCATTACCTAATAAATTGACAAGTATGTAAGACAGAATTGATCCTGATTTAAATCATAAAGCATACATGTGTACATAATGTAATATATTTAATATGTAGTGTATAATTTTGTGATAATAGTAAATTAGAAGTGTTCTGTACTCGTTGTAGCTGCGTCATCAGGCATTCTTTCTGCAGACGTATCATTTGTAGGTGCATCTCGGCACTGTTTTGTCAGTATGTAGTTAACTAAATCCAAGAAATTCTGAGTTGACTTTTTTTAATTTTAACTTCTTTCACCAACATGGTCTATTTCCACTTTCCTACATTACCCACAATGCAGTTTGACTCCCAGCTGATAGTGGTGCAGTGGAATTGCAAGTGCCCTTGCTTCATGTTTACTTAAAGAGAGCGAAGCAGCTTTAGTCTTTAGTCTCTCCAGTAAACAGATCAGTTTCCAAAGCATCGACTTTCATTCTGACACTGCCATGAACACCATCAGGAGAATCACGTAGCAGGTCGCTAACTAGCTAGACCAAGTCTCTGCTCTAACTCTGAGCAATTGTGTTGTATATCTGCATTGCATTCTGGAACTTTTTGATCCAGGGTTTGCGGTTTCCACTACTATGCTTGAACTCTCATTAATATAACCTTAAAGAAGTTGACCCTTATGTTTAAGTTTGTTAACATTTTTTCACCCATTAAACTCCATGTCTTCTTGATGTCATCACGGCAGACAACTACTAACTTAAAACATTTACATTTAAAGTATTCACCAGACACCCTTATCCAGAGCAACCCACAGAAGTACTCTGTATCCCTATCATAAACATTCTCATGCAAGTTCGAGGGAAGGGTCTAAAAATACCCTCTGCTAGTTAGTACAGCATGTACTAGGTGAAGAGGTGGGTCTTTAATTGAAAACAACTCTTGCAGCTGCTGGATCAGTTGCAAGGGCTGGATGGAGCTCCTGGAACGAGTTGAAGTACTTCAGTGTCAACATGGCAAGGACCTAATCGACCACTTGAGGTGGATAGAAATTGTGCTGGATCCTCCAGATATTGTAAAACAGAAACCTGAACGATTGAGAGGTGTTGACAGCACTAACAAATGAACACCAGAAACACTCATCACATGACCGTATATGCCAAAACAATGTGTTCTCTCGCGCTCTCTCCCTTTGTTGGTCGAGCTGCACATGCTACTCCTGAGATTCCAGTGATCCTGACCCCTTCTGCTTTCTGGACCTACTTGATCCATCCTGATGTCATACTTCTGGTTGGAGTCATCACTTGGAAACCACTTGCTCTTGTTGAGGATGGCACCATATGAACTGCCTCAACATACAAGTAGAACTGTGAAGACGGTGTTGGACTGCTGTTGACAGGAGCGGTTCTGCTACAATGGCATAGGACTTAAATTACCATGAACAGTCTTGCACTCAAATCTTATTTGAGACCCTATAACAGAAGTGTGTTAGTTGTAATTGCACTATTCAGTGCCACCCAAATGAGGATGGGTTCCCTTTTGAGTCTGGTTCCTCTCAAGGTTTCTCAGGGAGTTTTTTTTCCTTGCCACTGTCACCACAGGCTTGCTCGTAAGGGACACACACACACACACACATATATATATATATATAGAGAGAGAGAGAGAGAGAGAGAGATTTAACAGAAGATTCATAAATTTACTTTCAGAATTTATATACTTCAGTGAAGCTGCTTTGTGACAATGTCTTGTTAAAAGCACTATACAATTGAATATACGTTTGAACTGAATAGAATTGAATTGATTTGAATGGAATGGAACTGAATGTGCTTCAGAGTTCAAGTGCATGAAGTAAAATGAGTCTTTTTTCCAAGATTAGGTCTGTAACAGTTTGAACTTTTGAATGAATCCCGTCCATTTTCACGAAGCTCCGCCCCCAGACTCTTAGGTGGCTCGTATTGTGGACTGTATTTAAAATGATTGACAGGAGGCACATCCAATCACAAGCATGAATTCCGGCCCGAATGCAGTTTTCACAGTGCTTAGTACACTTTGTCTCAGCCATTTAGCACACTTCTGCTAAGGCCACGGATTTTTCTCATGTTCTACATATCTTCCAGGCTAATTGTACAAGTGAGAAATTAAAAACACCACTGCACTTTTAACACACACCGACTATATATATTGTATTACACGACCCAGAGCTCTGAGTTTCCTCAGCTCTCCTCAGGAATGTTACGACCTCTCGCGCCAGGCGTGACGCCGCTGATGCGAGCGTTGTGGCCCCGCCCCTTTGCTCTGTGGAAACTGTGTCACTGGGTTAAAGTGACTGTAGCGCGAGCGAGCGAGCGAGCGCGCGCGTGCATATGCGGTCGGGGGAGGGGGGCGGAGAAATGGCCCATAGCAACAAACCTCAGAACATTCAGTTCTTAGCAGCAGTCACTTGCCGATGTGCTGGATCTACAGCCTCTGTACAGTAGGAGTACCTCTCATAGGAGAAGCGGGTTTGTTCTTTTTTCCCCCCCACATACGGGAAACAACATCGCTTTTTGAGGGGGATGATTTGGTAGTAGGGAGGTTCCTGAGGAGATTCCCGGATATTTCTGGAGCGACATGAGCTGTCTCTGTTCACTGCTACAAGTCTGAAGACTGTTTTGTTAGCTGGTTAGCTAAGCATTCATACAAGTGTTTTTAGCACCTTAAAACAGTTTCAGGTTAGACTTGCGAAGCCGTTTAAGACGAAAATGGGATCAACAAAACCAGGTAAGGGGCTTTAATATATTATATGTTGCATAGAATAAAGAAGGATGTAAAGAGATAACCTTTATTGTGCTTGTTATTGTCTTTATTTTTGTAATATTCTACGCTTGAGTGTGTGTAAGTAAGGGGTGTGTTTGTGCACAGCGCTACCGTGTTTATGTGCTTGTACTCTTCTGCCTCCGGCTCACATGGCTTGTCCCGCCTGCCCATGTGCCTGTGTGTACGCGAGCCGGCGTTCTTTGCCTTCTGATTGGTCGAGAACGCCCGTGACGTATCTCATTGCATAATTCGGTGCGGAGTGTCTCCGCAGCAGCATGTGAGCCAGGTGCAGTGACCTAGTTTGCCTTTTTTCTTCAGGCCCGAGTTCAAATCAACCCATGCTCCCTACGTAGGCGCACTCTCTCCGGTGTCAAATACCGTCTAGGTCCAAACTGCAGAACAAATGGCGAGTTAAAAATAGAAACAGTGTGCTGTTGTGACATTATATTTGATACGGTGGCGTTCAGTTCTTGAAGTATCCAGTGGGTTGTGCAGCCTATGAAGGGCACTTGATGCGCGTTTGGAATACGGCCCTTGCGAATACGAGACAGACACGTGTGGGTGGGTCTGGGAATCCTCAGTCACGCAGGATTAGGTAACCTGTTCTTTTCTCTTGCAGCTGAAGCATAATGATTAGTATAAATAATAAATTTATTATGAATAATTACCATGAATACAATACATTATCTATCTTAATATAATATATCAGGTAACAATGTAATACATGTTACATGCAACCTCCCATATTTGTTTTTAAAATTAATATCATGACATAATGTATGATATTATTATTATTATTTTATTTATGTATTGCAAAAATAACCTACGTGTGCAATTTCCATTCATACACTTTTATTATTATTTATTCTATGTTATTGAATTATACATAATTAAGGATGCTGGAAAATTCAAAATAAATCCTTAAAGGTGCATTAGGTAAAATGAGTCATAGGCTAAGATCAGTTTTAGGTCTACAACTGTTAGGTGGGTTCAACACTTGAAGGATTCACCAAGCTCCGCCTCCAGGATCTTCAGAAAGTGTGTTTGAAATGATTGACAGGAAGGGAATTCAAAAACAAACAAGTATTTTGGACCGGAAGTCCTTTTTCCAGATGGGTTTTCTCAGCCATGTAACACACAAACGCCATGGTTTAATCCTTTGTTGATTGATATATATATATATATATATTTTTTTTTTGGTAATGTGTTGTATATCGTCCAGGTTATATGTACAAAGTGAGGGGAAAAGAATCAACTATTGCACCTTTAAATATTTTCTATGCATGATATGATATTTCATTATACAGTGATATTATTGACCTTTGACTCCGATAAAGAAAATCTGGGACCCATCTTTCAATTCAATAAGTTTTGATGAATTGTTACATGTAGCAGTTTTGTAACAGCGTTATGGACCAGACATGTTTAATTTTCATATAGTCACCAAAATTTGTGAATTTTAATGAGCTGATGTATTATGAGAGGTGTTGTGAACATGTGGCATGTCTAAAAAGGTCTTTTAGACTGATTAACTGTTGTAAGAAACTACTAAAATTGTCCTGAAGAACAAAGTTGAGAACAGACTTAATCTGCAATTTAAAATCCAGTTTTGTCACAGCTTTATTTCTCCATGTTCACCCCTAAAGCACATTATTCACTAACTTCTATGAATTATTCAGTAACTGCAGTGAAGCACACAGGAAAGCTGAGTAATTTAGGTAGTGAGGACTGTACGTGTGTTTCTGCAGGTCCTGGGAGGTCACGGGGTTTAAAGCTGACCTTTTACGGAATTGTTATTATTTATGCTCATGCTGTAACCTTGTCATTCCTTTAACTGGGAATGAGGTCGCATGAGAAAGCAGCCAGAGGGCCACCATTGCACCTTCAACCCTAGATGTAAATTTTAATCTGCCCATCTGCTGACCTGTTTCTTCCCTCACACAGGAAACCGAATATTGCAGAACTAGCAACTTCATAGAGTTTAGTATCAATATCATCTTGTGTACAGTTTTCTTCAGTTGGATTGCATGATTTATATGATTAAAATCTTCTCACATGCCTCCTGTTCTTCCTCTTTTGCCAGCTGGTGTGATCGCGTACATCTGCTCTTCCGGCTCTGCTTCCAGCCCCAAATCCTGCTTGAGTGACAGCTCCAACGTCCACTCCCAGTCCTCATCCCCGCCTCCTTCAACAGCACATAGCCTGAAGATGGAAATGCCCAGCGCCAGGCCTCTCAGCATCCCTAAACCAGCCAACTCTCGCATGCCCGCATCGGAGAAGAGCGCAAGCAAGAGCAGCATCACGAGTAAGTCGGGACTTCCTGTTACCAAAATGTTTTGTTATTGTCGTCCTGCTGCAGCACTTTCGGCAAATGTGCACTGCTTTAAAGCTAATAAAATGTATTAATAAATGATTGCACATGCATACTGCCTTTTAATTGTAGATCTTGTGATAAGTGATGATTTAATGTATAACAAAAGTGCATTTCAAATAGGCAACAATTTAATATATGATTTGCAGCTTTAAAGCTCTTTAGCGGAAAAGTGTGGTTAGAAGAAGACCACATGCACAGAGGCCACGCCCCCTTCATTGTGATTGACAGGCACATAGCCAACACCCTCTGACTGACGAATAGAAAGGCCAAGCCTCTTTCAATGGCAGATAGGTACAAAGGCCACGCCTCCTTCACTGTGACTGACAAACTCAAAGGCCACACTTCCTTTATTATTAATGGCAAATACAAAGGCTAAACCATGTCACTGTGATTAACAGGCACAAATGCCACACCTTCACAGTGACTGACAAGTAGAAAGGCCACGCCTCCTTCAGTGACTGACAAGTAGAAAGGCCACGCCTCCTTCAGTGACTGACAAGTAGAAAGGCCACGCCTCCTTCAGTGTAAATGACACTCAAAAACACACAGATGGTGTCCATACTTTGTTATATTCATTATATTCATTCATTCATATATAATTATATTCCCTCTTTTTCCTCATACACACTGTTCAGGATTGACACAGACATATCCAGTGTCAGTGTTTACACCACGTATTTGTGTTTTGTGTTTTTAGAGCTGAACGGCATGGTGCTGCTGTGTAAAGTGTGTGGCGACGTGGCTTCTGGATTTCATTACGGCGTTCACGCTTGTGAAGGTTGCAAGGTAAGAGCAAATCATACTTAAATTCGTTTACTTGTCTCTGGAAAATCAAGCCGTATTTTTAATTTGCTAATTTTTCATATCTCTAAATTAATCTTCTAGCCTCTAGCAAACAGATATATTTGATTGATGTGCCTGTTGAAACCTTCAGGGCTTTTTCCGGAGGAGCATTCAGCAGAACATCCAGTACAAGAAGTGCATGAAGTCAGAGAACTGCACCATCATGCGCATAAACCGAAACCGCTGCCAGCAGTGCCGATTCAAGAAGTGCCTAGCGGTGGGGATGTCACGGGACGGTGAGCTCTTTTCTTCTGCGCTTCTGCATGGACATGGGGTGAAAGAAATGTACTGTTCATTAAAGTAGTAATGAATAACATAGTGTGTTATCTCTTAATCAACTGTATGTACAGTAAAATCTATCAACAGACTGGTGACAAATTAAAGGGAAAAAAATTAATACTTGCCCTTTAAAGCATAAGAAGTGCAGAGTAGCGAACCAGTGGCCTGTAAAGTAGGACATATTTAATCAAAATATTCAAATGGTGACCCAGTTGAATGATCACTCATTTAATTATGTAACTAAGTGAAATTGTGTTTCATTATGTAATTGTTGGGTAAGTACAGCATTGTAACTTCACTCAGTTTTTGTTCATGTTGGCACTCTCTCCAGCTGGTTACATAACTGTCATGAACTGAAGCACCAATTAAAACAAAAATTTCTCAAATCAACATCCTGTCATGCTATTAAGTCTAACGACGCCCAATTCTCTCCGGCAGCCGTGCGGTTTGGACGCATCCCGAAGCGGGAGAAGCAGCGCATGCTCCTGGAAATGCAGAACGCCATGAACAGCATGATGACCGGCGCCCAGCTGCATCAAGTGCTCCGAGACTCCAGCTCCTGCTCTCCATCGTCGTCTTCTTCCTCTCCATCACCCCCGTCCTCACCGCAGTGCTCTCAGGACTCGGAGTCATCGGTGCCCATGGACACTTTGAGCTTGGCTTCGTCCTGTTCCTCAGACAGCGGCGAGGAGGATTCGACGCCTCAGCATGAAGGATTTCATCTGGCGCAATCTGGTGTGTTGAATCAGGAGTTTCATTACTGTTTTGTTTTGTAACTCTGTCTGTTCGATGTCATGTTAGCCTAATACATGAACCTAGTGTTCTATAGAACGGTGAACTAAAGTTCAGAAGGACGCTGAACAAATGTTGGACATTTAAGGATACATATTGTGCAGAGTTCCTAACGTAGAAAAAAAAAAAAATCTACTGCATTGCTTTCTTGTATGTGATGATTTATTGTAAATGGCATTGTTTACTTTTTTTTTTTTTTTTTTTTTTTTTTTTTTTTTTTTTTTAAAAACATGTCTCAATCTTACTGTTCGGAAAATTCTCTGTATCAGGTGTTCGATCTGTTAATTTGGTTTTTGTCTTTCCTGCAACAGGGGGCGCCCTTTCTCGGGGCCTCTCAGACCGACTGAGCAGCAGCATTGTGACAAACATCCATAACTCTCCCCGTGACAGTCGGCAGCAAATCACTATCCGGTACCACAGCAGTGCTCAGCCTGATAATGCCTCGTACTGCCACTACAGCAGGCCCAATCTGAACGAGCTCACTGGAATGTCGGCCAACCGAAGGCACCTGGTGAGTGTTTTGATGCCAAAATTTAATAAATCGATAGACAGATGTTTGAAGCTACTGAGAAAGATAAAGTGAATGATTAGGTACATGTATAAATCCCGCCTTTTACCATTTGTACATTTTGTACCTGGCAGTGAAGCACGAGGGTGGTAGCATCAAGCCGAGCGTTAGCTTTGGCAGCTTGGTAGCTCAATAGACAGTGTTTATAAAAATCCCACCTACTATTAATACGCTGTGGATGTCTTCCTGTGTCTTACAGGTATGTCCCATGAACACTTCCCCCATTGTGGACCCGTCCAAGTCCAGCCATGAGATATGGGAGGAGTTCTCCATGAGCTTCACGCCTGCCGTGCGAGAGGTGGTGGAGTTTGCCAGGCAGATTCCCGGCTTTCGCGAGCTCTCGCAGCACGACCAGGTCAGCCTGCTCAAGGCTGGGACTTTCGAGGTACCGAACGCAAACACGTTCACGGACGTGTTCACAAACACGGGTCACACTTTAGCGCTTCATTACTAGCTTTGCTCTGACTGTGTGCTCACAGGTGCTGATGGTGCGCTTCTCCTCACTGTTCGACGTGAAGCAGCGCACGGTGAGCTTCCTCAGTGGGCGGAGCTACAGCGTGGAGGCTCTGCGCTCCATGGGCGCCGGAGAGCTGCTCTCGTCCATGTTCGACTTCAGCGAGAAGCTCATGGCGCTGCAGCTCAGCCCCGAGGAGATAAGCCTCTTCACCGCACTCGTGCTCGTCTCTGCTGGTACAACATTTCTAAATCCTGCTTTAGGAAATATTTTCGCTCAAACACAGTTGCAGTAGATTATTATTGAATATATATCAGAATGATGGAATCTTAAGGTGAGGAGAAAAAAAAAAAGAGAACTTTTGTGCCCTCCACATTTTAAATGCTCACCAACATTTGTGAAATCCATCAACAGTTTTGGTTTTTTAAAGGCAGTAAGCTCATACAATGCTAGTTCAGTGCACTGCCAGCTGCATTTTGTTTTTCCTATAGAGTTTAACACCGCGTTGCTTGTTTCCAGACCGCACCGGGATCGAGGACATGAGCTCGGTGGAAGCTCTGCAGGAGAACCTGATCAGAGCTTTGAGGAACCTGATCATGAAGAACCACTCGAACGAGGCGGCCGTCTTCACCAAGCTGCTGCTGAAGCTGCCTGAGCTTCGTTCCCTCAATAACATGCACTCGGAGGAGCTGCTCTCCTTCAAGGTCCACCCTTAAAACAGGACGCACCTACCGTGCTCTCTCGGACCAAACCGGGCTGTACATTTCCCTTCTGAATGTATTTAACACAAAAGATTTATTATTATTATTATTATTATTATTACATCAAAAGGATTTAGGAACTGTGGAAGTCCAGAGAAGTGGTGTATTTTATTTTATTTTCTTTTTCTTCTTTTTTTTTCTGTCCCATTATCTCCACGCACACATGCACACAGGCTACGTATAAGATAAATGGGTTGCCAGATATGGGTGACCTTTAATTCAGTCACAGTTTACGAAGTTGCCTTTACGAATCGTCGTTCTTTAATTCAACAGTAGATGATCTATTCGTCAGCAAATTGCCGTACGACGGAGAGCAGTAAAACGCTTGGGCATGTGACGTTATCGGAAAATAATCAACTTTAGGGTGGGGACAGTAATCCATTGTTGATTATTTTCCTATAATATGTCCGTGAGTGTTTTATTCCTCACGGCAAGGACAGAAAAAAAAAAACCAATATTGCATCTCAGCTCTGGACTTCTCAAAGGAACCGAATGCTGTATTTTTTTGTGTACGTATATATAATATATGCAGTATATAACACGTCTAAAGTCTGAATTGCACACGTTGTGGTATTGATGATGTGGACAGCACAGGTGAGACAGAGACAGAGATCACTGCTGTAATCTTCCCGAGCGTGTCGAGTCGTGACCGTCCAGGTCCCGCGCTTGCTTCTCTGCACTATTCTTTGCACACATGACAAAAGGACGGAATTGTATCGAAGTTTCTGAAACGTGCAATAGGTGCTAATGCATGATTATGTGTATTTGAATAGGTTAATGTGCTATCCTGTCCAAAATGTTATCGTTTAAGACTTTTTCGTTCTGCGCTCCATCGTCATCCTTGTGTGTAAAATGTCTTTTGTATTTTATTCATGAATGTATAACGCTAGCCAGGCTGCACATCAAGGCGCCGCTTTTAACATGGGAACTCGCTGCTTTTGCACACGGTGATGCCGAACAGAACTGAAGCACACGCGGCGTGTAAATGCTCTGTATGTAAGTCTATGCATAACCCTGACTCCACGGTATGACGTACAGTATCTTCCATCACGGAAACATCACTGGAGGAATGTTTTCTATCAACGTGAAGAACCGAAGGACCTACGGACTTGATAAGAAGCGAATCCGGACGGCTGCATGTGCGTGTTCTTTACGGATGACTCTGAAGCAGGATACAAGAGATTAAGCGGAAATCTGATTTTCCGGGGCCCGCCCCACACCTCTCCTCATCACTATGCAGCTCGACAGTGCGGACTTTTCATACTTAAACCATGGCAAAGAAGCTCTATATATGTAATGTAATGTAATGTTATATTCTTTATGTGTTCTGTTGTGAAAGATATCTATCTATATATAGGATATAAATAAATATCTATTAGTCAACTATATAAAACTGTATGGGTTTTTTTTCCACTTTTAAAGGACGTTGCAGTAATTTATAATTGGTGTACATTGGTGGAATAATCTAATCTATGAACGTGGGTTTAAGGAGGCAGAAACTAATGCCACTGTGACCTGACTCCTTTATCCTACATCCTTCAGCCTGTGACCTGCAAATTAATTGGTCAGAGTCGGCCATCTGTAAGGACGTACTAATTATTTATATGCGTATCCACTCCGGCACAAAGGCGAAGACCTCATAAATTATGAGACAGAATAAAAATACAAAAATGGAATGAAGACATTTTCCACCGCTGCAGTCCACCATGAAGCTCTGAAATTTTCATCCCTCTTACACTGCGGCAGTTTATCATCTTCATTTATTAAAGAACATCATGCTTTTTTTTTTATCCATTTGTAGTTGCATTTAGTGTTGTTTTCTTACTGATCCTGTTATCACGCATGTTAAGAAATATCTATAAACAGTAAGATTTCCGATGTGAGGAAAATCTTCAGGACAGAGGAGATATTTGAGGCTTCTTTTTTTTTTTTTTTTTTTTACCTAGATCACCTTTCAAAAAATCCTCCGCACCCAGTAGCGAGTTACAATTTTCTATGGTAGCAATATTCCAAAAACGACTCGCTATCAATCTGCGGCAATCCGGCGACAACCGAGGCAACTTTAAATTGTAACGTGAAATTACACGTTTTAACCGATCCATTCTGTTTTTGTATGGTTACTCCTTATGTAATGGGCCTGAAGCGGGTGGCCGTGAAGAAAAGAAAGATGAGGCATATTTTGTTCAAAGCTTCCACATATGACATGTAGATGAAGAAAATATTTGAGACACATTTCAAAGTAATCACTAACAGGGAATTTTCCTTTTTGCTGCACAGAGAGCTAGCAGGTAACTCTGCTGTTGATTAATTTTCTATAATGGTGCACCCACAAGTGTGTTATTCTTCATGTAATAAACTACGTAGTGTAAATTTAATGCCAGTCTGTTTTCCAACACAAAGGAAAAGACAGAGTATCAGTCTGAAAAACAGTCAGCCCTTTATTCAGATTTCACTCAGTGGACAGAGAACTAAAATCGATGCTATACAAAAGCTAAAATCTGTGCTATTGGTTTTAAAAATAGTAGAATTTCTTTAGGAATATTGAACAGTTTCCAAGGGAAAGTGCATACAAGAAAGCCACCTGAGATCTGAAACGAAACCTGAACTGCAAGGCAGCGAGTTAAAGACTCCCACATCCATACTCCTGAGAATAACAGTGATGAGGTTCCATTAATGTTTATATAACATGACATTTACCCAGACAAGCTCAAGGCTGCAGAGACTACAGATGGAAGATAGCATGCAGGCGAAGGCTGTGCAGGACGTGAGGTCAGAACACATATAATACATTCGAATAAAATGATTGGTTGTTCGCCTGAACAAAGCAGATTAATGCAATTTACCTACAGTTACTACAGCTCAGAAGGTGGAGCTGCTCTTGTTCAGGTATACAGACTCCAAACTTCATGTCACTCCGGACGTCAAAGCAAAATATCTCGATGTGGAGGAACAAAATTGTTCTTAGGCTTCCTGTAATCTGCATAGTCACAGCACACACGGATATTACATCACTCCACAAGGACGCGTGAAGTCACGGGCTGGCAGTTTGGCTGTTTCCTGTCTCTGACTCGCGCCTGCAGAGAGGAAATGTCACAGTAACAATTCAGCCCAACAGGAGCTGTTTTTTTACTTGACGCAAAATCAGCCAAGTTTTGCACTGAAGCTACGAGCTGAATAGCATGTCTATAGTAAATACACAAATCAAACTACTTTACCATCTAAATCACTTTGATCGCACTGAAATACTGTCACATGACGATCAAGTGATATCACATTTGTAACAGGCTTAGTCGAAACCTCACAGCTAACTATAAAATAATATTAAATACATTAGCTAGCAGTCTAAAGTTGTCATTAGAGCTAGTTTAGTTAGAGTAGTTAGCAAATATCATTCTATTGCTGCTTTCAACTAATGCTCTTAACTTGGGATTTTTGACCTCCAATTATAAAAAAACAGCCTCAAAATGATGAATCTCAGCACACTCCTCAACAACTCAGTTCAGAACATGACACCAAATCAAAATGGCTGCTCACGGCATCAACAGTAAACAAAACAGCGCTTCTTTATTATAAATGAGTTGTTTTGAACTGTATATAACAGCATTTGCTTTAGCTCAAGGAACACACAGACATGTTCACTTGTTAAATCTATAACAGTGACGTTGCTGTTTTGACGAGGTAAATATACATTGCTCATATGACTAGCGTTAGCGAGGTGGGTTGTTTCTAGCTACAGACGGACATGGGGAAAAGTCTGAGATATGAAAATGTAAATATGCAATCATTAATACTTAATTTGAAAATATGTAAATATTAACCTATCTGTAAATATGTTAAATATGAACATGGCATGGTTTTCCCACTTTGTAGCTGGAACACACAGAGCTCGGACCTCCCACTTCCCACCTGAGGTAAACCTAATGCACTATGTATCAAAGTACTAAGTGCCATAAGCTAGTGAATAAACTGGTGTTAGATAAAGCGACTTACAGGAGTAGCAAAACATTACCTAGCTAACTTGGATGGAGCGAATGGTCATGTTTTAAGGATGACATCAGACGTCATCAAGATAGTTATTAACTCTCCTAACTTGTCAGTTACATAAGACATAAATCATGTCTCGGCTAATGGACTACATTTGCGGTAAATGAAAATTTGCATGTTAGACAAACTCGTCTTCACACAAACCCTTCAAGCAGATTATGGAACAATACCTGGACAGAGGTGTGCTGTAATAACCGCTTTGCTCCAGCACTTCCTCAATCATGACCTGAGAAACAGCGGATGTAAAACAGTGGAACCTGCAGTAACCCAGAAAGCGATGCTGTATTTGAGGAGGATGAGTCTTACAAACTGACCTGTACCTGCTCGTAAGTGATGCCATCTTGAGGACTCGAAAAGGCCAACTCCCCTACGAAAACAAACAGGATGTTGTGGGGTTTTTTCAGCACATGATGACGAAAAAAGTGTGTTTATCCTACCGTGTGTCTCAGCTCGGCCAGACTGCACCACGGAGCTGGCCGACCTCAGCTCTACCACCTCCTGACTTCCCTGAAGCACCTGTAAAGCGCAAAAAGCAATGTCCTAATGCTAATGTAGATATTACTGTTACTAATAAAGTACTGCTGGATGATCTGGACACATTTACATTAATAAAAGTCATACCTTTTATCTGTATATATGCATAATATGTACCAAAAAGATGACACTTTTGACACTGGAGACTCCTTCCAAAAAAGTGAAATAAACTTCTTTTCTTAGTTCAATAAAAACACATTTTAATCCTTTTTTTTTTTTTTTAAACATAAAAGCTTGTCATTTTCTGCTATGTGTACGTGTCACCTTATTGAGCTCCATCTTTAGACGAAACGGACTGCTTCCGCGCTGGAACAGCGATTTCTTAAAGCGCTCCAGAGAACGCCTCTTAAAACTGGTCTGAGGTCCGGGTGGAAGCTGATCACAGTACAAAATTCATCATTCTTTAGGAAAATATGTTTGCATTACATCAGGATTAACACCTTAAACTATCATCTTATTCAGCTATTCATCATATTCATAAGAGTCTGTTTAAGTCTGGACCCTCTGATCGTTCCTAAGAGTTTAAAGGATTTAAAGGATTGCACTAAAATGATATACAGTCTCACCTGAGTGACGAATATGATTTTATGGAGCAGTTCAAGAAGCCTTAGGTTCGGATCGTCAATCTGACGGACTTTCCTGTGGGATACGCAGATTCCTGCAGATCCTGTGGGTCACACGAGAAAAAATAATCATGTATAAGACATTAACAGAAACTGGTCAGAGCTACAGAACGTTAATAGGTCAAACTCTGATGGTTAGAACACGATATGAAGCAAAAACTTTGCGCAGTTTAAAGGTGTTCAAATTTCAGATACGCCTTAATAAAAGTCAGCCACAACAAATACAGCTAGTTGTCTTGTATTTTAACTTTTTTTTGTCTACTCATGAGGCATATTTAATTTCAGCAGAGCAGTGAGTTGGTTCAAGGACAAGTCATGTTTGCATAATCGTCTGAGAAAGCTCTGAAAATTGCAAACTGTCCCTTTAAGGCATTATAAATATTATGACTGTACAGTGTATTGCCTGTCCGTTGCTTCATTCAGTGAATAAGCGCAGTGTACCTGGTCGAGCTTTGGGCTTTAAAACGTCTCCCCTGAAGTACAGGAAAAAGATCATGATTAAATATGTAAGGAAGGAATAAAACACATGTGGGTGTGATGTTATAGGACAATAATCAATGACATTGAATCAATCATGCTGATTGTTTTCCAATAACAGCACAGTGTTTCATTCATTAAAGTACTTTTTTTTATCAGTTCATCGTTAACTCATCACCATAATAACTAATCACCCAGTCTAATGAGTAATGAACTGGCAACTCAGTGTAATATTCAATTTTATTCATTAAATAATACTTAATAATTGATGCTAACATACCCAGCTTGGCTTTGGTCGTCTGGAAGTGAGAAGCTCTCAGGGCTCTTGGCTGAATGTACGCATTTCAGGAAAAAGGTCAAACAAGTTCTGCAGAAATGTGCCAGTGATAATGCTTTAGTAAATCCAGGACTTACTTCGATGTTGGCGTAGATGTGCCTGAGCTGATCCTGAACTCAGGACAGAGGCAGTTGTTGAGACATGACTTGATGCAAAGTCTGCGTAAACGTAACAACAGAGTTACATTTTCCCCAAAATCTTATTAATTTTGGTTAAACCTTTTGTGCTCCTTTACATAAACAAACCCCAAGTCGTACCCGGTAGCTGCATGGAAAACAGGAAAATGTTTTTATTATAATATTAAATAAGAAAGATATATTAGATACGCTCTATGGCCTAAAGTTTGTACACACCATCACAGTCAACACACAAACTGTTGCCAGAAAGTTGTAAACACACAATAGTATAGAATGTCTTCGTACGCTATAGCATTACAATTTCCCTTCACTGGAACTAAGAAGCTCGAACCTGTTCCAGCTTGACTATGCCCCTGTGTACAAAGAGAGATCCATGGTTTATCAAAGGTTTAGGGAAGAAATCCTGCACAGGACCCTGACCTCAACCCAAATGAACAGCTCTGTGATGAACTGGAACTGGAGCCTCTTCACCTAACATCAGTGCCTGACCTCACTAAGGCTCTTGTGGCTGAATGAACACAAATCCCCACAGCCACACTCCAACATCTAGTGGAAAGCCTTCCCTGAAGAGTGGAGATTATTATAACAGCGAAGAGGAACTACATTTCGTGTGGGATGTTCAACAAGCACATATAGGTGTGAGGGTCAGGGGTCCACAAACTTTTGGCCTTATAGTGTGTGTGTCACCACTGAACTCCAATCTCCAGAATCTCAAGCTCCAAAAACATGTACACACACTTCAGGAACACTTCTACACCTAAATGTCTGAAAGCTAACGGCCACCACTTTGAGCACATCTTGTAATTGTAGAGGCCAAAGGTAACTTGTAGTGATCTTGTGGTGTCTGAATAAATTGAGTATGAAAATATTTATGAAAATTTTATTATTGGCCTTCAGCCAATATTTTTAAGCCTTTCTGTTTCAATAAAATCAGTTTATTGCGTTTTAAGCGCTGCTAATCTTGTTATTGCTTAACAAAAGAGTTGCACTATTCACACTATCTTGGAGTTTTGTCCTAGTTCAAATTCTTAATTTGATGCAAATGATTGAAATCTGCAATCAGTGGCCCAGTGGTTAACGTTCTGCCGAAGTGACTAGAAGGCTGTACGTTTAAATCACAGCCAGAAAACCACTGTTTGGTCCACTTTGAATGAAACGTGTTTTATAAGGTTATACTTGTAATATAAGGTGAATATATAATAAAGCCTGCAGTGTGAATGTCCTAAATCATATACATTAATGTACACCTCATTTACTAACCTTGCATGTTAGCTTCTCCGTCTACTGAGTCTGAGAAACTTCGGTCCCGCCTCTGAGACTGCTCAGCGTGTTGACCAACCAGCAGCTCGGCATTAAAGTCCATTCTCTGAAACATGAATGAATTTTTAATTCAGTGAAGCACAGCAGAGCCGATAATCAGAACAATCAACAGTTCAAGCAATAAAACTCCCGGTGTGTGAAAATTGACATCACTGTTTTGGCGACGTTTCAAAGAGGACAATATTAGGGTCAGTGTAAACAAGCAAGGAAACACTTCCGGGATATGCAGTTATAGAAAAATATTCAATCACAGTATACCTCGGAGTCTACAGCAATTTGCCAACTCTTACTATTTTTTTAATTAAAGAATGACATTTCGATATTTTTAATTTTTTTTTCGAATTTTATTACACAAAACAAGTTACTTCCATTTCTCACTTACTTTACAGCAGCTCTAGCCAGCCTCTCTTTTTTTTTTTGGGTTACAATACGCTGACACTGGTGAACTACTCAACCACTCAACAATGTAGAATGTGTACCACTATACTGGTATTTGGTCTGAGCAGCCGGCTACCAGAAGAAAATGTAAAAGTAAAATAGTATGGAGCTTTGCTCTGCGTCCAGTCTGATGTTTTGACTCTACCTGGGGCGGCCTGCAGCACGTGAGCTTCAGGCGGTTGCTTTCGATGCAGTATTTCTGCGCTCGCCTCCTGTCACGCTCGGCTCTCTTCTCCAGCGTGTAATGCGAGGTGTTCACACCATCCAGGAACTTCATAATCAGGTCGCAGATTCTAGAGCTTACCTCCACAATGTCGGGCCGCAAATCTGCATTCGGGGTCAGGCACCTGCCGAGAATGAGTGAACGAGTGAGTAAATAAGTAAGTAAGTAGATAGATAGATACTAAACAACTATACCCTATGACAGTCTCACCATTTGATCATGTCTGAGACTCTTTCTGAAAAGGCTGTATTCTCCACTGGCTCAAATTCAGCCTCCACTATCTAAAACAAAGCCAAGACAGTTTAGGAAGAATAGGATCAGAAAGTTAAAAAAAATACAGGACTAAGGATATCAGGATATAACCCCAACGACATAATCAAGACTGCTATTGTCAAGTCCAAATCAAGTCCGGAACTAGCTGAAATCGAGTCTTATGCTTTAAGTTGGTTGGTGCCAAGTCAAGATCGAGTCAAAATGACTGAAGATCAAAACCCAAAACCATCAACTCTAGGCTGAGCTTGTATTTCAAAGAGGAAAGGAATCTGCTTATTCATTGAGAATAACATAGTTTTCTCACCCGACCATTGATAAATAATAAATAAAACACCCATTCTTAATTAGTAATTATATGAACTTGGACCCAGTATGCTAGTTCTCCGAACTAGTTGGCTTTATTCGTGCAACGCGCCAATGATTAGGTTGTTTCCTAGAAGATGGAATTAACTGCTTTTGTGCAAGTGAATAGGAAAGATAACACAAACATTATGTTTACAAGACCGTCTTTAACGAGACCAATGCCAAGACTAATGGTACATTCAGACCAAAAGCGGTGAGACTGTCAAAGCAACAGGACATTTTCATTTTCTATGAGAGCCAGCGTCTCTTGGCAGTGAGCAGAGGCGTGACGATTTTGGGTGGCGATTGTATCAGAATAAAGTTGAAGTGCTGGCAAATTTATGGTAATGAGTTATGACGGTTCAATCGGAATTAAGAAGTGCTCCGCTCTAGAGGATACTAGAGAACAAGCATGGTTCTGTTCAAAACGTTCCCAATGAAAAAAGGAGGAGAAATTGAGTATTGCGGTTACGGGCTTCCTCGTTATTTTTGAGGTGTCCCTGTTTGCAAACAGGGAGATAAATATATAAAAAAAAACTAAGGACTGAGGTGTCTGAAGTTGTAGATGTTCCAGGTGAGTTACTTCAGTGCGTAATATATTCTGTGAAAATTGGAGGGAACTGTATTCTAACTAGCATCATAGCATGCAAAACAGTGTTGTTTTACAACTTGATGTGAATGAGTCTGTAACGTTAACGTTACTAATTTAGAAGATTTGGTGGTCAACTTGTCAGCATAAAGATACTGGTTGTCATGTCATTGGCAGGGCAGTGAACTTTGACACTCTCACAGCTTTTGGTCTGAACGTACCATAAGGCAGGTCCAATGATAATCAGACAAATCCAAGTCAGTTTCTCATTACCTTTGCCATGATTCCAGTGTATATATTACACGCACTACTGTTATAATTGTACTGTATATATTTGTTCCTTGCACATATTTTTGTTGCAGCTATGGACCTTGTTGTGTTTGCTGTAATGTTTTGTTAAATATTTTTGTGATTGAAGTATTTATGCCCCTTCCCTTCATCCTTATTATTCCAATCGAACGTTTTCTCTCAGCACTGTTTATGCCGTGTATCTTGCCCCTTGGGTTCAGGAGAATCATTATTATATCTCACTGTGTACTGCACATCGTATATGGCTGTGAAGAGAGTAAAGATCTATGTGACATGATACAATTTTATATTATACTGTAGTATATCTAATACTTAATACTTACACACGTGGACAAAATTGTTGGTACCCTTCAGGCAATGAAAGAAAAACTCACAATGGTCACAGAAATAAC